>CM040431.1:80381874-80694374 GCA_022702705.1 Papilionanthe hookeriana x Papilionanthe teres
TTGTGACAAAGTGGTCAAAACCATATCAGATTTTTTTAATATTTTTTTCTAACTTTGTGTGACTAAAAGAATTAACTTTCTTAATTACAAATGTAGGGGGTAAAAATTACTGAATAAGTAAAAAAGAAAAAAGAAAAACATGTCCTCGCATAGTTGGTCGAATTAGCCCCTCAGAAGACAAACATAAACTATATGATGTTATTCATTTAATAAATTATAAGTAGTAAGTATATCAAATTAATTATTTTATCATTTTAATTTCCAGACTATTCATTATAACCTCTAGTTTTGAAAATTTAATATGATACATGAAGATTGGACATAGTCATGTTAAGAAGCTAAGGAGAAATGTGTAATAATATTAAATTTATTTATTTATAACTATTAATTAAGTAAATAATTTTGACAGTAATTATATATATATTTTGAATGTGGACACAAGCTTGTACATAAGATGTTAGAGATTGAAGGTTTAACTTATAAATATGGTAATATAGAAGAAAATGAGAGGGCATTGATGACTATCATGGATCTTGAACACTCTGGAAGGGGACGAACACTGGATTTTGGAGTCACTCCAACTATATATTTTTCATATAATACCACAACTACAGGTGAAAGCAACAATATGTCTATTTTTGTGTTACAACTGTGCTACAACGTACAGATGTAAAAATTGAAGTTTTTTGTTAGACATATAAATACATAGAATTGACTGATATATATGTAAATCTTCTATGATATATATTTTGGTTATTCTATATGCATGTTTATTGAAATGTGTATTTCCATAACAATTAATTAAAAAAATCTTAATATTAGCAATGGTTAAAACTGTTGCAAAGAATGATTACAACTAAAATTCTTTCTCGTGGTTTTAGAAGCGTTGTTATAAATTTTTGCAGCGTTAACATTTTGCAGCAGTTTTAACCCTTGCAATGAAAACATCAGTTAAACCATGCAAAATTCATCGCAGCTAAATATCTTCTCTGATGGTATTATGGATCGCTGCTTCAAGACTTTTGTAGCACTAACAATTAGTAGCGGTTCTAACCACTACAATGGTACTAGAAGTTAAGACCGTTGCAAAAGACATCGCTACCAAAAACTTTTCCCGACTGTTTTAAAATCATTACAAAAAAGTTTTGTAGCGCCAGCAATTGCAACTGTATTAAAATCTTCAACGATAAAAATAACACTGCTTTTTACTGCCGCGAAACGCCCTTTTTAGTAGTGCTAAGGAAATGAAGGTTCAAATGCATACCACTCTACTCATGTATTTATAAATCTAACGCCAAAACTTCACTTTATATATATATCTATATATATATATATATATATATATAATATATATATATATATGCATATATATATATATATATATATATATATATATATATATATATATATATATGTTTGCCACTTCACCTATGAATGGAAATGTGTATTTCACTTTTTCAAAATATAAGTGACGAAATTTTTGATGTGATGTGATAGATTTAGGTGGTATGAAATACAAGAATTGGGTGGTAAGAATGTAAACGCCACTGTAAATGTTATTTGCATCCCATAATATATGAAAAAAATATTTCATGTGTTGTACGTACATGCGGATGACTTAAAAAAAATTAAATACTTATTTTTCTGGTGCATCTCGGCCATCCTTGCTTATACGTGCAACACAATATTCTTTCCACCATATGGGTTCAAAAACCTCTAAAAAAGCATGGATGGTTAGAAACATAAAAATGGGGGCAGTTATTAAGGAAAAACATTTGCTTACACAAGCGATATTACAATATAGAAGGAAGCCATGACCAAATAAATGGGTGTCTAGTATTTAAGTTCAAAATTTTAACTATTTAAAATTTAAAAACTAAGATAAGTAATACTATTAAATTAATAAATTAATTAAAATTAGTTTATTATCAAGTATTTATTTATTTGGTTTACTTTTTTGTCCCTTTTTATTTTCTTTTTATTTTTTATTTTTTCAAAGCATAAATTTAACTAGATAGATTTTTGAAGGTATTATTCAAATGAAGCATTACTGGCTCACAGTTAGCTTGACCATAACTAAGATCGTAGTGGCTTCTTCGTAAGATAGATGGATGATTGAATTTTTTTAGCCTTTTTATTTTATTTTTTCAAAATTTCTATGGGCCATATCGGATAAATTTATTATCTTTGTTTCTTATTTAACTTTTTTATTTATTTTCTTTTTTTAAAAATTTATATGCATATAATAGTTATTCTTATGAACATTTATAATAAAGTGATTTGCTTTTAAAAATTTTTAAAAAATGATGTAAAATTATATTAATCAAATATAATTTTAAGAAACAAAATTACACATAATGTTGAAATAGAAATACGGAAAAAAAGTTTTACAATATATGTATTAAAAAACAATTCTATCTAAGCTAAAATTAAAAAAAAAAACAGAAATAAATAATAAAAATTAAAAAAAAAATTTAAACATGAATTGATATTATCCCAAAGGACCGCTTAAGATATTGGATTTCTCTTTTCTCTCATTTAAGTTTTTCCAGCCAGTGTTAAATGATATTCAATCTATTTCAATGGCATCTATGTAATTATTTTTTAAAGAGATGACTTTTTTCGAAAAAAGAAAAAAAACAAATTGAACTTTTGAGGAATTGACGTTAACGTGGGCTTCAGATCCGTCGCGGATGCATGGACAATGAAAAGGCTTATGAATACCAATTTAAAGTGAGCGTAAAAGACTCTGGGCCGTGGTGGCTTTTACGGTTTCAGATCCACATGGAATGTATCGTGGGCAATTGTTGTGCATCATAAATATTTAATACTATCTTCAAAGTATTTATAAATACTTTATTTTTTTAATAATTTTGTGAAAAAACACATAATTTGAACTTTAGTATACCATACACCATAATTTTAAAAATCACGTAAAAATGAACTAATTCATCTGATACAAAATCGTTTATAATAAACGGCTTTTATCATACAAATTTTGCATGTAGCAGCAAACCCAACCCAAACTTATTTACCAAAAAGTGAATATCTTGAACAAATGTTTATTTTAGAATCAACGAGGGTTGATTGCTTGATATGACTTGTTTATGTTTTTCTAAGAAGTCCATCGTGTATAGTTCAACTAAGGCTGGATTAGAGATCATTTATATTGGTAAACTAATTGCTTATTAATAAGCTCGAAAAAATCCTATTAGATCGTGTGAAGCTGTCTGAGCCAATCCAGTAAGGCCAAAATCAATTAAGTAACGAGGCAAACAAAAAGACGATTGGATAACCCAAATACGAACCAGTTGACCACATGTGACTGACCTTTTGTCTACCTAGTAATTTAGGGATGAAATATTTAATTTTAAAACATATTTTATAATTTTTACAACTAGAGATTTACCGTGGTTAAACTCTAGACAGTAGGTATTAACCCATTTTCACGTATTGTTCAGGTAATATAAAATTTTTTTAAACCTAGAGTATCAACTCAAAAGGGAAAAAAGTTAACTGTAAAGACTTAATAAAATTTCCATCTGAATTTAAGTAGTCTTAGCTAGGGAATAAGGTCACCCTAAAAATCTGTTAGTTATCTTCATTAACATTATCTCTTGATTTATATGCACTAATATACGGATTACTTTTCCTTACCTTATAGATCAATGAGATTCCTACTATTTGTTAACTCCACCGCCTTCCCGAACCTTAATGAAATTACAACAAATTTTAAAACAACAATTGGCAAAATTGAATTGTAAATGAAACTTGGACTAAGAACTTTCACAAGCACGATTAAAAATTCATTCAAATTGATTCCGCATCCTACACATATTATTATTTCATCATTAGAGGGAGTAAGAAAATTACTCACTATGTATGAAGGAAACACAAGAACTCATCTTCTTTTAATAAGTTAAAATTATAGAATAAGAATTTACTTAACACTAGACAATATGAGCTAAAAGTCTTATCTTCTTCCCTGAGAACTAAAGAGATAACTCCAAATGTGATTTTGAAGTCCTCCTTGCAATTCTACAGCAATCCCCATACAAATTTACTCAGTATTCTTAAAGAAAATACAGAAAAGATAATGAAAACCTAGATCTCTTCTCCCTTTTCTGCACTTCTTAGCTTTCTCCCTACTTCCTAAATGTTCTTCTCTTTTGTTTGATCTGCTTTCTGGTGAAAATAACCCCCATTTTTGTGTAAAACCACTGAGAAAACGGTCCAAAACAGTTCTAAATGCCTAGTCTCTACTTGCTCGAGTAGTCGGGCAACATACTTGGAGTTTATGCACCAGTATGTGGCGCCAGGGTGCCATCTACTCAAGAAATTTGGCAAAGTTCGGTGCCTAAGCACCCATATTTGGCGTCATGATGCCAGAAACTGGTTCTGAGTGGCAAGTTCATGACTATGCTCCATTGCTCCATTCGCCTTAATTTTGTACCTTTTTCACTCCAGTTAACTTCTGTTAATTTATCTATTATACCAACATAAAAAAATAGAAATATTTTTCTTTAAAGTGTAATATCATAAAAAATAAGTATAAAATTCAAAAAAAAAATTAGCATGTTAAATTACATTTCAAAATGCAAGGCAAAACAACATTCAAGCCGACTATTACAAGAAAAGCTAACCATATGCAATAGACAACATTCTTACGGAACTGATCTAAGGGAAGACTTATTTCACAATATCTCCCACCATCCAATGGACACCACAAAAGTTTGTTATCAAGGACTAACGGTTAATAGCCAGAATGAATGAGTGATCCCCAAATATTTACGCCTACATTTTTCACTTTATATTTCTTTTCAATGATAATATCTCTTTCTTTGCAACGGATGCCAAAAACTTGACTTTGAAGCAAATAAGAAATATATTTTAATTTTTTTATAATATAAGATTCTACGCAAGTATACGTATCATTTATCAAGTAATATAAAACTTTTTGATTAAGCCCCGAGATATCAAACCCATGGGAAAATATCTAAAATTTTAAAGAAATAAGAAAAATAACTTTTTACTTTTCAAATTTATTTTGCAAAGTATGTTTTAAAATAGAAAGTTGGAAAATTTTTTTTGAAATTTTCCTTTAAGAAAAAGTAAAGAAAGCAATTAAAATTAACAAGACTCTAAAAGCGATATGAAAGCCATGAGAATAAAGTATCTTTTTCCTCTTTCATGAATTAGTAATAATTATGGAATTTCGTTGTGGAAGTATCTAAATGTGTTGTGTCAAATAGGAGCAATTATACTATTTATCATTACTTGGATTTATAATGAACATTGGTTAATTTGAAGATTTGAAATTTTGTAGATGGGTTAGGTTGGGAAGATACTAGCTCTCACTCTAAAGTTCTCTTTATTCCCTCCACCTGGCAGCTAACATCTCATAACAAATTTTTTAGCTTACACAAATTAGGGGGCTTTAGTCTGTCACTCTAAATTCCTCTAATTTTACTCCCCAATAAAAGCATATCTTCTTATTTATTTGTACTCAAATATATAGACTACAATTCTCACCCATATTAATGCATGTGATTCACTCTAATTGTTGATTGAGACAATACCACATTGGTTCTTACATGATCTCACAACAAATTTTAACATCTTAATTGACCAAATCATAAAGTAAATGAAGTGCAAGGTAATGGGATCATCACAACTTCTTCCAACATCAAGCATCTATACTTCGTACAACCCCCTTTCAAAATTTAAATACTTCTTCATTTGAAAGGAAAAAGATAAATAAAACTACTCAGAACTCAAGGAGAAAACACAAACACAACTTAATTTAAAGAAGAAAACATAGTGTAAACACATCAAGTCTTACTTAAAAATCAAATGTAAAAAAAAATATAAACACTAATCAGAAAATCCCTTCCACAAGACTCTAGAAGTTCCTCCGAATCTTTGCTTTCCACTAGATAACTCCTTAGAGGTTGGAGCCTGAACCAAGGAAAAAAGGTTAAGATTTTCATGCCTGTTTTAACTGATATTGATGATATTGCACTTTAAAGAAAGGTGTTTTTGGTGTTTTTCTGCAGGAATGAAGATTTAAGGACAAAAGAGCTAAAATATGCAAAATGGAGCGAATTTGGAGCAAAAAAGACCAATTTATGCATAATTGACATAGGACGCCGATGGCAAGGTCGATGGCACCGATGGCGAGGTCGATGGCGCCGATGACGTGATTTTCCCGAGAGTTCAGAATTAATTGCAAGGAAGGCCATCGACAGTGGGACCTGTTTAAAGCACTGTTTCTAGAAGGCCGCCATCGGCACGCTCGAGGCCACCGACGGTACTTTCCAGAAATACTTTGAATGTGGATCATTTTTGAAGGGGTGCTTGCAAAACCCTTAGAGACTCTTCTACAACTTTAAAAAGAACCATTTTAGGCTAAAAAAAGGGTCTCCTACGTGTTTACTAGAGAGTCAAAAGTGTCAATTAGTGTTGTTATTTAGTGAGTAGTTAGTTCAAATAAAGATTTTGTGAGGAATTCTTCGAGGGATTGTAAGAGTTGAAGGGAAGTGAGAGATCTGTACTGCATTACCGTTTCGAAGGAGAATTCCGTGTATTGTAAGAAAGGAAGAAATCCAAAGGAACTTCAAGGAGTTTGCTTGGGGAGGAATTTGAGATGAGTTGTGTTTATTTACTATAGTTTGTAGAACTTTACTTTATTATATGAAATCTAAGTTTTATTGCATCCTCTTCATGAATTCTGAGTAGTTGTTCTGTCTTTCTCCTTGTTTTGATGTTTTTGTGAAAAGATTATATGAATTAGTTTATCAAACCTATAATAATGAAATTGTGATGATACTATACCTAAACTTACTTTACTATACGAATTAGCCATTTGTATTGTTAAAATTTGTGAAGAATTCTTAAGATCTAACTGTAGGCTAAGGATTCTTAATTAGTATGTATCACATTTCTCTTTGAAAGGTAGACAGGTAAATTATTGAAAGGAGAAGTGCAAATAAATAGGGAAATAATATTAATCGGGATTAGAATTGGATATTTTAGAGTGACAAGCTAAAATCCTCAATTCGGTCTTATCATTTGGGTGTAGATTGTTAGCCATCAGGCGATGGGAACGTGGGAGCTCCGATGTGAGAGCCTGTATCCTCCCAGCCTAGCCACAGATTCAGTAACCAAGCAAAGGATTAGTCAATGTTCTTTATGCCTGGACCAAAGGGTAAAGAATAGCTATGCTCATATTTGACACAACACATATAAAACTAATTTTAATTATCACTTCACTTAAATATCTTAACAAAGGAGAGATTCTTACTATTATATATTTGAACTTAAATTTAGTAGTATTAGTAATCTATTAGTAGAAATAGTTTAGATATAAGAAATTTATTATCGATTGCGTATTAGTGACAAATAGGCAAATTCAATTTAGATGTAATTCTAACTCGGTTTATAGAATTCTAGTCCCTAGGCTTTAATATATTTCTCCGTGGAATCGATAACCAGGACTCTACTAGAGCCCTGTATTACTTGAGTGATATGTATACTTGCGTTTAAAGGTAACTTTACGATTAAAAGATTATAATATTTTAATGTTACTAAAATTAAAATTACGCTCCAGGACAAGTTTTGGGCGCTGTTGCTAAGAATTTATATCTTTTAGTAGTGGTGTTGAATTCTTAAATTTATAAGTATATTTAAAATTGTGGGATCATGTTTTTGGCGTCGTTGCTAAGAATTTATATCTTTTAGTTGTGGTGTTGATTTCTTATATTTATAAATATATTTAAAATCGCGGGATCAAGTTTTTGGAGCCATTGTCGGGGAACAATAATTAAAGTAATGGGCAATTTAGGACTGTTAGAAAACCTCAATAGAATTGCAACTTATTTAGTTAATTATTTTATTATGTACTGATTTAGATTTTATGCGCAAATTTGGTTATGAAAATCTTATACCCTACGATTCAGAATTAGAACGCACTGTTAGGAGAATTAGAAACTGAGAAAAGAACCTATAGATTCTGAAACAATAGAAAACAACATAAATAAGTAAAGAATAGAAAATGAACATTAAACTAGACCATTAAGAGATTACGCTAACCCTACATTAGATGAAATTCACTTAACTATCCAAAATCTTGATGTAGCTGCTAATTCATTTGAGCTTAAACCTGTAATATTCTAATGGTACAAAATAATAAATTTGGTGGAACTTTAAATGACGATCCTAATTTACATCTTACAAATTTCTTAGAACTTTGTGCTAGTTTTAAGTACGATAGAGTGTCTGATGATGCTGTCAGACTTAGACTCTTTCCTTTTTCATTAAGGGATAAGGCTAAGGCTTGGTTAAATTCGCTAGCACCTGGATCTATTAGAAGTTGGGTAGAACTTTCACAAAAATTCTTATCAAAATATTTTCCGTCGTCTAAGACTGCTAAGCTTAGAAACGATATATGAATCTTAGGAATGATTTAAAGAACTTCTTAGGAAATGTCCACATCATGTTTTACCAGATTGGTTAATTATTCAAACATTTTTAATGGATTAGTAGGATCTCTTAGATCTATAATAGACGATGTTGCTGGTGGATCAGTAATGTCTAAACCATATGAAGAAGCCTATGCTTTAATAGAAGAAATGGCTACAAATAATTTTTAATGGCCTGCTGAAAGGGTAAATCCTAAGACAGTAGCCAATATTCAAGATTCTTATGCTTTAACTATGATAGTTTCTTAAATTGCTGCTCTTTCAAAGAAAATAGTTCAATACGGAATGAATCATTCTCAAACACCTCCAGTGTTAGAAGAAAATTCATTAGGACAAATCGTAGATGCTCAATCTTTATATGAAACTATAAATATAATAAATAATAGATAAAATAATCCTTATTCAAACTATTATAATCCAGGTTGGAAGAATCATCCAAACTTTAATTGGAATAATTAAAATAATAATGTTAATCCTCAGTGGGGGAACAATCTTTTAAACCCATTAAGAAATATAAACAATCATAGTAATTCCAATTATAAACCTTATAATCCACCAGGTTTTTATAATAATTCACAATTTAAGGAGAATAAGTTGTCTATGGAAGAATTAGTTTTGAATATGGGTAATCGATTACAAAATCAAGGAAATGCTTATTAAAAACATAGAAAACCAATTAGGGCAAATTGCTTCTGCATTAAGTAATAGACCTATTGGAACTTTACCTAGTAATGTTGAAGTAAATCCTAAAGATTAAGGAAAAGAACAAATCAAAGCCATTTAATTAATGAGTGGAAAAGAGTTGGAAACAAGAGTTCAAAAAGAAACTGTAATTAAAAGGAAAAAGGAGAAATTAAAGGAGAAAACGAAAGTTTATATCCTGATTTTCCTCTGAAACCTATGAAAATTACTGTTGAAAAACCACCCCCACCATTTTCTCAAAGATTAAAGCAACAAGAAAAAGGAAAAAAATTTGCTAAATTCTTTGACATTTTGAAAAAAAATTATCAATAAATATTCCTTTTATTGAAGCTTTAGAAGAAATGCCTGATTATGTTAAATTTATGAAGAATATACTCAACAAAAAGGAAAGCTATTGCACTCGAGTGAAGAGTGCGGTCTTATAATTCGGGAAAACTTCTAAAAAACTTAAAGATCATGGTAGTTTCACTATCCCGTGTCTTATTAGTTGAAAAATTTTATGGGCGAGCATTATGTGATTTGGGAGCTAGCATAAATTTGATGCCTCTATAACCTTTTAAAAGGTTAGAAATTAAAGAAATTACACCAACTTTTGTAACTCCACAGTTAGCTGATCGATCTATTACACATCCTAAGGGAGTTGTATAAGATGTATTTGGTTAAGGTTGATGAGTTTATTTTTCCTGTGGAATTTATTATTTTAGATATGGAAGAAGATAAAGAAATTCTAATCATTTGAGGAAGACCATTCTTAGTTACAAGAAGAGTAATGATAGACATTCAAAAAGGGCAATTGACTATGAGAGTAATGATCAAGAAGTAACCTTTAACATCTCATTATTAATGAAATATCCATCAATAAAAAAATATGATGAATGTTTTAGAATGGATATATGTGATTATCTAAGAAAAGAATATTTCAAAGAAAATTTTGAAGAAAAAGAAGATATAGAAAAAGATAATTATGATGCAAATGAAAGCGAAGAAGCTGATTATATTCAGGAAAAATTTGAAATGCTCAATTCAACATCACCATAAAATGAAATATTAATTCCATCTGTTGTAAAACCCTTCTGAACTTGAATTAAAGAATCTTCCAATTCATTTAAAGTATGTATTTTTAGGAAAGTTTTCAACATTACCTGTAATTGTATCCTCAGACTTAAATGAAATTAAGGAATAAAAATTAATGGATACATTAAAAAAATATAAAAGAACTTTTGGATGGACTCTAGCTGATATTAAAGGAATTAGTCCTTTGATTTGTATGCAAAGTATTTATTAAATGAAGAACATAAACCAAGAATTGATCCTCAAAGAAGACTAAATCCTATAATGAAAGAAGTAGTTAAAAAAGAGATTTTGAAATTGTTAGATGCTGCAATTATATATCCTATTTCGGATAGTATTTGGGTAAGTCCAATTCATTTTGTTTCCAAGAATGGAGAAATAACTGTTGATGAAAATGAAAATAATGAATTAATACCTATCAGATAATTTTCTGGATTGCGTATTTGTATTGATTATAGAAAATTAAATGCCGCCAACCGATAAGATCACTCTCCTCTTCGTTTTTTAGACCAAATGTTGGATAGACTTGCTAGACACAAGTACTACTGCTTTTTGGATGGATATACTGGTTAACATCAGATACCCATTGCTCCTAAGGATCAATAGAAAACAACTTTTACTAGTCCTTATGGAACTTTTGCTTTCAGAAGAATGTCTTTTAGACTATGTAATGCACCTGCAACATTCCAGAGATGTATGATATCTATTTTTAGTAAATTAATAGACAATGGAAAAGAAGTATTTATGGATGATTTCTCTGTGTTTGGAACATCATTTGACGCATGCTTAAATAATCTTGAAAAAGTTTTGGAAGTATGCGAAAGAACTAACTTTGTTCTAAATTGGGAGAAATGTCGATTTATGGTTGCGGGAGGAATTATATTAGGGCATAAAATTTCAGAAAATTGCATGGAAGTAGACCACTGCAAAAATTCAAGTAATAGCTAAATTACCACCTCCTACTACAGTGAGAGTGGTAAAAAGTTTTCTTGGACATCTTTGATTTCTACAGGCACTATAATAAAGATTTTTCAAAAATTACTAAACCTCTATGCCAACTTTTAGAAAAAGACAAGAGATTTTCATTTACTGAAGACTGCTCAAATGGCTTTGAGTTATTAAAGGAATAACTAACCACAACACCTATAATAGTTTCACTGGACTGGGAGAAGCCATTCGAACTAATGTGTGATGCTAGTGATTATGCTATTGGAGTTGTTCTTGGTCAATGATGTGATAAAATTTTTAAGGTTGTATACTACGCTAAAAAAACTCTTAATAATGCTCAAATTAGCTATACATTTACTAAAAAAAGAGTTACTGGCTATTTTGTATGCTTTTGATAAATTTTGATCACATTTAATTGAAAATAAATGTATAGTGCATACTGATCATTCAACTATTAAATATCTGATGCAAAAGAGGGATACTGAACCAAGATTAATTAGATGGGTACTTTTAATGCAAGAATTCAATTTTGTGGTGATTGATAGAACGGGAACCAAAAATCAAATTGTTGATCATTTGTCGAGACTAGAATATAATGAATTATCTGGCACCGACAAAGAAATAATAGACAATTTTTCTGATGAAAAACTCTATAATATTAATGAGTGGAAAATACCATGGTATGCTGATATAGTAAATTATTTAGTAAGCGATATTTTGCCACCTATGCTAACATTGCAGCAACAGAAAAAAATTGTTCATGATTCAAAATCATATTTTTGGGATGAACTATATTTATATAAATAATGTAATGTCCTTATTAGGTGATGTGTGTCTTATGAAGAAACTAAACAAATTATTCAAAAATGCCATGATTCAGATTTTGGATGACAATTTGGTATTGACAAAACTGCATATAAAATTTTACAAGTTGGATTTTATTGGCCTACTCTTTTTAGAGATGTTTATAGATATATCAAAACATGTGATAGATGCCAACGAATAGGTAATATATCTAGAAGAAACGAAATGCCTCTGAATTTCATATTGGAAGTTGAGATTTTTGAAGTTTAGGTATTAGATTTCATGGGACCATTTATTCCCTCATTTGGGAACTTATATATTTTAATTGCTGTTGATTATGTATCAAAGTGGATTGAATCACAATTTTTACATCATTGTGATGCTAAAAGTTTTTCAAAATTCTTAATGAAAAACATTTTTACAAGATACGGTCTGCCGAGAGAGATTATCACTGACCGAGGATCCCATTTTCGGAATAAATATATTTAAAGTTTGGCAGAAAAGTTTAGTATTGTTCATAAATTCTCTACTGCTTATCTTCCTCAAACCAGTGGTTTAGCTGATGTTTCTAATCGTGAGACCAAACAGATTCTAGAAAAGACTGTAAATCCTAATAGAGTAGATTGGTCTATGAGACTGGATACTGCATTATGGGCATACAAGACTGCTTATAAAACTCCTATTGGTATGACTCCTTAAAGGCTTATATATGGAAAAACTTGTCACTTGCCAGTAGAATTGGAGCATAAAGCATATTGGGCAATTAAAGAATTTCATTATAATTTGAAAAATGCTGGTGAGAAGAGAATGCTGCAATTGAATGAATTAGAAGAATTAAGAAATGAATCTTACAATAACAACAGAATTTATAAGGAAAAACTGAAGTTAAGACATGATCGGAAGATTAACCGAATGAACTTTGAACCAGAGCAAGAAGTTCAACTTTATAATATAAGGTTGAAATTATTTCCTAGGAAATTGAAGTCTCGTTGGTTAGGACCCTTTAATGTGACTCAAGTATATACTTATGAAGTAGTTGAAATTGAAGATCCTAAGACTGTGAATAGATTTAAAGTAAATGGACAAAGATTAAAACCATAATTTGAAGGTAAAAACCAAATTTTAAAGAGGTTTTAAAGCTTAGTCAACCTGAATAACACCTGAATAGGTCGGGCTAACAACGTTAAACCAAGCGCTTTATGGGAGGCATCCTTTAGTTATCCTTGATAGGTGTGTGTTTGATTGAAATTAATGTTAGTTTGTAGTAATATTAAGTCCTACTACTCATATTTACCCTTTGATTATCATAGAATTTGAATCCATAGAGAAAATTTGGAACGTATTTGACCATGGTGCTTTTATGCAAATTTTTTCCTAGGGCACCGATGGCGCGCTCGACGTCGCTGACGGCAGTGTTTTCCCGGGAGCTCTGGTATTTAATTGCATAAGGCTTGCCGATGGCGGCAAGTGGGCAGTTTTTCGTGTTCAAGATGACGGTTTTTGGCGGTTTTCAATGAATTAGACTTATATAAACTCTTATGGACGGTTCCTAAACACTCCAAACTCCCAAAAAAGAATGGATAATCTCTCTAATCCTTCTCAAATGGATTCCAATTTGATTGATATCCCAAGATTTCGAGTGTACAACCGGAGAAAGTTCGTCAGTGCGGAGGCGCAGTGACTTTTCAACAAGGTAATCTCGACGAGAAGATTGATTATAGAAAGAGGATTTGTCAATAAAGGACACATAAATTATTCATCACCGATTGAAGAAATGATCGCGCGAATAAGATGGGAAGTGTTTTGCTACACTACTACCGCATTAGTCGTTCCAGTGGTTAAAGAATTCTACGTAAATTTACATGGAATCAACCAAGGAAGTGTTTATGAGGGAGGTTGGTGGATTACATTCAATTCTAGAAGAATTAATGAGTTATATATGCTTGAAAATGTTCCAGTCTATTATTATTCTAATTTCGTGCTAACGAGTGAAAAGATGAATGAAATATATCAATATTTGATGGACGAAACTGATGACTGGGAAGTTAGAGAGAATGGGTATGTTAGTTACTCTACAACATTTTTAAATCCTGTTTCGAAAAATTGGCAGTTTGTCATCTCTGCAAAGTTATTGCCGATGATCAAAATTGGCAAAGTTACAAAAGAAAGTGCAATTTTGAACTACTGCATTCAAATGGGATGGCCCATTGATATTGGATCGATTATTGTCAAATTTGTTTATGGCCTGATCGTTCAAGGATCATCTAAAGGGCTTGGACATCCTTCCACATTTTTTTTGATTTGCAGTTTGTTTCAAGTTCCGTACGAGATTTGGGAGAAGATACTACTACCCTGGAAACCCTTAGACCCAACTCAGATGTTCCCAGCCAATGATAGAGAGAGTGATGTAGGCTTGATTATGGATCAAGCATCACAGAATTCTGTTCTAGTTCAACAATTAATAGAAGATAAGACACCGATGCTCTTGCATAAAATCAAGAATCTGGAGAATCAGGTAAAAAACTTAACGAGTACAGTTAACAACATATTTGATTTCTTCGATCACATCGATTAGAGAATGAAAGAACATTTTGATCATACTGGCAATTTGAAGTGAGTTTAGTGCAATTGATGAGAAGGATGGGATTGATCGATAAAGATTCAACTGAAGAATTCTCATTTCGACCTTTTTACAACCTGTTCGTCCATTCTCAAACAATGAGAGATATCAGAGGAGAGACTAGCACTAGTTCTGAAGAGTAGTAGACTTGATTATGTTGTATTTGATTTGAACAATGTTTGAATGTTTATGTGTTTTATTTCTTTAGTTTACTTTTTAATCTCAGTACAGTTGAGATTAAGTTTGAAATATTTTTTTTCAGCGTTTTGAGTGCTGTTGTTTGGATTGCTACGCTGATTATATGGATTTAGGTTGAAAGAATACCTACTTATGTGTGTTATATATTGTGTGTTGCAAACACTTGGATTCAATATATAAATGTGAAGTTTGTTGTGTGTATGTTTATTTGTGTTAATATATCACTTAATCACTTAAAAAAATTATTAAAAGGATCAAACGGATGATGATGAGGCTTAAAATTAATCGAAATTGCAAAAATTTGAGAAATGATCAATTTTTGAAAATCTCATCAACGGCTTGGTCAAGGCCACTGACGGCGCGATTTTCCCGAGAAGAATAGGAAATTAATTCAATAGAGCCCGCCGATGGTGCGAACGAGGCCACCGATGGCGCGATCGAGAAAACTACCTATTTACCGCGATTTTTACTAGTCAAATGCCACTATTCATCATCTTCTTCCCTTTTTACCCAAAAAGTCAACATAGGGCTTGAGAGATCTTGGATTTGGAGCTATTTCGACAAAATCTAACACCAAATTTCATCTTCCCTTAGTAAGAGATTCACTCCTTTGTAAACTTTTTGATTTTCACAATGAATTTCTTCCACATTATGAAATTTTGGAAAAATTGAAAATGTGGAGAAAAGACTTGGAAGAAATTCATCGAAATTGATTTAGATTTTCATTGTATAATTATACAAAACCCCTTTCGAGGTCATTGTATAATTATTTTGGAGATTAGTTTGGAATTTTTGTGATTTGATAGATTGAACTTTGGCTCCAAGACAAAAGAGAAGGCTCAATTTTGACAGGACTCGATTCATCAATGCGAAAGCACAATTGAGTTACAATTCTGTCTATCAAAGTAAAAATTGTATACAAGATAGAGTTTTCGAGAATCCTCGAGGAGAAGTAGAAAGAGTTATCAAAGAAAGAGGACGGGAGAACTTCTGCTACATCACAAACAAGGTACGTTATAGAAGTTGAGAGGGAGTTCTACTCCAGTCTTTCTCAACTTCAGGATGATCCAGTCCAAGTAAGAGGATTCTCTGTTGGCTTTAGTGCTAATCACATTAACACTTTTTACGAGCTTCACGACTATTTTTCTAGTGAGTATGAAACTTTTGGAACAATGGAAGGTCAGTTGAATGATGTTATTGACTTTCTCATTGATGGAAAAGGAGTTTGGAAAATTAAAAATCATGAACGGGTTAACTTTCCATTGTTCATGATGAATGCCGCTACAAAGATATGATGTTATTTCATCTGTTCGACTCTGCTACCCGCTTACCATCATAGTGAAGTCTCTAGAGAGAGAGAGCTGTTCTGAATTTCTGTATTCAGAACAATAGAAGTATTAATGTGGTGATAATAATCTATAAGAATATTATGGCCACTACGATCTGTGATGCAAGTGGATATCTAGGGCATCCTGGCCTTATTTATGCACTTTGTCAACTGTCTGGAGTTGAAGCAAGAGATGATCAGGAATGGGTTTATCCTATGAGACCCATCAGTAAAGGAAATATAAGGACTTATGAATCCCATGAGGAATGGAGATCAAGGATTAGGAGCAAAGGACCTTCTACTAGTAGAGACATTCCTTCTACTAGTTATGACCCTCCTGCCTCTAGTCCCCTTACCTTATATGAGCTGATGAATGTCATGACCCTACAGAGGAAAATTTTTGAACAGTTGGATGAAAACCTGGAAAGAATTTATCACAGGATTGATGGGTTAGAGAGAAGACACGATCATGATAGTGAGTATCTTCAGCGGCACTCTGATTTTGAGATGGCATATTATGATGCTCAGGCCAGGTACTACAAAGGAGAGCCTGATGTGACTTTTCCAGAATGCCCCAAGTATACTCAGTATCAGCTCAATCCTCTTGCTTATCAGGGAGATGAGGACATTGTATGGGAATTCGATGATTGAGATTTTAGATGGGATGTGATGTATTTATTTGTTTTTAATTGTGTTTGGTGTACTTTGATTTGTATTGTATTTTGTGGACTATGCTTTAATTTCTTGGATATTTGATAGTTTTGTAGTTTGCATTTTTATTTTTGGATGTTTGTGATATTTGTGATAGTAATTGTAATTGTGAACTGAATAGTTTTAAATTAATAACTGTGATGGCGGTGAAAATCTTTTTTGTTGACTTACATCGCTATCAATTCTCATATCATGTTAATGTCAAGGAGTCGCCACTATTTCTCTATCTATCACCCTAATTCTTATCCTACCTAGACTTATTGTTAGAAGTCTTTGGAGAATTTTGAGAAGGATTAATCATGATAGAGGATGAGAGAAAATAAGATCAAATGATAATCTCATAGAACAAATCTTCAGATTGTGTATTTACTGAAGTTTTTTATATGAGAAAATCATATGAATATCTTGGGTAACCAGTGAGATTTTATTGGTAAAATACCTATCCTGAGTTCTTTAATCTCCTATAGGAGCAAGCCCCTATACTTAATTACATCCTGAGCAATTAATACTGCCTAGGAAAACTCTTGATTAAGGTTAACATTTATCCTCAAAAAAGTGTAAGTGTTATTGTGTTTTGTTTTATCATGATGTCGTGGTGTCATTTTGTCAAGCTATTATATTGTCATGATGATATTGTCTTGGTTTTATGTTTGTTTTCTTTGTTTTAATTTCATCATTGTTTTGTGTTTGTTAAGGCCATTTTGTCGTCGTTATGTTTTATTGTGATTCTATTTGATTTATCATTGTTTTGTGTGGCTGTTGTTATTTTGATTTGTCGTTTGTTTTGGAAGTTTCGGTTTTATGTTAGATATCATGTCAATATCAATGTTAATGATTTTGTCATGTCATGTCAAGTGTCAGCTTTTTTGTTTGTTTTGGTTTAGTATTATATCATGTCATATGTTATGTCGGGATGTCATAGTTTGTATGTCGTGTCATGACATAATGTGATGTCGTAATGTCATATCAATTTATGTCATGTCTTAATGTGATGTCATAATATCATAAGATAGCGTGATTAATATCTCGATTTGTCATGAGATATTTTATCTCCTATAAGAAGATTTTGTTATTATGTCATGAGATATCTTCTATGATGTCAAGAAGATATCATTATTTATTTATTTTTGTTATTTTTTTATGATTTCCTTTTATTTTAAGTTTTGGTTTTGTGGTCATCTCAATTTTATTTTGTCATGTCATTTTGTCATGTATTCGTTTTGATTTAGTGTCATGTCATCATTTTATTGTGGTGTAGAAATGTCATTTTATGTTTTTGTTAATGTTGATGTTATGTCATGTCAACATTAATGATTTTGTCGTTTTATTTTAGAATTTGTGGCTAACCTAAAAGTCTAGTTGTCTTTGTTGTCATATCATTTTTGTTTTGTTCTATGTAGAAAGTTTAGGTCTTGTGACTATCCTAAAAGTCTTGGTTTTATCGTCAATGTTCCGTCGTCGACGTCTTGCAAAACATAGTTAGCACACCCTATAACATGGCAAGAAAATCTAAACGAAACATCATGTCTTCATCCTGCATGGAAAACAATTTTAGAAACAACGTCATATCAAGATATTTAGATTACCTGGTCAAAGTGTCTGTTGATTCAAAGTTATCGGATGTCCAAATGTGGTTGAGATGTCGATTTAGATTTATGTCAATTTAAGTTGGATTTTGGATTGTTTTGTTAATATGGATTTGATTTTGGGTTTTATGTCAGTTTATGTCGATTTGAGTTTGATTTTGGGTTTTATGTCGATTTGAGTTTAATTTTATGTCGAGTTAAGTTTGATGTGGGTCAAAGTTAAGAATTATGATGTCGTATGTTAAGTTAAATTCAATACAGGTCAAACTTAAGAACTATGTCGGTTCATGTCGTGTTAAGTTCGATCATGTCGATTTAAGTCAAATTATATCAATTTATGTTGAGTTTTATTGAGTTTGGTTTGAAATGTCGATTAATGTCATTTAAAGTCGGTGTTTGTTGAATTTGGTTTAAAATGTCAATTAAAGTCGGTTAATGTCGGTGTTTGTCGAATTTCGTTTGAAATGTCAATTAACGTTCGTTAATGTCAGTGTTTGTTGAATTTGATTTAAAATGTTAGTTAATGTCAAATTATGTTTGATTTATGTTTGAAATGTCGATTAAGTCGATTTTTATTTTGAAATATCAAATTTATATCCTTCATGTCAATTTTTGTTTTGAAATGTCAAATGTATGTCGATTGCATCGATTTATGTTTGAAATGTCAAATTTATGTCGATTATGTTGATTTATATTTAAAATGTCAAATTTATGTTGATTATGTTAATTTTAGTTCAATTTTGTCGATCTAGGTTCAATTTGGGTTGAACCTAAGATTTATGTCGATTTAGGTTCAATTTGGGTTGAACCTAAGGTTTATGTCCTGGTTTAGGTTAGACTTAGGTTCATGTCAGGTTGAATCTAAGTATGATTTGACTTAAGTCTAATGTGGGTTAGACTTAAGTTTGATTTAGGTTTAAGTTAGGTTCAAGTGAGATTGAACCTAAACTTAATGTTAACTTAAGTTCAATGTGGGTTGAACTCAAGTTTAACTTGTGTTTGATTTAAGTTTGAGTTATTTTAAGACTGATAGTTGTTAATTTAGGTTGGTTTAGGATTAATTAAATATAATTTGGTTAAGGTTTAATTGATTAATTAAACTTAATATGGGTTAAGTCTAATTATTTAAGGTTAATTAAAACTAATTTGGGTAAGGTTTAATTTATTAATTAGACTTAATATGGGTTAAGTCTAACTGTTTAAGGTTAATTAAACCTAATTTGAGTAAGGTTTAATTGATTAATTAGAACTAATATGGGTTAAGTCTACTTGTTTAAGGTTAATTAAACCTAATTTGGGTAAGGTTTAATTGATTAATTAAGTCTAATGTGGTAGACTTAATTAGGGTTTATGTTTGATTAAGTCTAATTTAGTTAAAACTTAATGGTTTAATTAGGTCTAATGCGTTAGACCTAATTAGGTATTAAGTTTTATTAAGTCTAATTTAGTGAAGACTTAATGGTTTAATTAGGTCTAATGGGTTAGACCTAATTAGGTTTGTGTTAGACTTAGGTTCATATCAGGTTGAACCTAAATATGGTTTGACTTAAGTCTAATATGGATTAGACTTAAGTTAGGTTTGTATATGTCATGTTGAACCTAGACTTAAGGTTGACTTAAGTTGAATATGGGTTGAACTCAAGTTAAGGTTTTGAATTAACTTAGGCTAATTTTAAATTTTGTTTGTTGACCTTAATTCAATATGGATTGAACTTAAGTTAAGGTTTTTAAACCTGGGTTCACATTGTGTTGAATCTAAATTAAAGGTTAAACTTGGGTTCAAGTTTGGTTGATCTTAAGTTAAAGGTTGAACTTGGGTTCAAGTTGGATTGAACCTTAGTTAAGGGTTGTACTTTGGTTCAGGTTGTGTTGAACCTAAGTTAAATGTCGTCTTAAGTTCAGTGTTGATTGAACTTAAGTTTAATTTGAGTTATGTTAGGCTCAAATCAGGTTGAATTTAAATTTGACATAAGTTCAGTGTTGATTGAACTTATGTTTGATTTAAGTATTCTTGTCTATTATTTAATCCTAGCTTAGGGATACAGATAAAATCTCTAAAACCAGTTTCACAAAGCATCAAACCTGAACGCCACTGATGAGGAAAATCCATACCTTGGCCACAGTTGATTCAATTTTGATTTGAATGTTTCTGAAGCATCGTCTCCTCCTCAGGAAGCTTTTCCCTAAGCTAATTTGGATTGGAATCAAGCCTATGTAGGACTTTGATCTCAAGGTGCTCGGTTTGAATGAGCTTGGTTAATTTCTTGCTTAAAGGCTATGAGATTAGCTAGTTCAAGCTGGGCTTGTCCTCACACAGTCCCTAGATGGATTTAGAATGGTTTATTTGAAGATGTGGAAAGGATTGTTCTAGACCTCTAAAATGTCTTGGTTTAGGCTTATTTGGAGCTCTCGGGTTGATCAAATTAGGAGGATATGGTGGGTTTGAGAGCCTAGTTTTGATGTGGTTCAATTGCCTAGACCCTGAGGAGCAGGTTTACTAGTGGGAGCTAAGGGAATTGAGCAGCTTATCTAGGTTTTCCAAGTTGGTTATCTTCTCCTCCATGGCTCGGGTTTGGCTCTTTTTATAGCTATGGGGGGAGTTTGGGTGAGCTTGGGCTGAGCTAGGCTTATCTAGGGGAGTTGCCAACTCTTCTATAAATGTCTTGAGATAAGATTTTGGTTGAGAATCATGTATAGTTGCTTTTCTCAAGCCTCTCATTATGAGCTTAACCATGGTGAAAAATTATCATGCTATTTTGGTCTTCTTTGATTAGTTAGCTTAAGTGGTGGAGATGGTTAGTTAAATTCAACTGAATTTACCTTCCCCACATGGTTTCATCACCTCCCTTGATAAGGTTTTAAAAGGGTGACACATACTCCCCTTATTCCTTATTTTTAATGTCTTGTTCATGATGGCCTCATCCTTTATAAAATTGAGATGGTATTTTTCTTTTAGGTGGAGGAGGGGTTTGTGATGACTCAAGGAAGGCAATCTATTTATTATCCACCATGTCATTTAGGATTAAGTAGGAGCATGACAAGTAAGCTACATGACTCATTTCATGCATAACCTCCTCATCATTTGATTTTGCTATGGTTAGAGCTTAATCCATGCTAATTTTCTTTCTCATTGGATGTTTAGGGTGGTGACTAAAATCATCCTAATCATGACCATTTAATTCTTCCATAAAGAAAAAGGGTGATTCATACTTTAAATTAAAGAGGGAATACCACCTCAAAAATTCTTCATGATGGGTTTTAACCATAGTTAACCATGGTTTATTCTAAATTTGTCATGTGTTGATGTATGTCATGATGAGTCTAATAGTTCATGGGTAACCTATTAATAACCCTCAATAATTTAATTTTAATTTAAAATTAATTATGAGAATTTTTGTGTCACATATGATGTCATAGGGAAAAATGACATCTTATGTCTTTTTCATTTAATTTCCATTTTAATTAATTATGTCATTAATTAAAATTGTTGGAAATTATTTCATTAATCAATTTATTAATTGAAAATAATTTCAAATTAATTATTTGATTAATTTTCATGTCATTTTTATTTAAAGTTGGATTTTGTCTCATTTCATGTCATTTTAATTTAATTTTCATTTTAATTAATAATGTTATTAATTAAAATATGGAAATTAAATTATTGGTCCATCCAATAATTTAATGCATAATTTAATTATTGGTCCATCAAATATTCCTTCTCATTTCATGTCCCTAAGGAATGTTTGATGTCTCTTATGTTAGTTCTAAGAAGGAATATCATGCAATTTATGTCCTTTCTATGAGGAATATGATTGGCATGCCTTTCTGTGTCTGGAAAAGGACTTATATCCAATAACTGGAAAGAGAAAATAGATGTTATATTCCATTTTTCGAGATGTCAATGTCGATGTCGTGTTAAAATAATGCCTTTTCCATGTGAGGAAAGGACTTACACCTGATAGCAAAAGAGAGGATGAGTGTCAAACGTTGATATGTCAAATGTCGCAATGTCGATATGTCAGACGTCGATAACAATTATTGATATATCAAAGGTCAAAATGTCGATGTGTCATATGTTGATAACTATTGTTAATATGTTGAAATGTCGATATGTCAAATGTCGAAAGTTCGATATCTCAAATGTTGATAACAATTGTCAAAGGTTGAAATGTTGATGTGTCAAATGTTTATAACGATTGTTGATATGTTGAAATGTCGATATGTTAAATGTCGAAATGTTGAAATGTCAAATGTCAAAATGTCAATATGTTAAATGTCGAAATGCTGATATGTCAAACGTTGAAATGTTGACACGCCAAATTTAGAGATGTTGATATGTCAAATGTTGATAACAATTATCAAAGGTCAAAATGTCGATGTGTCAAATGTTTATAACGATTGTTGATATGTTGAAATGCCGATATGTCAAATGTCGAAATGTCGACATGTCAAATTTCAAAATGTCGATAAGTCAAATGTCGAAATGCTGATATGTCAAATGTCGAAATGTTGATACGTTAAATGTCGAGATGTTGATATGTCAAATGTCAAAATATAGATATGTCAAATGTTGAAAGGTCGATATGTCAAATGTCGCTAACAATTGTCAATATGTCAAATGTCGAGATGTTGATATGTCAAATATCAAAATGTTAATATGTCAAATGTCGAAAATGTCTGTCAAATGTGGAGATGTCAAATTATGGGAATGCCATAATTTCCATGGCAGGAAAGGACTTTAATCTGAAAGTTATAAAGAGAAAATGAATGTCGTATTCCATTTCTCAGAAATGTTAAATGTCAATGTCAAGTTATAGGAATGCCATTACTTCCGTGTTAGGAAAGGAATTACATCCAATAACTGGAGAGAGAAAATGGAAGTCATATTCCATTTCTCAGAATGCTAAATATCGATATCGAGTTATAGGAATGTCATAACTTTCGTGTCAGGAAAGGACTTACGTCCGATAACTGGAGAGAGAAAATGGATGTCATATTCCATTTCTCAAAAATTTCAAATGTCGATTTTGAGAAGGAATGATATGCGACTTACATCCGGTCTCAAAATTATAGCTAATGAAATGCCATATTTTCGTGTCAGGAAGGGAGTTATATCCATAAACTAAAAGAGAGTGGCAAACTCAAGACGAAGAGTGTCTCCGCTGGGGATTTGACCTTTACAGGTCGAAAGAAGTTGTTCATCACAAGTTTTTTTTATTATGTCATTTTTAATTCAAAATCCTTATTTTGGCATTTTTGGAACTGTCGATGTATTGTAGACAATTGAAGAAAAACAGCAAATGTCATATTCAATTTTCTCAAAAAAAAATGTCAAAGTAAAAACATCGATTTTGGAATAGGAATGTGTATGAGACTTATATCCTATCCAAAGAATGATTGCTAAAGTAAAGCGAATGTCTGATGGTCTTTTATCCAATAGTGAGAAAGAGAGTAGATGTCATCTTCCATTTAAGGAGGTCTTACACTATTAATGTCAAAATGTCGATTTTGGAATAGGAATGCGTATGAGACTTATATCCTATCCAAAGAAAGATTGCTAAAGGAAAGCCAATGTCATGATGGTTTTACATCCAATAGCCAGAAAGAGAGTATATGTCATCTTCCATTTAAGGAGGTTATACACTATCTCTTAGAAACGTCAATGTCAAAATGTTGATTTTGGAATAGGAATGCGTATGAGACTTATATCCTATCCAATGAGAGATTGCTAAAGGAATGCCAATTTCATGATGGTCTTACATCCAACAGCGAGAGACTAGATGCCATCTTCCATTTAAGGAGGTCTTACACTATTAATGTTAAAATGTCAATTTTGGAATAGGAATGCATATGAGACTTATATCCTATCTAAAGAAAGATTGCTAATGGAAAGACAATGTCATGATGGTCTTAAATCCAATAGCGAGAAAGAGAGTAGATGCCATCCTCCATTTAAGGAGGTCTTACACTATCTCTTAAAAATGTCAATGTCTATATATCGGTTTTGGAATTGGAATTCGTATGAGACTTATATCCTATCCAAAAAAAGATTGCTAAAGGAAAGCCAACGTCATGATGGTCTTACATCTAATAGTGAGAAAGAGAATTGATGTCATCTTTCATTTAAGGAGGTCTTACACTATCTCTTAGAAATGTCAATGTCAATTTTTTGATTTTGGAATAAGAATGCGTATGAGACTTATATCCTATCTAAAGAAAAATTACTAAAGGAAAGCCAATGTCATGATGATCTTACATCCAATTGCGAGAAAGAGAGTAGATGCCATCTTCCATTTAAGGAGGTCTTATACTATCTCTTAGAAATGTCAATGTCAAATTTTTTTTGTTTTGGTTATTTGTTTCCCAGTTTACAAAATAAGTCATTCACTTTTGTTTATGTCGCATCTTTTTCAAATACTACCCATTGATTGGGTGTATTATGTTTTTTTTGGTAGTTCCCAACTGACAGGATTTCCCCAAATGTGTCTTCTTAACAAGCATATGGGCCCTCCAATAAGGATAGGTGTTTGAAGTACTAAATCTAAATCCCTAATCTAAGTGTCATAGGGTGAACCAATTTATCATGGGTCCGTACAATGCTTGCCAGTCTTTCCAGCTTCCAAGTTCTCTGAGCTTTAGTTTCATATTTTATTTTGTTATTTCATCTGCTGATGTCATTTATAGGTAAGATCATTGCATTTCAAGTGGAAGCACAACTTAGGGCCTGTTCATTAGAGCAAATGATGTCGTTCATGTAGGCTTATGAAGCTTCCATTAATCACCAATTCTATAAAGATCATTCAGATTGTCTTTCAAAAATCACTTTGACATTTCCAAATTGGGATTGGGGTTGGATCTTTCGAAAATTATGACTTCAGAGTATAATTTCCATTAATCTCCAATAACAAAGCCATTTACCTTAGTTCTTTCTTTCTAGGTCTTAGGAATTTTTCAAAATTTTGATTATGTGATCAAAATATCTTTTATCTTCTAAAGATATGTCTGAACCAATTAATTGTCAACCAAAAGACGAGATCACTTAATTCTTTCCTGAATTTAATATCGGAAGAATTTTCTTAAGACAGTTTTCAAGATTTATCAATTAGGGGAGAATTTGGACACCAATTTTTTATTTTATGCTCACCTCAAGCTTCTTCTCAGAGAATTACTATATCTGGTGGAGCATGTTATGGATTTTGAATGTTTGAATTGAGACACCAATTTTTTATTTTGTGCCCACCTCAAGCTTCTTCACAGAAAAATCTTTTTTTCTTTTCTTTTTTTTTATTTTTTTTTGTAGGGCACACTTTAATGATATTGAATGCCTGAATTCAAACACCAATTTTTGATTTGGTACTCACCTCAAGCTTCTTCTCAGAGAATTACCATATATGGTGGAGCATATTTTAATGATTTTGAATGTCCAAACTCCCCTAATTCATAATTCCTAAATAGTTCTTAAGATGAATTTTTTGATATTATAAGTCATTCAGAAGTCAGGACCCAATCACATGGCAGAAGATTAAGAGGCTCATGATATCTTTAGTCAATTACTTGTATTTTGATTACAATATTTTATTTTTTATTTAGGACCCAGTCCGAAGATTTAAGATAAAGGGCCCAATTATTAGGGCATTAATTTCATTTGCCCGGAAATCATATTTTTCTTTTCAAACTGTTGGAATTTTTGTTTAGATTCTCCTTTCTGAATTGTCTTTCTGTCAATAGGTGAATGAGAAGAATATTTCGAAAGATATTAAATCCAAATATTTCAAATTTCATCCCTTCTCATAGATTAATTTTGATTTCTCCACAGAGGACATGTTAGTTGACTAGTCCTAGAACTAGACTAAACATATATCAGATTTTCATTTCAGTCGATTTCTTTCTTTCTGTCAAACTGTCCTAATAAGAAAGGGAAATTATTGATGATTGTCTTCCAAAATTTGATTAATGATTTTGATAGCAGACTATTTGATCGATTGAAAAATCAGAACCTTGAATGCAGGGAAAAAGATCAACTTTGGTGAATCCAGAGGAGTGGTTCAGAGGCTGCAAAAGCATAACCATGAAGAATAGGTTCATAGGCCATAAATGCATAACTTAGGGGATTGGTTTATAGGGTGTAAAAAGCATAACCACGAAGAATAGGTTCAGAGGTTGTAAAAAGCATAACCATGAGAACAGGTTCAGAGGCCATGATGGCATAACCAAGGGGAGTGGTTCAGAGGATGTAAAAAGCATAACCACGAAGAATAGGTTCAGAGGCCATGATGGCATAACCTAGGGGAGTGATTCAGATGCTGTAAAAAGCACAACCACGAAGAATAGTTTCAAAGGCCATGACGGCATAACCTACGGGATTGGTTCAGAGGCTGTAAAAAGCATAACCACCAAGTTAGATAAACTAAACATGTTTGGCTGAGAAAGTATTTGCCTTAACTTATTTAAAACAGCAATATTGATCGGTTTGACAATAGAATCAATGAGAACTCCATACCAGACCATATTCAAAACAATATGTGAGGACTTGTAATGTAAACTGGGTGGGAAGGGAGGGAACACATGTTGTTTTTGTATGTCATTTATGTCATTTTGGTCTGTCCATTATTGAAATGTAAGATTTTAGAATTTTTTCATCGTGAACAAAACTTTGAATCGAAGAGGTATTAGTTTTATTTTACTCGAGATTGAGTAAGATATAGAACAAAAGAAAAGATTTATTTAGCCTTTCAAAAGACGTATTATCATAGTTACGAGGACAAATTGATTAACCAAAGATAGGGAGAGAGAATATCCCCATCGAAGTCGCCACTCTTTGATGACGGTGAAAATCTTTTTTTTTTGACTTGCGTCGCTATAATTTCTCATATCATGTTAATGTCAAGGAGTCGCTACTCTCTTTCTCTATCTATCACCCTAATTCTTATCCTACCTAGACTTATTGTCAGAAGTCTTTGGAGAATTTTAAGAAGGATTAATCATGTCAGAGGTTGAGAGAAAATAATACCAAATGATAATATTGTAGTCTTCAGATTATGTAATTACTAAAGTTTTTTATTTGAGAAAATCATATGAAGATCTTGGGTAACCAGAGAGATTTTATAGGTAAAATACCTATCCTGAGTTCTTTAATCTCCTATAGGAGCAAGCTCCTATAGTTAATTACATCCTAAGCAATTAATACTACCTAGGAAAACTCCTGATTAAGGTTAACATTTGTACTCGAAAAAGTGTAAGGGTTGTTGTGTTTTGTTTTGTCATGATGTTGTGGTGTCATTTTTTCAAGCTGTTATATTGTCATGATGATATTGTCTTGCTTTTATGTTTGTTTTCTTTGTTTAAATTTCATAATTGTTTTGTGTTTGTTAAGGTCATTTTGTCATCGTTATGTTTTATTGTCATTTCATTTGATTTATCATTATTTTGTCCGGCTGTTGTTATTTTGATTTATCGTTTGTTTTGGAAGTGTCGGTTTTATGTTAGATATCATGTTGATGTCAATGTCAATGATTTTGTCTTATCATGTCAAGTGTCGGTTTTTTTGTTCGTTTTGGTTTAGTATTATATCATGTCATAGGTTATGTCGGGATGTCATAGTTTTTATGTCATGTCATGTCATAATGTGATGTCGTAATGTCACGTCATTTTATGTCATGCCTTAATGTGATGTCATAATATCACAAGATGTCGTGATTAATATCTCGATTTGTCATGAGATATTTTATCTCCTATAAGAAGATGTCATTATTATGTCATGAGATATCTTTTATGATGTTAAGAAGATATTATTATTTATTTGTTTTTGTTATTTTGTTTATGATTTCCTTTAATTTTAAGTTTTGGTTTTGTGTTCATCTCAATTTTATTTTGTCATGTCATTTTGTCATGTATTCGTTTTGATTTAGTGTCATGTCATCATTTTATTGTGGTATAGAAATGTCGTTGTATGTTTTTGTTAATGTTGATGTTATGTCGATGTCAATATTAATGATTTTGTCGTTTTATTTTAGATTTCGTGGATAACCTAAAAGTCTAGTTGTCTTTGTTGTCATATCATTTTTGTTTTGTTGTTTGTAGAAAGTTAAGGTCTTGTGACTATCCTAAAGGTCCTGTTTTTGTCGTCAATGTTCCGTCGTCGACGTCTTGCAAAACATTGTTAGCACACCCTATAACATGCAAAGAAAATCTAATCGAAACTTCATGTCTTCATCCTGCAAGGAAAACAAAGTTAGAAACAATGTCATATCAAGATATTTAGATTACCTGGTCAAAGTGTCTGTTGATCCAGAGTTGTCGGATGTCCAAATGTGGTTGAGATGTCGATGTAGATTTATGTCAATTTAAGTTGGATTTTGGATTCTTTTGTCTATATGTATTTAATTTTGGATTTTATGTCAGTTTATGTCGATTTGAGTTTGATTTTGGGTTTTATGTCAATTTGAGTTTAATTTTATGTCGAGTTATGTTCGATGTGGGTCGAACTTAAGAATTATGATGTTGTTTGTTAAGTTAAATTCGATACAGGTCAAACTTAAAAACTACGTCGGTTCATTTCGTGTTATGTTCGATCATGTCGATTTATGTCGAATTATATCAATTTATGTTGAGTTATATTGAGTTTGGTTTGAAATGCCGATTAATGTCATTTATTGTCGGTGTTTATTGAATTTGGTTTAAAATGTCGATTAAAGTCAGTTAATGTTGGTGTTTATCGAATTTTGTTTGAAATGTCAATTAACATTGGTTAATGTCGGTGTTTGTTGAATTTGATTTAAAATGTCGGTTAATGTCAAATTATGTTTGAGTTATGTTTGAAATGTCGATTATGTCGATTTTTGTTTTGAAATATCAAATTTATATTTTTCATGTCGATTTTTGTTTTGAATTGTCAAATTAATGTCGATTGTATCGATTTATGTTTGAAATGTTAAATTTATGTCGATTATGTTGATTTATGTTTAGAATGTTAAATTTATGTTGATTATGTCGATTTTAGTTCAATTTTGTCGATTTAGGTTCAATTTGGGTTGAGCCTAAGATTTATGTCGATTTAGGTTTAATTTGGGTTGAACCTAAGGTTTATGCTCTGGTTTAGGTTAGACATAGGTTCATGTCTGGTTGAATCTAAGTATGATTTGACTTAAGCCTAAGGTGGGTTAGACTTAAGTTTGATTTAGGTTTAAGTTAGGTTCAAGTCAGATTGAACCTAAACTTAATGTTAACTTAAGTTCAATGTGGGTTGAACTCCAGTTTAACTTGGGTTTCATTTAAGTTTGAGTTATTTTAAGACTGATTGTTGTTAATTAGGTTTGGTTTATGATTAATTAAATCTAACTTGGTTAAGGTTTAATAATTAATTAAACTTAATATGGATTAAGCCTAATTATTTAAGGTGAATTAAACCTAATTTGGGTAAGGTTTAATTGATTAATTAGACTTAATATGGGTTAAGTCTAATTGTTTAAGGTAAATTAAACCTAATTTGAGTAAGGTTTAATTGATTAATTAGACTTAATATGGGTTAAGTCTAATTGTTTAAGGTTAATTAAACCTAATTTAGGTAAGGTTTAATTGTTTAATTAAGTCTAATGTGGTAGACTTAATTAGGGTTTATGTTTGATTAAGTCTAACTTAGTTAAAACTTAATGGTTTAATTAGGTCTAATGGGTTAGACCTAATTAGGTCTTAGGTTTGATTAAGTCTAATTTAGTAAAGAATTAATGAGGCAATTAGGTCTTATGGGTTAGACCTAATTAGGTTTGGGTTAGACTTAGGTTCCTATCAGGTTGAACCTAAATATGGTTTGACTTAAGTCTAATATAGGTTAGACTTAAGTTAGAATTATATATGTCATGTTGAACCTAGACTTAAGGTTGACTTAAGTTCAATATGGGTTGAACTCAAGTTAAGGTTTTGAATTAACTTAAAGGTTGAACTTGGGTTCAAGTTGGATTGAACCTAAGTTAAGGGTTCCACTTAGGTTCAGGTTGTGTTGAACCTATGTTAAAGGTTGTCTTAAGTTCAGTGTTGATTGAACTTAAGTTTAATTTGAGTTATGTTATGCTCAAATCAGGTTGAATTTAAATTAGACTTAAGTTCAGTGTTGATTGAACTTATGTTTGATTTAAGTTTGATTGTCTATTATTTAATCCTAGTTTTGTTTGATTAACTGAACTTAATTTGAATTAAGTTCAGTTGATTAAGGATTAATTAAACCTAATTAAGGTTTAATTGATTAACTGAACTTAATTTGGGTTAGGTTTAATTGATTAAGGGTTAATTAAACCTAATTTTATTAAGGTTTAATTGATTAACTAAACTTAGTTTTGGTTAGGTTTAATTAATTAAGGGTTAATTAAACCTAATTTAATTAATGTTTAATTGATTAACTGAACTTAGTTTGGGTTAAGTTCAGTTGATTAAGGGTTAACTAAACCTAATTTGGTTAAGGTTTAATTGATTAACTGAACTTAGTTTGGGTTAAGTTCAGTTGATTAAGAGTTAATTAAACCTAATTTGATTAAGATTTAATTGATTAACTGAACTTAGTTTGGGTTAAGTTCTGTTGATTATGGGTTAATTAAACCTAATTTGGTTAAGATTTAATTGATTAACTGAACTTAGTTTGGGTTAAGTTCAGTTGATTAAGGGTTAATTAAACCTAATTTGGTTAAGGTTTAATTGATTAACCTAATTAGGATTTAAGGGTTACTTAAACCTAATGTAAGTAAGGTTTAAGTTAATTAACTAGGTTCAATGTGGATTAAACCTAGTTAGGGTTTAAGGATTACTTAAACCTAATGTAAGTAAGGTTTATGTTAATTAAGTAGGTTTAATGTGGATTAAACCTAATTAGGATTTAAGGATTACTTAAACCTAATGTAAGTAAGGTTTAAGTTGATTAACTAGGTTTAATAGGGGTTAAACCTAATTAGGGTTTAAGGGTTACTTAAACCTAATGTAAGTAAAGTTTAAGTTATTTAACTACGTTTAATATGGTTAAACCTAATTAGGGTTTATTTATTATTAAACCTAATGTCTTTAAGGTTTAATTATAATGAATATTTGTTTATTATTAAACCTAATTTCTTTAAGGTTTAATTATGATTAATTAAGTTTAAGGGTTACTTAAACCTAATTAAAATTTGTTTTGTTTTAAACCCAATATGATTAGGGTTTAAAATTTTAACTAAGTCTAGGGTGATTAGACTTAATTAATAAAATTTAGGGTTTTTATTAACTTTTAATTAACGAATTTTATCCATAAATTAAAATGTCATTTTAAATTTTAAAGAGGCTAAGATTTGTCATCTTAAGGTTTATATCTGTATCCCTAAGTTTCTTAACCAATTTCAGATTTTATTTCATTAATTTCACTTTTTTATAATTATTATTAAAAATAATTAGAAAATTCAATAGAAATTAAGAAATGCTCTCATAGTAAATTTTCCTAGTCATGGAAAAATGAAGGAGTGTATATAATGATATAAAGATCATTTTGTGAAAATTTCATAATTTTCAGACTTATAAATAATTTTTAATAATTAAAATACTCTGAGGAGTATTTAATTAATTAAAAATTATATACAAATCAAAAATTAAAATTTTCAATTCCACATTGTAGTGCTCACTGTCTTGAGCACGGGGATATTTTTTTTTATGATTTTTGTATGAAAAGATATGGATTTTTTAAGTTATTAACATTAATCAGAATTTAAATAAATTTTAATTAATCCAAATTTTTCTCTGCGTGATACGTAACATAAGATACGTCAAAAACGCTTGATCCCGTGTGGGGATCAGAACAGCGGAGGGGATATCATGTGATCAGAGCCGTCCGTCTTTTAAACAAAAGATCGAACGGTTCTCAGTCATCTCCTTCCTTTCTCCCAACCCGAGCACCCTTGATCTTCTAGGGTTAAAATGTCACTCAAATCTTAATGGTTTTGAATGAAATTTATTTCTAGAGGATTGTCCAAGGCAGAAGATCTAATCCATGTGGATTTTTTAGGTTTTTGAAATAATTTGTTTCACAAAGCATCAAACCTGAACGCCATAGATGGCGAAAATCCATACCTTGGCCACAGTTGATTCAATTTTGATTTGAATGGTTCTGAAGCTTCATATCCTCCTTAGGAAGCTTTTCCCCATGCTAATTTTGTTTGAAATCAAGCCTATGTAGGACTTTGATCTCAAGGTGCTCGGTTTGAGCGAGCTTGGTCAATTTCTGGCTTAAAGGCTATGAGATTAGCTAATTTGAGCTGGGCTTGTCCTCACACAGTCCCTAGATGGATTTAGAATGGTTTATTTGAAGATTTGGAAAGGTTTTTTTTATCCTCTAAAATATCCTGGTTTATGCTTATTTGGAGCTCTCGGGTTGATCAAATTAGAAGGATAAGGTGGGTTTGAGAGCCTGGTCTTGATGGGGTTCAATTGCCTAGACCCTAAGGAGCAGGTTTGCTGTTGGGAGCTAAGGGAATTGCGTAGCTTATCTAGGTTTTCCAAGTTAGTTCTCTTCTCCTCCATGGCTCAAGTTTGGCTCTATTTATAGATATGTGGGGAGTTTAGGTAAGCTTGGACTGAGTTAGGCTTATCTAGGGGAGTTGCCAACTTTTCCATAAATGTCTTGAGATAAGATTTTGGTTGAGAATCATGTATAGTTTCTTTTCCCAAGCCTCTCATTATGAGCTTAACCATGGTGAAAAATTATCATGCTATTTTGGTCTTCCTTTATTTGTTAGCTTAAGTGGTGGATAGGGTTAGTTAAATTCAACTGAATTTACCTTCCCCACATGGTTTCATCACCTCCCTTGATAAGGTTTTAAAAGGGTGACACATACTCCCCTTATTCCTTATTTTTAATGTCTTGTTCATGATGGCCTCATCCTTGATAAAATTGAGATGGTATTGTTCTATTGGGTGGAGGTGGGGTTTGTGATGACTCAAGGATGGCAATCTATTCTTTATCCACCATGTCATTTAGGATTTAGTAGGAGCACGACAAGTAAGCCACATGACTCATTTCATGCATAACCTCCTCATCATTTTATTTTGCTATGGTTAGAGCTTAATCCATGCTAATTTTTTTTCTCATTGGATGTTTAGGGTGGTGACTAAAATCATCCTAATCATGACCATTTAATTCATCCTTAAAAAAAGGCTATTTATACTTTTAATTAAGGAGGGAATGTCACCTTAAAAATTCTTCAAGATGAGTTTTAACCCATAGTTAACCATGGTTTATTCTAAATTTGTCATTTGTTGATATATGTCATGATGAGTCTAATAGGTCATGGGTAATCTATTAATAACCATCCATAATTTAATTTTAATTTAAAATTAGTTATGGGAATTTTTGTGTCACATATGATGTCATAGGTTAAAATGTCATTTTATGTCTTTTTAATTTAATTTCCATTTTAATTAATTATGTCATTAATTAAAATTTTTGAAAATTATTTCATTAATCAATTTATTAATTGAAAATAATTTCAAATTAATTATTTGATTAATTTTCATGTCATTTTTACTTAAAGTTGGATTTTGTCTCATTTCATGTCTTTTTAATTTAATTTTCATTTTAATTAATTATGTCATTAATTAAAATATGGAAATTAAATTATTGGTTCGTTAATTAATCAAAAATAATTTTGGAATAATTATTTGATTAATTCCATTATTAATTTGTGCATGTTATCATTTTATGACTTTTAATTTAATTTTCATTTTAATTATTTATGTCATTTAATTAATTAAAATATTGAAATTAAATTATTAGTCATTTTAATTAAATAAATAAAAATAATTTTGAAATTAATTTTGTAATTAATTTTTGTCATTTTGGGGTCTTAAACAGGTCATTGGGTCAATATTTGGTTATTTGGTCAAAAATTGACCATTTTGACCAAAGTTAACTTTTTTGGGTCAAAGGGTTGACCTATTGGGTCAGTAGGGTTGGTCATTGAGTAAGGATTGACCAGTTTGACCAAAGTTAACTTTTTGGGTCAAGGGTTGACCTGTTGGGTCAGTAGGGTTGGTCATTGGGTCAGGATTGACCATTTTGACCAAAGTTGACTTTTTTGGTCATGGGTTAACCTGTTGAGTCAATAGGGTTGGTCATTGGGTCAGGATTAGCCATTTTGACCAAAGTTGACTTTTTAGATCATGGGTTGAACTGTCATAAGAATGAGGTCAAAAAACTGTTTGTTCTTTGTTGTGAAATGCATACGTCCTGTGTAGTGTAGTTTATTGTTTTTGTTTGATGTTTAGTTTTATGTACTTGTTTTAAAATTTCATTACCCCGGCAAATTCTATAAACTGTTATGTGTGTAGAAAGGTTTTTAATATTACAGCTCACTTTAAGTTAGAAGTTATGAAAAGAATCTGCAAATTTTAAAAAGACAAAAATGCCTAAATTGCAACGGTATGAATTTTATATTTAGAATTTTTCTTTCCACCATGTATTATTTCTACTTATAGAAAACTTCAAGTTTAGGGAGGGAAGAAAAATCTTAACTATTATATGTTCTCAAATAACATATTTTCAAAAATTATTACTATGATTTTTGTGATAAAATTTAATTCTGATAACTATATTTAGATTTTATCTAAATATTGTAAAAGATTCAAAGAAATATTTTTTATAATGAAAATTATTTTTGTAGATTAAGATATTTAGTATAAAAGGATAAGACTATAGTTAACTATTTAAAGTAAGGAAAACTATATTTTGAATTATTAAGAATCTTAAAAATTCAGTTGAGAAAGAAAAGATTGAGATTCAAAAAAGTAAAAAAGTATGAAGTACATATAAGGTAAAGAATGTTGAAAGTTTCAAATTTAGGAAAAGAAGAGTGAAGTTTAAAATTATTAACAGACTATCCAGATATAGTAATCCTCACTTCAAAAAGGAAAAAAAAGAAAAAAAGGAAAAAAATGAAAAAGAAAAAAAAAACAAAAAAAAAAGAAAAAGAAAAGGATTTAAAAACAATTCCTGAAAAGAAAAGAAAATAAAAGAAAATAAGTGAGGAGAAGCTTGAGGAAATGCCTTATCAAAATTTGGCTTCACTTGGATTAACCTAAAAGGAAAACTAAAAGCATTTCTGAACTTATATTTATGACTTGTTTCTTTACTTTATTGTTTCCTCATGAATTTCCTATTTTCTGAATAATTTGAGTGAATTAATAATGCAACATATAGTCATTCTTGAAATGAATAGAAGATTTGAACTCTTAGACTTGATGACTAGATAACCTTACACCTGCAAAATTAATCTAATTATTTGAAAATCTTTCTAAGAATTCTTACTACAATATTTATTTAAATCGAAATTATAATATTTCTGAATTAAAATTTTATCACAAAGAATCATAACTTTTATATAGTATTAAGCATTACTTGAGGACAAGTAAAAGTTAAGTTTGTGGGATTTTGACCCAAGGAAAAAAGTTTAAGATTTTCATGCCTATTTTATACTAATTTTGATGATATTACATTATAAATAAATGTATTTTTGGTGTTTTTCTGCAGGAATGAGAATTTAAGGACAAAGGAGCTAAAATATGCAAAAAAGGAGTGAATTTGGAGCAAAAAGGACCAATTTATGCAAAATTGACCTAGGGCGCTGTTGACCTCATTTTTATGACAGGTCAACCCATAACCTAAGATGTCAACTTTGGTCAAAATGGTCAATCCTGGCCCAATGACCAACCCTATTGACTCAACAAGTCAACCCATGACCTAAAAAGTCAACTTTGGTCAAAATGGTCAATCCTGACCCAATGACCAACCATACTGACCCAACAGGTCAACCCTTGACCCAAAAAGTCAACTTTGGTCAAAACGGTCAATCCTGACCAAATGACCAACCCCACTGACCCAATAGGTCAACCCTTTGACCCAAAAAATCAATTTTGGTCAAACTGGTCAATTTTTGACCAAATGACCAATTATTGACCCAATGACCTGTTTAAGACTCCAAAATGATAAAATTAATCAAATAATTAATTTCAAAAAATTTTGATTAATTAAATTGACTAATAATTTAATTTTCATTTTTCTAATTAATGACATAATTAATTAAAATAAAAATTAAATTAAAAATCATAAAATGACAAAACACACCAAAATGAAATTAAAATGACATAACTAATCAAATAATTAATTTCAAAATTATTTTGATTAAGTAAATAACTAATGATTTAATTTTTAAAATTTTAATTAATGACATAATTAATTAAAATGAAAAAATAAATTAGAAGTCATAAAAATGATAAAATGAACAAATTAAGTAAAAATAATGGAATTAATCAAATAACTAATTCCAAAATTATTTTTGATTAATTAATGGACCAATAATTTAATTTCCATATTTTGATTAATGACATAATTAATTAAAATGAGAATTAAATTAAAAAGACATGAAATGGGACAAAATCCAATTTTAATTAAAAAATGACATGAAAATTAATCAAATAATTGATTTGAAATTATTTCCAATTTATAATTGATTAAAAAAATAACTTCCAATATTTTTAATTAATGACATAATTAATTAAAATGGAAATTAAATTAAGAAAGGGGTATTAAACGGAATTTTAACCTATGACATTATGGTTTTCCAAAAATTCCAAAACTCATTCATGACATCACACATGACCTCATATGGGTTAGACACAACCCATTAATGCCCCATTCAATATGACCCAACCCATTAATGACCCATGACATGCCATTTAACCATGGTTAAAAGCCATTATAAAAGCATTTTGATAGAGTAAATGAGGTGTCATGATCCCTTCAATCCAAAGCATGATTCATCCATTTGCATGGGATGAGGTGGCCGACCATCCCAAATGGCTTATCACACATCACTTAAACTACCTAATGGAAGAGAAGCACCACTTAAACCATGCCTTTACCATGGCTAAGTTTAATCACAAACCAATCATGAGTAGGAAGCCTATGTGTCACCTTATGCCAAAGTGAACAAGTGACTTGTAAGCTCATGTGAGAGAGCAAGTCCAGCTCATTTTAAGAAGCCAAACCACCTGATGGATTGCCCAATAGGATGTAGCCATGGACTTAACTCAATCCTTATAATAATGAGAGTTCATTATGAATAACAACTTGGAAAACCCATAGAGGATAAAATTTCAACTGAAAACTTATCCTCAGCCATCATTAAGAAGGATAACACCTTTCCCAAGTGGAATCAAATGAATCCAAGCCTCCCCATGGCTATATATAAGCCCTACCCAAACCCATATGAAAAAAAAATTCTTAGAGGTTTATAAGCTGCCCAAACTCTCTTGCTAAAAAGACAAAAAATCTTCCTTATAGCCTAGACAATAAGCCTCTGCCAAGACTTAACCCAATTAGCCACTCTATCGAGCCAATTTGGTCAAATTGAGCAAAGATTAGAAATCAACCACCTTTGGTCTTGCATCTACATAGACCCGATTCGAGTCCAAATTGAAGTGGGAATGAACTTCCCTAGGACCACAGGAGGCTAACCAACAAGTCCAATCGATCTCAAGTTCATTGTGGCTAAGGTATGGATTTTTTTGTCCAAAATAATTCATATAATCGAAAAATCATGGGATAAACTAGCCCAAAAAAATATGATCACCATATAGTTGTGATCTACTCCTCTAGATGATTCCATAGGTTCAAAAATCACTCAATTTCATTGAGAAATGAGTAAGATCTTGAGCTTAGAAGTTTGACGGTTCTCTAATTTTCTGAATTATCTGGATAAATCCAGGGCCGTCCGATCCCGTGTTTGGAAAAGGGCAGCCCAGATTGTGCACCACGGTGTTCGATGTTGGGATCCGCGCAGTGGGTTGTCCCGCTCCTTCAACCCGTACGAGAACACATGTCGGGATGAGAAATTTCTGGGCTAAGGTTAATCCAAATTAACCTTAAAAACTTAGAAAAATCATAACATTTTATACAGACCTCCTAAAAATAAAATAAAAATATCTCTGGAAAGCTCTTGAAGAGAAGAAAATTATGAAATTAAAATCTTAATTTTATTCTTAGTATTTAATTTTTAAATACTTAAATACTCTCTGAAGTATTTAAATTATTAAAAATTATTTACAAACAAAAAAAATCTGAAATTTTGGGGAATTCATCTTTATGTTTTCAGAGATCTTTTCTGATTTTTCTAGATTAGAAAACCCCTTTATGACTTCCTCTCATATTTTTCAAGACATTTTGTAATTATTTTAAATAATAATTATAAAATAGAAAATTAAGAAAAATAAAATTTGAAAATGGTTAGAACATTTAAGGTAACAGACAATAACCTCAAAATGACATTTCTTAAACCATTAGACAATTTTAAAAGACATTTTCAAAAATAGGGTTAAAATTTATTATTTAATAAATTTAACCCTAAAATTGGAAATTTATTTAATTACTTAGCCTATTCTATGATAGACTAGGTTCAAAATAACTCACAATAAACCTATAAATAAACCATAATTAAGTCTAAAATGACATATTAGACTTAATAAACCCTAATTAGGTTTAAGACAACATTTAAACCTAATTAATTAAAGTTAAAACTTTATCACATTAAGTTTAACTAAATAAACCATAATTAAGTCTAAAATGACAAATTAGACTTAATAAAACCCTAATTAGGTTTAAGACCCCATTTAAACTTAATTAATTAAAGCTAAACCTTAATCATTTTAAGTTTAAATAAATAAACCATAATTAAGTCTTAAATGACAAATATGACTTAATAAAACCATAATTAGGTTTAAGACACCATTTAGACCTAATTGATTAAAGTTAAACCTTAAACACTTTAAGTTTAACTAAATAAATTATAATTAAGTCTAAAAATGACAAATTAGACTTAATAAAACCCTAATTAGGTTTAAGACACCATTTAGACCTAATTATTTAAAGTTAAACCTTAATCACATTAAGTTTAACTAAATAAACCATAATTAAGTCTAAAATGATAAATTAGACTTAATAAAACCCTAATTAGGTTTAAGATACAATTTAAACCTAATTAATTAAAGTTAAATCTTAATGACATTAAGTTTAACTAAATAAACCATAGTTAAGGCTAAAATGACAAATTAGACTTATTAAAACCCTAATTAGGTTTAAGATACCATTTAGAACTAATTAATTAAAGTTAAACCTTAATCACATTAAGTTTAACTAAATAAACCATAACTAAGTCTAAAATGACAAATTAGACTTAATAAAATCCTAATTAGGTTTAAGACACCATTTAGACCTAATTAATTAAAGTTAAATCTTAATCACATTAAGTTTAATTAAATAAACTATAATTAAGTCTAAAGTGACAAATTAAACTTAATAAAACCCTAATTAGGTCTAACCCATTAGACCTAATTAAACCATTAAGTCTTAACTAAATTAGACAATCAAACCTAAACCCTAATTAGGTCTAACCCATTAGACCTAATTAAACCATTAAGTCTTCACTAAATTAGACTTAGTCAAACCTAAACCCTTATTAGGTCTAACCCATTAGACCTAATTAAACTATTAATTTTTAACTAAATTAGACTTAATCAAACCTAAACCCTAATTAGATCTAACCTATTAGGCCTAATTAAACCATTAAACCTTAACTAAATTAGACCTAATCAAACTAAAACCTAATTAGGTCTAACCCATTCAACCTAATTAAACCATTAAGTCTTAACTAAATTAGACTTAATCAAACCCAAACCTTAATTAAGTTTAACACATTAAACCTAATTAAACTTTTAAGTCTTAACTAAATTAAGCTTAATCAAACATAAATTAAACATTACCCAAATTAGGTTTAATTAATCCTAAATCAACCCTAATTAAGAACAATCAGCCTTAAAATAACTTAAACTGAATGCTTAACTTGAGTTCAACCCATACTGAATTTAAGTCAACCTTAAGTCTAGCTTCAACCTAACTTGAACCTAACATAACTCAAATTTAAAACCTTAACTTGAGTTCAGCCCATATTGAACTTAAGTCAACCTTAAGTTTAGGTTCAACCTAACTTGAACCTAACATAACTCAAACTTAAACATTAACTTGAGTTCAACCTATATTGAACTTAAGTTAACCTTAAGTCTAGGTTTAACCTAACTTGAACCTGACTTAAATCAAACATAAATCTTAATTAAGTCTACCACATTAGACTTAATTAAATTATTAAACCTTAACCAACTAAGGTTTAATCCAACATAAACCATAATTAAGTCTATCACATTAAACTTAATTAAACTATTAAACCTTAACCAACTAAGGGTTAGTCAAACTTAAACTCTAATTAAGTCTATCAAGTTAAGACCTAATTAATCTATTAAACCTTAACCAACTAAGATTGAATCAAACTTAAAATATAATTAATTGTATCACATTAGGCTTAATTAAACTATTAAACCTTATCCAATTATGGTTTTATCAAACTTAAACTCTAACTAAGTCTATCACGTTAGACTTAATAAAATTATTAAACGTTAACCAACTAAGGTTTAATCAAACATAAACTCTAATTAAATCTACCAAGTTAGAATTAATTAATCTATTAAGCCTTAACCGACTAAGGTTTAATCATACTTTAACTCTAATTAAGTGTATGAAATGAGACTTAATCAAACTACTAAACCTTAACCAGTTAAGGTTTAATCAAACTCAAACCTAAAATAAACCTAACTTAGATTCAACCTTTAACTTAAGTTCAACCATTAACTTAGATTCAACAAAACTTGAACCCAAGTTCAAACTTTAACTTAGGTTCAACATAACCTGCACCCAAGTGCAACCCTTAGCTTAGGTTCAACCAAACTTGAACCTAAGTCCAACCTTTAACTTAGGTTCAATATAACCTGAACCCAAGTGCAACCCTTAACTTAGGTTCAACCTAACTTGAACCCAAGTTCAACCTTTAACATAGATTCAATACAACATGGAACCAAATTTAAAACCTTAACCTATGTTCAATCCATATTAAACTTAAGTCAAAAAATCAAACTTAAAATCAGCCTAAGTTAACTCAAAACCTTAACTTAAGTTCAACCCATATTGAACTTGAGTCAACCATAAGTCTAGGTTCAACCTAACTTGAACCTAACTTAACTCAAACTCAAATCAACCTTGAGTTCAACCCACATTGAACTTAAGTCTAACTTAAATCTAGGTTCAACCTAACTTGAACCTAACTTAACTCAAACTTAAATATAACTTGAGTTCAACCCACATTGAACATAAGTTAACCCTAAGTCTTGGTTCAACCTAACTTGAACCTAAATTAAATCAAACTTAAGTCAAATCATACTTAGGTTCAACCTGACATGAACCTAAGTCTAATCTAAACCAAGAAATAAAGCTTAGGTTCAATCCAAATTGAACCTAAACCGACATAAAACTTAGGTTCAACCCAAATTTAACCTAAACTGACAAAATTGAACCTAAATCGACATAAATCTTAGGTTCAACCCAAATTGAACCTAATCAACAAAACTGAACTCAAATCGACATAATTGACATAAATTTGACATTTCAAACATAAATCGATACAATCGACATAAATTTGACATGTCAAAACAAAAATCGACATGAAGGATATAAATTTGACATTCTAAAACAAAAATCGACATAATCGACATTTCAAACATAACTCAAACATAATTTGACATTAACTGACATTTTAAATCAAATTCAACAAACACTGACATTAATCAACTTCAATTGACATTTCAAATGAAATTCGACAAACACTGACATTTACAGACTTTAATCGGCATTTTAAACCAAAATCAACAAACACATAGATGAAGAACATTAATCGACATTTCAATCCAAACTCAATATAACGCAACATAAATTGATATAATTTCACATAAATCGACATGATTGAACTTAACATGACATGAATCGAAATAGTTCTTAAATTCGACCTGTGTCGAATTTGACTTAACATACGACATCATAATTCTTAAGTTGGATCCACATCAAACTTAACTTGACATAAAATTAAACTCAAATTGACATAAAACCCAAAATCAAACTCAAATCGACATAAACTAACATAAAACCCTAAATCAAATACAAATTGACAAAAAAAATCCAAAATCTAACTAAAATCGACATAAATCTAAATCGACATCTCAACCACATTTGGACATACGACAACTCTGGATCAACAGACACATTGAACAGGTAATCTAAATATCTTGATATGACATTGTGTCTAACTTTATTTTCCTTGTAGGACGAAGACATGAAGTTTCATTTAAATTTTCTTTGTATGTTATAGGGTGTGCTAACTCTGTTTTACTAGACGTCGACGACGAAACATTGACGACAAAACCAGGACTTTTAGGATAGCCATAAAACCTAAACTTTCTACAAACAACCAAACAAAAATGACATGACAACAAAGACAACTGGACTTTTAGGTTAGCCACGAAATCTAAAATAAAACGACAAAATCATGAATGTTGAGTGACCTTAATCCGCGAACAACGTAGTAATTTATGCTCTCAAAAATAAGTTATAGTCAATACTTTGACCCAAATAATAATAGTGGCTAGTGTATATAAATATAATTTTATGGAAAATATTTTACACACTAGAGGTACTACGCAAGTATACGCATCGTTTCAGGTAATATAGGGCTTTAAATAAAGACCCCAGCATCGATCCCATGAGGAGGTTTATAGATTTTTAAATATTTAAATTTTATTTTATGTATTTCTTTTAAAGTTTTAAATTTAATATTTAATTTACTTAAAGCAGAATTAAAGCAGTACTAAAATAATGAGTTATGTAAATAATAATAAGCAAACAACTTTCTTCCTTTCAATTAATCCAAGAATTTTAGATAATATAATATCCATGGAGAATATAAATTTATTATTGTGCCAAATATAAACATTCATATTCTTTACCTTTGCTCGACAGTATAAAGAATATTGGCTAATCTATAGATTAGGTCTGGATGTATTGTTAGTAGAATGGGTTAATCTAGGCTCACACTACTAGATGTCCAAGGGTGGCTATGGTTGGCCCTACTAGTAACCCGTTCCCTCTCTATAAACCAAATTACAAGAACTTAGTTTGTCACTCTAAGAAATAATCAATTCTATGCCCATTGAATAATATTTTCCTATTTATTTGCACTTCACCTTGAATACCCCGCACAAGGCCTTCAACTACCCAAGGATTCATGTGATATCTACTAGTTAAGAGTTCATCTCCTTCTAGGTCTCAAAACTCTTCAATAGATTTTAACAATTTAAATGGCCAATTTAAATAGTAAATTAAGATCCGGTATTAATATCATCATAATATTTAAAACATATTTTAGTTTCTAATTCTCCAACGAATTTTAGATTATCTTATTTATCTTTTCATAATTGAAAGGAGAAAGTAACTACTCATAACACATTCAATCTAAATAACAAAACATATAAATAACTTTGAATAAAATTACAAATACTTATCTCAAGTGTTTCTCCAACTGAACCTCTGATTCCTACTGACTCCAAAGAGAAATAGACTTCAAAAGCACCAACTCTTCCAAACTCTGAATACAAACTCTAAATAAAATAAACTCACTAATTTATGAAGGAAAATACACTAAAAGTATGTCCCTTAAAATTATCTCTCTAATTTTTGGATTTCTTATTGGGCTATTTGGGTGGGCCTTTTTTCTCTGTAGGAATAGCCTCCTATTTATAGGCTTTAAGGGTTGCCTAAGGCACCTCTTCAAAATGTGTCCAAGTTCAATGAATCTTCTAGAAAGTGTGTCTGGCCCCTAGGCGCCGGCATCTGGCACCTAGGCGCCGGACTCCGCTTCCAGTTCTTCGCACCTCTTCACTTTGGATCACACCTCTTCGCGATCCAAACCGTTTCCAAGCGTCTAAATACAATGTATCACATGTCCTATAATCCAGGAATAACTGTCAATCTTTTAGATGGTCCAATAACTTCTCTAACTGTCAAAATAACCGTCCAAAGTAGTTACAGAAACCGTCACAGAATTGGTATCGAGCTGGCGCTTAGGCGCCGGATTCTGGCGCCTAGGCGTCAGGCTCATTATTTTGGCAATATTGCATTTTGGCTCCATTTTTGCTCCACTTTGCTCCTTTTTCATTCTTTTTTCATCTTTTTTTTCTTTTTGAACATTTTTGCATCACCTACATCCAAAAACATAAAATACCTTTCATTAAAGCATAATATCCTTAAAATTTTGATAAAAATCAAGGCATAAAAACAGGTATTTTTTCATGGATCAAAATCCCCCAAACTTAAACTTTATTTGTCCTCAAGTAACCCTTTTTACTATATAAAATGTATAACATTTGGAATAAAGGTAAATATTTAAGATTCCTTGTAATTTTTGATTTTATAAAGGCTTTAGTAAATCATTAACCAAATTTCACTAACTGAGTTTAATTTTAAGAATTTAAAGAATATTTTACTACCAAATTGTAAGACTTCAAAAAATTTTCATTCTTTTGAAATAAATGTAGTTTATTATATTAAGATCACATAAATTATTTACAAGAAAAAGATCTTCATGAAAATCTTTTCTATTAAAGATACATGCATAAAAATTAAGTAAAATATGCAATTAGTTTTCTTTTTATAAGATAATTCAAGTGAAGCCAATTTTTGACTAGGCATCTCCTCAAGCTTCTCCTCACTTCTTCTCTCTTTTTTATTTTTTTATTTTTTTTACAGTGGGGATTACTGTATCTGGATAGCCTGTTAATGGTTTTGAACTTCATTATCCTTAACTTATATTTCCGAACTTATATATTTTCACTTAATTACTATAGCATGAATAGTTTTCAAAAAGACTTTCAATCTTTTCTTTTTCAAGTTATAATTCTTTATTTCTTAATACTTCTAAAATTCAATTATCTCTATCATGAATAGAAAAAATTCTTAATCTTACTCTTCTTTAAGTTGAATAATTCTATTCTTAAAATCAATCAAAGTTATTAAAATTTTTGGTTAAGTTTACTAAATTATTTATAATTTCAAAAATTTAAGTGATCTTAAATAGATTTTTCATTCCTTATGTTATGTTAATATATTATTTTTTTTTAGAAAATATTAACACTTTAAGGAAAAATAAAATTTAAATTTGCATGTATTTTCCCTTCCCCCAAACTTAAGTTTTGATATATCATGAAAATTTTTAAAGTATGAGAGAAAGAAAAGCATAATTTAAAAAAGAAATTTTTTTATAAGTATGTAAAAACAGTCTACAAAGAAAAATTTTCTTCTACACATGTTTTTTTTAATATTACTGAAATAATGAAGCATATATAAAAGTAAGCAAGCTCAATTTTTATATCATTAGCAAAATTAAACGACTAGACTAATCACAATAACAGAAACAAAACAACATCAATAACTATATAAGAATACTAAACAGTAGGCTGAAAACAGAAATAAACATTTATCATAGAAAATGAAAAAAATTCATCCATATTTAAGTCTTAAATACATATCAAACTAGATACTCTAAAAACAGTCTCAACATAAAAAAAATCTACACAAAATTACTTAAACAAATCGACACTAACTAACAACAACTAATCAATACTAACAAATAAGAAATAAACTAAAAACAGAATCAACTCATCTCCAGAGGTAAATCAAGCTACTAATCATTATATGTAGCCTCGTCATCATCAGCACCAAAAGAAAATTCCACATCCTTTGGATCAACATACGGTGAAAATCTAGGACAGGTAGGGAACTGAACATCATGCTCACCCTTCAAGAATCTAACTAAAGACTCCGAATACTCAGCATCATAATAACTTTGCCTTTGGGTATATTCAGATAGATCATCAATCTTCTTGTCTATAGTATCTACTATGCAGTGAGTTAGGAATAACTCATTCTGCTGCTCTAGAAATTTATCATGCATTGATTCCCAGAAACTAGATGGTGGCTCAGCAGTAGAAGTAGAAGGTTTAGAAGTAGAAGCTCTACCTGGAGTAGGTACAGAACTAGAAGGAGCAGTAGATCTCTTCTCGCGAAGACGATCATATATCCTAACACTCTCCTGCCTAATAGGCTTTGTAGTCTTTAGCTTCTCCTCTAAAATATCAGCAATAACTCCATCGCTCACACATAAAGAATATATCAATGATGGGAATCCTAATCCCACAGAAGTGCTAGATTTTGCAATAGACTCCACAGAATCATAGATAATGCTGCCAACATCTATCAGCTTCCTCTCCTGAATGCAGTAGTTTAGAATAGCTCTATCTCTGGTAACTTCACTTAGGTGGTTGGAAGGAAGTAGTCTAGCAGAAATAAAATAGTGCCAGACCTTTGAAATATCATTCAGCTTAGAAGATTTAAAGTTTACCTGTTTTTCATTCTGGATCTTCCAAGCTCCAGTGCCATCAGTCAGATATGCAATAATCATCTCCAAATCTCCTTCAGATGGAGATAGACCAGATTAGTAGCACTCGACGGTAGGTGGTAGGCCGTAGAAAATATTGATCCTTTCCGGAGTGAATCCCACTCCGACACCTCTAACGAAGACTTCGTGGTCTTCCGCATCCATAAAGTTGGCATAAAACTCTCGTACAACAGGAATAACAACAACGGTAGTGAAATAATAGAATCGCTGCCAGTTGTGTGCAACAATCGTGTTCATGATCATCTCTCCAGGATTGTAAAAAGTGCGCTCCTTGATAAATTTCCTTTATGTCGCAAATTCATGATAACGAAAGTGCGCTACAGCAATAGCGAACTTGCTGCTGTCGAAATTTTCTCATACTTTTTCGAGCTTAGATTTAGGTGTCATCGAAACGTTAAAGAAAACACAAATAAATAAAGGAATCAAAGATCTAAACTCTTTTAAGCTTGAGAAATTTAAAATGAGTTAATAAAATCCATGGAGAATTTCTAAAAATAAAAAATTTTCTCCAAAATTTCGGTTTTTAGCAAAAATAGGAAAATCCATGGTAGAAATAAAAAATAAATGGATTAGAAGGTAGATCTGACCTTAAGATGAAGAAATCGAGTGATTTCTTGCTCAAATACATGACTTTTTGACCTCAAGATGGATCTAAGGGGTGTATTTTCTTGAAAATGAGGAAGGGGATGAAGCTTAGGCGTCGTCCTTGGCTTTTGGGGTTTAAATCCCAATTTTTGTGTAGCAGGCTGAACCGGCGCTTAGGCACCTAATTGTGGCGCCTAGGCGACAGACTCGCCTTTCACAAAAATCATTTTTTTAAAAATTATTTTTCCTCCAAAACTCACAAATTCAACTACTAATAATCAAACAAAACAATTTCAAAACAAATACAACACACATTGAACAATAAAACAAACACACAAACAACACAATCGATTTACCAAATCGATACAACGACACACTAGATAAAGTCTCGATCTAACCACATTTACTATCTAATCTTCAAATTAGAAATTTCCATTTTCGTCGCAATGAAGATTACTTGTCCTACTTGGGAAGAACACTAACGCCCTTGGAAAATCCGTAGCCATTTTCTCGTCGATCCATTTGTTCTTCGCATACATCTCCACTTGAGCATCTTGATAGGCCGCTAGATGATCGAATTGAAGCTTGACTGCCATTCCGGATGCTCGATTTGATGATACATCTCATGGAGGCGACCGCCGATGCTTTTGAATTCCGCTTGAACTTATTTAGACGACTCGAAAACTTCTCCAAACTAACAGCAATGAAACCATTGAAGTAAGGTTAAGGATCCTTAGAATACTTATCTCTAGCCTCTTCTCCATGATTTCTTCTCTCCATTTCTTCAAAATCTTCTCTTATCTCTTCATGTATGAAGTGTAAAGGTCGTAACTACGGTTGCTTAAGGGTTGGGGACGAAGATGGGGTAGTTTATAGGAGAAAATCGTGTGAAAAACTGAAAATTTTTGGTTTTTACACGACCCAGTAACTGTGGCTCTTATGCGCCAAATATGGCTCCTAGGCGTCGGACCCATCGACACATAATTTACTCTGGCGCTTAGGCGCCGAATTTTGGCACCTAAGTGCTGGAACCATGTTCGACTCCGTTTCGCCTAACGTCAAATTTCAAAGTTTCGATCTCTAAAATAGGTAAATTAGAATGGCAAGGTCAATATAAACTCAGTAATTAAAACAATGAAGGTTAACTTGATCTCCTTTTTACTCACATACAAAATTGAGTGATCCAAAGTCCAAACTTTATATACTTCAAGATAATCTTTAGCTTAAGTTAATAAAGACTTTTAGCATCTAATTTTCTAAATTTATATAAAATTAGTCAAGACTGAGGCATAACCTTGCATTAAAAATGTAAAAACACACAAAAATAACTATGGGTTGCCTCCCACAAAGCACTTGGTTTAACGTCATCAGCCCGACCTAATTAAGCCTTTAATCAGGTAGACTCAACTCGTAAGCCTCTTTATAAATCTATTTTATTTCTCTCAAATAAGGTTTCAGTCTTAATCCGTTAACTTTAAATATTTTTCCCGTTTTGGGGTCTTTAATATCCACAGCTCCATAATGGTATACTATCTCAATTATATATGGTCCCATCCTTTTAGATCTTAATTTTCCAGGAAAAAGTCTTAAACAAGTATTAAATAATAATACTTCTTGTTCAAGCTCAAATATTTTTCCTAAAATCTTTTTATCATGTAATATCTTAATTTTCTCTTTATAAATCTTTGCATTTTCATATGACTCATATCTTATTTCTTCCATCTCTTTTAATTGTAATAATCGTTTTTCTCCTGCAGTATTCAAATCAAAATTAAAATCCTTTATCGCCCAATAAGCTTTATGTTCAAGTTCAACAGGTAAGTGACAATGTTTACCATAAACTAATCGGTAAGGTGACATTCCGATTGGTGTCTTATAAGCTGTTACTATAAGCCCATATTGCAGAATCAAGTACTATTAACCCAATCGGTTCTTTTAGGATTAACAGTCTTCTCTAAAATTCTTTTAATTTCTCTGTTTGATGCTTCAGCCATTCCACTTGTTTGTGGGTGATAAGCAGTTGCAACTCTATGTTTGATTCCAAATTTTTCCAGTAATGATTGAATTCTTATATTTCTGAAATGACTTCCACTATCTGTGATAATTACTTTAGGCATTCCAAATCTAGAAAAAATCATTTTCTTTAAAAATTTTGAAACACTTTTGGAATCACAGTTAGGTAAAGCTACAGCTTCAATCCACTTTGAAACATAATCAGCTGCTAATAAAATATAAATCTTTCCAGATGATGGTACAAATGGTCCCATAAAGTCTAAACCCCATATATTAAAAATTTCAACTTCCAATATATAGTTTAAAGGCATTTCAACTTTCCCAGATATATTTCCCATCCTTTAACATCGATCACATGTTTTAACATAATGTCTCACATCTTTGAACAAGGTAGGCCAATAAAATCCTGAATTTAAAATTTTAAATGCGGTTTTATCTACTCAAAGTGTCCTCCAAGTCGGAATCATGACATTTTTGAATAATAGCAAAAGTTTCTTCATAAGGTACACATCTTCGAATTACAGAATCTCTTCCCAATTTAAATAAAAGAGGATCTTCCCAAATATAAGATTTAGCATCATTTTTAACTTTCTTAATATATTTGTTATTCAATCCATAAGGTAGAATATTGCTAACTAAATAGTTAACTATATCTGCATACCAAGGTGTTTGGCATCCTTGAATAACATATAACTGTTCCTCAGGAAATTTATCATTTATGTTTTCTTCAATAAAAATATCATTCTTAATTCTAGATAAATGATCAGAAATTTGGTTGTTAGTTCCTTTTCTATCCACTATTTGAAAATCAAATTCTTGTAGAAGTAAAACCCATCTTATCAGCCTAGGTTTAGCATCTTTTTTTGACATTAAATATTTAATAGTGGAATGATCAATATGAACTATGCATTCGGTACCAAGAAGATAAGGTCTAAATTTATTAAAGGCATAGACTATAACTATAAGCTCTTTTTTAATAGTAGTGTAATTTCTTTGAGTTTCAGTAGGAGTTTTACTAGCATAATATATAACTTTGAAAATTTTCTCTTACTTTTGTCCCAGTACACCTCCAATTCCAAAATCACTTGCATCGCACATTAATTCAAAAGGTTTATTCCTATTAGGTGCAATAATTATAGGTGCAGTTATTAATTTTTATTTTAAAATATTGAATGCATTAACACAATCTTCATTAAAATCAAATTTAGCTTCTTTTTCCAATAAATGACTAAGAGGTTTAGCAATTTTAGAAAAATCCTTTATATATCTTTTATAAAATCCAGCATGTCCCAGAAAACTTCTCGCATCGATAATCGGTAGTAGGTGGTTGCGGTTCAGCGATAATTTTCACTTTTGCTTGATCAACTTCCATGCCTTTTTGTGAAATTTTGTGACCAAGTACAATGCCTTCTGTGACCATAAATTGTCATTTTTCCCTGTTAAGAACTAAGTTTGTTTCTTCACAACTTTTCAGAACTTCGAATATATTTTCCAAACAAGATTCAAAAGAAGTTCCAAAAACTGAAAAATCATCCATCAATATTTCAATTCCTTTGTCATTCAAATCACAAAATATTGACATCATACATCTTTGAAAAGTTGCAGGTGCATTACATAAACCGAAAGGCATTCTTCTAAACCCAAATGTTCCATAAGGACTTGTAAATGTTGTTTTCTCTTGGTCCTCAGGAGCGACAGGTAATTGATGATAACCAGAATATCCATCCAGAAAATAGAAATATGAGTTTCAAGCTAATTTATTAAACATTTAATCCAAGAAAGGTAAAAGAAAATGATCCTTTCTAGTGGCGTTATTTAATTTCCGATAATCAAAGCAATTCGCCATCCAGTAACTTGTCTTGTAGGAATTAGTTCAATTTTATCATTGACAATGACAGTTACTCCTCCTTTGTTCGGAACACAATGAATAGGACTCACCCATTGACTATCTAAAATAAGATAAATAATTCCAGCATCTAACTATTTTAAAATTTCTTTTTTAACAACCTCTTTCATAATAGGATTTAATCTTCTTTGAGGTTCAATAGTAGGTTTAAAATCTTCTTCCATTAAAATCCTATGCATACAGATGGAAGGGCTTATTCCTCTTATATCAGCAATAGTCCAACCAAAAGCTTTCTTATAATTCTTTAACACTCGTATTAATTTTTCTTCTTGATCTAAGCTTAATTTAGAAGATATAATAACAGGTAAAGTTAATGAATTTCCAAGAAAAACATACTTTAAATGTGCAGGTAACATTTTTAATCCCAATTCAGGGGCTTTTTTAATTGAGGGTAAAAGTATATCATTTTGAGTTATGTTTAAAATTTCTCAGTTATCTTTAATATAATGAGTTTCTTTAAAGAATTCTTCTTCTTTTAGTTCTTCATTTTCGTCAGTTAACAATTCAAATTTTTTTTTCAGAAATGACTTTACATTTTTCTTCATAATGTTTTTCAATTATATAATTAATAATATCCATTCGATAGCATTTTTCTTTATCAGGGTACTTCATTGATTTAAGGACATTGAATTTAATATCTTGATCATTAACTCTCATAGTTAATTCTCCTTTTTGCACATCAATCATAGCCCGTCCGGTAGCTAGAAAAGGACTCCCTAAAATAATAAGTATTTCTTTATCTTCTTCCATATCAAGCACAATGAAATCTACAAGGAAAATAAATTTATCCACTTTAACAAGAACATCCTCTATAACTCCTTTAGGGTAAGTGATAGATCTATCGACTAACTCGAAGGGTTACGGTGGTGGGAGTAATCTCTCCAAAATTCAACCTTCAAAAAATAGAAAATGGCATGAGATTAATACTTGCTCCTAAATCACATAAAGCTTTTCCACAAAATTTTTCTCCAATAGCACAAGGTATAGTGAAACTTCCAGGATCTTTAAGTTTATGAGGTAATTTCTTTTGAATTATTGCACTGCATTCTTCTCTTAATGCAACAGTTTCAAAAGCTTCAAATTTTCGTTTCTTACTTAAAATATCCTTCATAAATTTTGCATAAGTTGGCATATGTTCCAAAGCTTCAACAAATGGTATGTTAATGGTAAGTTTCTTAAAAATTTCAAAGAACTTAGAAAATTGATGATCAAGCTTCTGCTGTTTTAATCTTTGAGCAAAAGGTGGTGGTGGTTTTTTAACTTCCACGTTAATAGGAAAAACAGTTTGATCTTTACTAGGAGGAGTTTCTTTAGGTTTTTCAATCTCTTCAACCTCAATATCATTTTCAATTTCATTTTGAATTCTTTCTTTTAATTCCTTTCCACTTCTAAGTTGTACAGCTTTAACATGTTCATGTTCTTCTCCAGTTTCTTTTGGATTAATTTCAACATTACTAGGAAGTGTTCCTGGAGGTCTGTAATTAATTAAATTAGCAATTTATCCTATTTGATTCTTAATATTAAGGATAGCAGTGTTCTGATTTTGTAATTGATTACTCAGTTGTAAAATTAATTCTTCTATAGATAACTTTTTTTGTTGATTGTTAAATCCAAGAGGTTTATAGTTTGAATTTACTTGATTGTTCCAATTTCCAGTTGGATGATATTGATTATTACCCCATTGTTGTTGTGAATTATTCCAGTTAAAATTAGGGTGATTTTTCCATCCAGGATTATAATAATTTGAATAAAGATTCTTTTTACTATCAATAGCTTGTAAAGTTTCAAAAGTTTGAGAATCTTCCATATTATCAGAATTGTTATGTGATACATTAATAGCAAAATTATCTAATTTCTTAGATATTGCAGCTACTTGTGAAGATAAGATAGAAAAGGCTTTATTATCATGAATACTGGCCATTCTTTTAGGATTAATCCTTTCAGAAGGCCATTGAAAATTATTGTTATCCATTTCTTCATTTAAAGTATAAGCTTCTTCAAATAATTTAGCCATTAAGGAACCTCCAGCAGCAGCATCAATAATTGATTTCAGTGATCCAATACGTCCGTTATAAAATGTTTGAATAATTAACCAATGAGATAAAGCATGATGAGGAAATTTTCTTAATTGTTCTTTAAATCTTTCTCAAGTTTCATAAATTGTCTCCCCGTCAATTTGACTAAATGAAGTAATGTCATTTCTTAATTTAGCAATTTTAGAAGGAGGAAAATATTTAGCAAGGAATTTTTGTGCCATATCAGCCCATGTTTTAATAGAACCTGTTGCTAATGAGTTCAACAACATCTTTGCTTTATCTCTTAAAGAGAAAGGAAAGAGTGTAAGTCTAATAGCATCATCAGAAACATTATTATATTTAAAGGTAGCACAAAGTTCTAAAAAACTAGCAAGGTGTAAATTTGGATCCTCATTTAGTGTTCCCCCAAATTGATTATTTTGAATCATTTGAATAATAGACGGTTTAAGCTCAAAAGAATTAGCATCTACAGTAGATATTTGAATACTTTTTTGAAGTTCATCAACTGTAGGGTTAGCATAATCCTTTAATGGTTTGTAAATATTTTGTTCAATAATTTCAATTGGATTTTGTAAATTGTTATGTAAATTATCCATCTCTTGATATTTTTTAATTTATTTTCCTTTTTTAATTCTTCTAACAGTTCTTTCTAATTCAAAATCTAAAGGTAATAATGCTTCAGAACCAGAACTACGCTTAAAAAGTAAATAAAAAGTAAAATAAAAGAGCAAGTAATAAAATCTCTACTTAGTTACTTTTTTTTTGTTTTTATAAAAGTTTTTGTATTTTATATTTTTTTATTTTGACAATAAAAGAAATAAATAAAATAAAATAAATATTTAAAATCTAAAAATTTGCCCTCCCCGGCAACGGCGCCGAAAACTTAACCTCAATCCGCGAACAACTTAGTAATTTGTCTTTCAAAAGTATGTTATAGTCAATACTTTGACCCAAATAGTAATAGTGGCTAGTGTATATAAATATAATTTTATGGAAAATATTTTACACACTAGAGGTACTACGTAAGTATATGTATCGTTTCAAGTAATATAGGGCTTTAAATAAAGACCCCAGTATCGATCCCACGAGGAGGTTTATATATTTTTAAATATTTAAAATTTATTTTTATGTATTTCTTTTAAAGTTTTAAATTAATATTTAATTTACTAAAACTAGAATTAAAGCAGTATTAAAATAATGAGTTATGTAAATAATAATAAGCAAACAACTTTCTTCCATTCAATTAATCCAAGACTTTTTAGATAATATAATATCCGTGGAGAATATAAATTTATAGTATTGTGCCAAATAGAAGCAGTCCTATTATTTACCTTCGCTTGATAGTATATAGAATATTGGCTTATCTATAGATCAGGTCTGGATGTATTGTTAGTAGAATGGGTTAATCTAGGCTCACACTACTAGATGTCCAAGGGTGGCTATGGTCGGCCCTACTAGTGACATGTTCCCTCTCTATAAACCAAATTACAAGAATTTAGTCTGTCACTCTAAAAACTTATCTATTCTACGCCCATTGAATAATACTTTCCTATTTATTTGCACTTCACCTTGAATACCCCGCACAAGACCTTCGACTACCCAAAGGATTCATGTAATATCTACTAGTTAAGAGTTCATCTCCTTCTAGGTCTCAAAACTCTTAAACAGATTTTAACAAATAAAATGGCTAATTTAAATAGTAAATTAAGATCCGGTATTAATGTCATCACAATATTTAAAATATATTTTAGTTTCTAATTCTCTAACGAATTTTAGATTATCTTATTTATCTTTTCATAATTGAAAGGAGAAAGTAAAGTAACTACTCAGAACACATTAAATCTAAATAACAAAACATATAAATAACTTTGAATAAAATTACAAATACTTATCTCAAGTGTTTCTCCAACTGAACCTCTGATTCCTACTGACTCCAAAGCAAAATAGACTTCAAAAGCACCAACTCTTCCAAACTCTCAATACAAACTCTAAATAAAAAAAAATCACTAATTTATGAAGGAAGATAAACTAAAAGTATGGCCCTTAAAATTATCTCTCTATTTTTTAGATTTCTTATTGGGCTACTTTGGTGGGCCTTTTTTCTCTGTAGGAATAGCCTCCTTTTTATAGGCTTCAAGGGTTGCCTAAAGCACCTCTTAAAAATGTGTCCAAGTTCAATGAATCTTCTAGAAAGTGTGTCTGGCGCCTAGGCGCCAACATCTGGCCCCTAGGCACCGGACTCCGCGTCCAGTTCTTCGCACCTCATCACTTTGGATCGCACCTCTTCGCGATCGAAACCATTTCCAAGCGTCTAAATACAATGTATCACATGTCCTATAATCCAGGAATAACTGTCAATCTTCTAGATGGTCCAATAACCGCTTTAACCGTCAAAATAATCGTCCAAAGTAGTTACAAAAACCATCACAGATTTGGTATCGAGTGGGCGCTTAGGCGCCGGATTTTGGCGCCTAGGCGGCAGACTCATTATTTTAGCAAATTTGCATTTTGGCTCCATTTTTGCTCCTTTTTGCTCCTTTTTCATTCTTTTTCATATTTTTTTTCTTTTGAACATTTTTGCATCACATACATCAAAAAACATAAAATACCTTTCATTAAAGCATAATATCCTTAAAAATTTGATGAAAATCAAGGCATAAAAACAGGTATTTTTTTCATGGATCATTGACATCGACATAACATCAACATTAACAAAAACATACAATGACATTTCTATACCACAATAAAATGATGACATGACACTAAATCAAAACGAATACATGACAAAATGACATGACAAAGTAAAATTGAGATGACCAAAAAATTAAAACTTAAAATAAAAGGAAATCATAAACAAAATAACAAAAATAAATAATGATAACTTCTTGACATCATAGAAGATATCTTATGACATAATAACGATATCTTTTTACAGGAGATAAAATATCTCATGACAAATCGAGATATTAATCATGATATCTTATGATATTATGACATCACATTAAGACATGACATCAAATGACATGACATTACGACAGCACATTATGACATGACCCAACATACAAACTATGACATCCCGACATAACATATGACATGATATAATACTCAACCAAAACAAAAAAAAATGACACTTGACATGACATGACAAAATCATTGACATTGACATCAACCTGATATCTAACATAAAACTGACACTTCCAAAACAAACAACAAATCAAAATAACAACAACCAGACAAAACAATGATAAATCAAACGGAATGACAATAAAACATAACGACGATAAAATGGCCTTAACAAACACAAAACAATGAGAAAATGAAAACAAAGAAAACAATAATAAAATAAAGCCAATATCATCATGACATTATAACAGCTTGACAAAAAGACACCACGACATCATGACAAAAACAAAACACAACAACACTTACACTTTTTGAGGATAAGTGTTAACCTTAATTGGGACTTTTCCTAGGCAGTATTAATTGCTTAGGATGTAATTAACTATAAGAGCTTGCTCCTATAGGAGATTAAAGAACTTAGGATAGATATTTTACTTAAAAAATCTCTCTGGTTACCCAAGATCTTCATATGATTTTCACATATTAAAAACTTACGTAATTAAATAATCTGAAGACTTGTTCTATGAGATTATCATTTGATCTTATTTTCTCTCAATCTCTATCATGATTAATCCTTCTCAAATTTCTTTATAGACTTCTGACAATAAGTCTAGGTAGGATAAGAGTTAGGGTGATAGATAGAGAAAGAGAGTGGCGACTACTTGACATTAACATGATATGAGAATTGATAGCGATCCAAGTCAACAAAAAAGATATTCACCGCCATCAGGCGCCGATGGCGAGGTCGATGGCGCCGACGGTGTGATTTTCCCGAGAGTTCAAAATTAATTGCAAGGAAGGCCGCCGATGGCGGAGATCGAGGCCGTCGACGGCGGGGCCTTTTTAAAGAACTGTTTCTACAAGGCCGCCAACAGCGCGCTCGAGGCCGCCAACGGTGGAATCGACAGTTCTTTCTAGAAATACGTCAAATGTGGACAATTTTTGAAGGGGTGCCTGCGAAACACTTAGAGACTCTTCTACAACTTTAAAAAGAACCATTTTAGGACGAAAAATGGGTCACCTACGTGTTTACTAGAGAGTCCAAAGTGTCAATTATTATTGTTATTAAGTGAGTAGTTAGTTCAAATAGAGATTTTTTGGGGAATTCTTTGAGGGATTGTATGAGTGGAAGGGAAGTGAAAGATCTCTTCTACATTGCCGTTTCGAACAAGAATTACACGTGCTGTAAGAAATGAAGAAATCTAGAGGAACTTCAAGGAGTTTGCTTGTGGAGGAATTTGAGATAAGTTGTGTTTACTTACTATAGTTTGTAGAAATTTACTTTATTATATGAAATCCAAGTTTTATCGCATTCTTTTCATGAATTCTGAGTAGTTATTATGTCTTTCTTTTTGATTTGATGTTTTTGTGAAATGATTATATGAATTAGTGTATCAAACCTATTATAAATATGTTGTGATGATACTATAACTAAACTTACTTTACTATACAAATTAGCCAATTGTATTATTAAAATCTGTGAAGAATTCCTAAGATCTGACCGTAGGTTAAGGATTCCTAACTAGTATGTATCACATTTCTTTTTGAAAGGTAGACGGATAAATCCTTGAAAGGAGAATTGCAAATAAATAGGGATATAATATTAATCGGGCGTAGAATTGGAGATTTTAGAGTGACAGGTTAAAATCCTCAATTTGGTCCTATCGTTTGGGTGCTGATGTGTAGATTGTTAGCCCACAGGCGAGGGGAATGTGGGAGCTCCGAAGTGAGAGCTGGTATCCTCCCAGCCTAGCCACATATTCAGTAACCAAGCATAGGATTAGTCAATGTTATTTATGCCTGGACCAAAGGGTAAAGAAAAGGTATGCTCCTATTTGGCACAGCACATATAAAATAATATCTAATTATCACTTCACTTAAATATCTTAGCAAAGGAGAAAGAATATATATTTGAACTTAACTTTAGTAGTATTAGTAATCTACTAGTAGAACCAGTTTAGATATAAGATCTTTATTATCGATTGCATATTAGTGACATATAGGCAAATTCAATTTAGTTGTAATTCTAACTTGGTTTATATAATCCAAGTATGTAGGCTTTGATCCACTTTAAAAATTAACAATTTTTAGTGTAGATTTCATGCTAATTTTATGCACATTTTTAAAGATATTAAACTTTAAAGGAATGAATTTTGCATATTTTTGTCTTCAAGTGTAAAAATATGATTTTAGATAAAATCAAGCAAAAACTATACAATTTTGAGCCAAAATAAGCAAGGAAGAAAATTCTAACTTAGCACATATTGATATGTCTTTCTATGCTTAATATCATTTATATTTCTCACATGTTTTTGAATGAAATTATACTTTTGAGAAAGGTTGCTTTTATGTCTATCTTATAGGTGAAGATGTTAGGAACGCAACGCAACTGAAATGGGTCGGAGTTGAAATAGAGCAAAACCGAGGATCTGCGTACAAGGTGGCCCCTAGGCGCCAAACCTGGCACCTAGGCGCCAGTGACGGTGAGAAAACGACACCTAGGCGCCAGAATAATCCAAAAACGGTTATTGGATAGATTTTTGACAACTTTGGGAGTTATTTTGACGGTGTTAAGTAGGTTCTAGACCTTCTAGAAGACTGGAAGTTACTCCTAATATATAGGACATGCGATACAATGTATCTGAACACATTGGAGCAGTTTTAATTGCAAAGAGGTGCGACCCAAAGTGAAGGGGTGTGAAGACTTAGTCACAGGAGTCTGGCGCCTAGGCGCCAAAGTCAGTTTCTAGAAGATTCAATGAATGTGGCCTACTTTTGAAGAGGTGCCTTGAGCAACCCTTGGTGATTTTCAGAGCTCTATAAATAGGAGATATTTCTACAGAAAAAAGGGCCTCTCTCGCCTCTCTCTTGCTTCTCTCTTTGTCTCTCTCTCTATTTCTCCCCCTCTCTTTCTTCCCCCTTAGTCATTTTAGTCATTTTAGAGTAATGAAGATGTAGATTTCTACATCTTATGGAGAGATTGGTGAGGGATATTGAGATATTTATGTTAGGGATGTATGAGCGGCGCATGATCGATGGGTGACTTTGGTAGAGAGATCTTCTTTCCTTCAGAGGGAGAAAGCTATACATTGTGTTCTTCATTCTCTTGTAATTGTTCTAAATACTTTATAGTGGATATTCTTTATTTTAAATTGAGTTTTTTTTCGTGATTTATCCGTGCTTCGTAAGTGATTATCTTTACTCTCTTTTTTAATCCGAAGTAATTGCATGTGTAGGAAAATCATTTTTATGATATAATTATCTATTAAATGCTTCTAGGTGGCAGATAGTTGCATAAATATAATAGAAGACTAATGAAATAAGTTCCTTGTTGACACTTAATTTATTACATAATTTTATCAATTCTTTTACTTTTTATGTCATTATTTTCATTTACTTTTGCTTTGCAATGAAATAGATGCATGTTTAGGAATTGAGATTTTCTTAGATGTTCTCTTATTAAATTATTGTGATGATATTCATATCGGATCTTCATTTACTTTAAAAATTTATCACTTTTATTGTTAAAACCTGTTGAAGAATTCTGAGACCTGTCCGGAGATGAGTTTTTAACTAGTAGATATCACATGAATCCTTGGGTAATCGAAGGCTATATGCGGGTTATTCATGGTGAAGTGCAAATAAATAGGGAGATATTGCTTATTGTTTGCAGAATTGATTAGTTTTTACAGTGATAGACTGAATTCTAATAATTTGGTCTATAGAAAGGGAACGGGTCACTAGTAGGGCCGTCCATAGCCACCCTTCGAAATCTAGAAGTGTGAGCCTAGATTAACCCATTCTACTAATAAAACATCCTGATCCAATCTATAGACTAGTCAATGTTCTTTATGCCTGTGTTGACCTCATTTTTGATGAGGTCTTCTCTTCCCTCTTTAGTGTCTAGGATCTAGCCTTAGCCTTTTCCTTTGACTATCTTAGAGGACTAGAATTGGGACCCATCCCTTAGAAATTTAAACCACTTCTTGTCTCCCTGCAAACCCCACAAGCTTGATTGTAGACCCCTAATCACCTAGAGGGTTAAGATCAAATGTGGAGGTTTAAAGGATGAGTTCCCTATAGGACTCTTTGGTCTTGGGATCGCTTCAGGCGGCTCGGTCCAGTGAGGGTTGACTTACACACTCACTACACTCACACTCTACACTCTCACACACACAACCCAAATCCTAAAACCATACCTATACCCAACTTGACTCCCTGACTCATGTAGGTAATTCATATGGATGGACCTTAACCCCTAAGCCCCTGGCTAAGAGGGTTAGGAACAACATAGTGAATGCCTCCAATGAGTCCTCTCATGGCTCATATGGGCTTAATATGGTTTCATGGCTCAATCAAAGTGATTCCATTTCACTCACATTTGATCAATCTTCATTCTTCCAAAATTTCAATTTTTTATCCTGGGGACCCTACACCCATCAAACCTACCAAAAGCCCTTGAAATTGCCCAAAATTTCCAAAATCTCCAAATTACCCAAAATTCCTCAAATCCAATCCCAAAAATTGCCACATCACTCAAATTGATCATCCATAGCCAAATATACCAAAATTTCCAAAAATACACTCCAAATACCCAAAATACCCTTTTTAACCCAAAAATCCAAAAATTCCAAAAATTCCCAGAAAATTCCAGAAAATCTCAAATATTCCCAATTTCATTTTGTCCAACTACATAATGGGTCAATTTTGTCAATTTACCCTACTTTGACTAAAACCCCTAATTTAGCCCATTTTAGGCCTAAATGAACCCAATGTCAAACCAAATCACCCCAATTGACCTCAATTTTGGTCCAATTCAAGTCAAAACTTCAATTCAATATCCCCAATATCAATCTAGACCAAATTCATGCCCAATTTGATTGACATTTGAATCCAATTTCATTTTTAAGCTTAAGGCCCAATTTTGACCCATGACCTAAACCTACCTCAAACCAACCCAATTCAATCCCAATTTGACCCAATTCTTTTCTAAAACATTCCTAGCATCCCCACAAACAAAACACTAACATGATTTGCCCAAAATTTGGACCCAAACCTTACTCAAATTCAACCCAAACCCAAAATTCCCTAAATGGGCCTACACCCAAACCTAACCCAAATGGGCCCAAATCCCAAAATCAAAACCCAACCAAAGTTGAAACCTATTTGTAACACCCCCATAAACATTTCCCAACATTAATTTTACATCAATTTCAACCCTAGCCCAACATTGGCCCAAATAGGCCCAATTTGACCTATATTGGCCCCTTTATCAGAAAAGCCCAAATCCAACCCAATTCAAACCCAAACCACCTCAAACTTGCTTCAAATCAATCATGGCACATCCCTAAGATAAACCCAACATTTCTTTGGCCAAATCCTTCACAAAATTCCCATCCATAAATTTATTTTCAAACCTAAGGCCCACTTCCTTAAGCCTTCCTAAAAAAGCCCACTCCTAAAATAATTTCAAAGGCCCAAATTTGACTATAATGCCCACATGACACTACACTTCATCATCCATTCCAATTAAAACCTTCCCTAACTTTCAAATGTATCATCAAACCATTCCAAATCAAACCTCATGACAACTCTCACCAAAATGGCAAAAATCACAAAATCCTTCCTCATGAAAGTTGACTTAACTTTTCCCAAGCCAAATGGAGCCATGAAGCCATGCATGAGCCACATGGGAGCCATGAAAGCTTTGGACACCTCAACATACCCAAGATGGCAAGAGGAGGAGGCTCTTTCCATATTCCCTTAAGGAGATTAGCTACTTCCATGACTCCACTAAACCTTGCTTAAACTTAATTGTACTTGGATGGTGACCCTTCCCCACTAATTAAGCTGACCTAAAACACTTTCTCTTCAGCCCAAACTAGACATGGGGAGCTGCACCTAGCCCAATCCATGCATTTGACCAAACTTAGCCAAAATACACCCTTACCCCATTCCATTTTAATTCAACCACTTTACACATGGCCATTGTCTTCCATTTTAATTCAACCACTTTACACATGACCATTGTCAATTCCCTACACTAAACCCCAGTCCTGAGCCTCCTGACCCTGAGGGTGACCCATGCCTGCGCCGGCCACCACAGGCCGCCGGAAAACACCACACCCGAGAGCTCCCATGTGAGCCCAAGCTTGGAATTCTCACTCGCCGAGTTGCCCCATGCCCGATGGCCACCATGGCCGTTCTTCTCCTCACCAGAGCAGCTGATCCCAACCCCTCACTCCCCCTGGGAGAGCCTCCAGCCAGCTCTATTTAAACCCCACCTTTCTCGGCCATGGAAGAGGTGCTGAAAAAAATCACACAGAAACTCTGCCAAAATCATTCCAGACTCTCCCCCACACCTGGAGAACTTGATCCCCACTGAAATCCCCCTGCCATTTCCTCTCTGTGAGCTCAATTTCAGAGTTAAAATTCAAGCCCAAAACCAAAACACTTCACCACAGTGAGGCAATCTCTAAATTGATTGGTCCTACACCTTCACCAGACCAAGAGGAGAAGTTCCCCAGTGAAAGTCCCCTCTCCAGGCCACCCAGTTGCTCCAGCCTCCAAGCTTTGTGATTGGCTGTGGTCACTTTTGTACCTAAGCAATTCACCAGGCCAAGGGACTTCATCTGGAGCTTGCTTGGACCCAATGGAACGTGACACAACTCTCAGATCGAAGCTTCACTTCTCTGAGCAAAGGTATGAGCTCTCTCTTCTTCCCGAGCTTCCGAACATTCTCCATTTCAAATGCCTCAATTTCAATGCATGATCACCTTATAGATGAATTCATCTCTTTAAGAAGAATCCATAGAGCACAAGAACACAAAAATCCGTTAAGTATTGAATGAGATCTTAGGGTTTTAGTGTGGACGGTCACGGGTTCACACCAGTCGTAGATGATGACTGGGATCCATCTGATCGAGCGTGTATCGAGCGGACGGTCGGGATTGAGCCGGACAGTGTGATGGTACATGAACCGCGGGCCCCTGGGGCTCTGAGTCGGATGGCGGCGTCGAACCAGAAAGCGCCGCGTGGCTGTTCGGAGATGCCAAGGTTGACGCGGCGCCGATTCGGATAAATAGAAAAATAGGATTTTATGGATTTATTAAATATCTAGAGCTTCAAAAATTTATAACTTTGTGTAGAAAAATCCTAAAAATAAAATAAAAATACCCTCTTGCTCAGTGACAGAGGAGAATAATGTGAAAAAGAAATCAGGTCATTTCATCAAGTATTTTATTTTTAATAATTTATTTACTCTCTGCACTATTTCAATTCTCCATGCATATAGGAAATTCACCATGGCATGAGACCATAGGGCTTTTGAAGCCTCTGAACTTGGGAACATTCCCTGAATTTTCCAAGGTCAGAGGCCATCCCTATGAGAAGTTATTGATTTTCAATTGCATGTTACTATTTTGAATATTTTAATTCCAATAATTAGCATGTTGAGAAATAAATTCTAAGAAAATTTGGTGATGTTTCTTATGACCAGAGGAACCTAGGAAAAATAAGTTTTGAGTTAATTCACTTGGAAAAACCATAATTGGTCTAAATACCCAAAATTGAACTTTAATTAATTAGGGTTAACTATACATTAAATTGACTTGGAAACAATTCTTCACTGTCCTTTAGGGTTAGTAGAGTCTCACATAAAAATTTGAAATTAATTGGACTTGATTTGATCGACCAAATGGGTTGATTAAGCCCCATGAGTAAAATTAAACATTAAAAATTCATAACTCACAAAATACTTTTCAAAAATTCACAAAAATGGTTTTAGAGCTTCTCTGATATCAGAGGAACTTAGGAAAATTAAAATTGTAATTTTCTAAAGAAGTTGATTTTTATCATTATTTTAATATTTTTAATAATAAAAAAATAATAATAATCATAAAAATATAAAAAATCACCAAAATGTCAAATTTTGAATTCTAATTACTTAGGAACAAACCAAATATTTTACATAAGTCCCTAGGATAAGATATTGAATTTTAAAGGCTTAATGTAATTTTTAATATTAAAAAAATGTATTTTCCAACCTTTTCACTAAAATAATTCTAATAAATAAAAAAAAAATCAGAAAAATACAAAATTTATTTCTCTGAACTCCTTGAGATCAGAGAGATTTATGAAAAATATAAAATCCATTTTTTAACTTTAATTTTATTTTAAAATTAATTAATACTCCCAAACTCAAAATAATTCTAATAAATAAAATATAATTCAAAAAATCACCAAAATTGGTCCAAATGGTCCTCTGATCATTAGGAATATCCCATAATTTACTTAAGGACAGAAACATTTTCTTGGTTATGTTATTAAATTTTCCTTGAAAACCCCTATTTTCCATTAAAAATAATTACATAAATAAATTAAATATAGAAAAATCACATTTTCTCCTCTAAAGCCTTAATTGACATGTAAGTGAGGTCACATAAAAAATATATATATAATTAAAATATTGGGGTAGGAACCTACTAACCATTTCAAACTGATTTTGGATGATTGAAACTGATTTTGGATAAAATATTGGATAAAATATTTGATTTCAAACTGATTTTGGATAAAATATTTGATTTTAAACTGATTTTGGATGATTGAAACTTAAATTTATGAGGTAGAAACCTACTAACCATTTCAAAAAATATATATATAATTAAAATAAACTTTAATTAATTAATTAGTTGAAATTTTGGGAAAATAATAGAAATTGGAATTATTAAAGTAGGGATATTATTAAGAGGATATTTATTCTTTAATTTAAAAGTCCCTAAATAAACCACTTCAATAATACTTAATTCTTAATAAAAAAATTTTTAAATAATAATCAAAATTAAAATTAAATTAAAATTAAATTAAAACTAAAATTAAAATTAAATTAAAATTAAAATTAAATTAAATTAAAATTAAATTAAATCAAATTAAATTAAATAAAATAAAATTAAATTAAAATCAAATCAAATTAAATCAAAATTAAATTAAATTGAATTAAAATTAAATTAAATTTTATTAAAATTAAATTGAATTAAATTAAATAAAAATCATTTAACAACAAACCTAAATAAAATCCTTAAGAATTAAATCTAAAATAACTTGAACACTATTCCAAACTTAAACTAATTTTTTATAATTAAGTCAAAATTAAAATTAAATCATTAAGTTTAAATCATTAAAATACCTAATAATTTGATTTGCCCTTTTAAAGCTCTTATTTTTATAACTCTTAAATAAGGTATCAAGTGAAGTGCTACTTCACTTATAGGATATTCAAATGTCCTAGTTCACTGAGCAAGATAACAAAACTTAAACTCCTGGATGATTAATTCACTTGTATAATTAAATTCTCTTGGACTTAAAACAATCCTAGAGGTATTGAAAAGATGTTTAAGACTCGTGTTAAGCACTTCCTCAATATGATAGGATGTTTATAAGAACAACTGAATTTAATTGTTCTTGGGTGAAGAGAGTCATCCTTAAACCAAAACACAAGAACCTAGACGTCATAGGAGATGACTAGCTATAGGATTGGGACTATGGTAGACAACCAAAACCTTTCCCTTAGCTTTACCTAGGTACTTGTTGAAATATTTAAATTCCTTAACATGTGTTTTAAGTGCAGCTTGGGATGACGGGAAGACCCTCCAGGTACGCTTTTATTTTATTGCAATTTACTTTATTGCAATGCACTGTTGGCATATTTTTAGGTTATGTGTTTTGAAAAGGGGGTCGCCTACAGAAATTTTCGGCGAATTTTCATATTTTAAATTTAATTTAAATATATATATATAGTTTAAAAGATAACATTTGATTTTGAAAGTAATTTTAAGTTTAAAAGTTTTAAGATATGAAATCAAACCGATCTCGCATCCCAAATATTTTATATAAACGAGCACCGCACCACAAACCGTGTATCTATCCCGAAGAATAGACACACTTGCTTGATGATGGGGATCGATTAAATAAACTAGGAGATTTGTGACATCTGTTTGGTCCGCGAACCAATTTTATAAGCCGACAAGTTCCCTACTTAATATAAATGAATTAAGCGGGGTTTATATTACACAGGTTCTTAAAGTTCCCTATAAGGGTAAGCCCCTATAGTTAATTACATCTTAAATGACGGGAATCATTTAAGAAAACTCTCGATAATGATCAGTGGTATTGCTCTCAAGAATTTCAAAGTTTAAGATTTTCAAAGGATTTGAGTTTTGGAGATTTCAATAGGGAATGGCTCAAAATTTGGAACAATTTATTTTTGAGAATCCAAAGGAAGAGAAGTAGGAGAAGCTGAGGATCCAAGAAGAATCTTGGCAACTTCCCAAACTATCATATTGTTTGGCTTAGATTTGAGAAAGTCCTAATATTATCTGATATTTCAATCTTGCCAATTTTAGTTAATTAGGACTTATATTCGTATGACATAATCATACAATTAGCCTCGAAGATGTGAGGGTTTATGTCGTACCGAACGACTACCTCGAAGTCCTAAGACCGGTTAGGGCTTAATTTGCGTAACATGATTATGCAAATGCCTAACGAAGAGTTGAGGATTTATGTTGCACTAAGAAAACTACCTCGAAATCCTATGGCTTTGTTATTTAATTCTAAGGAAAGTTTTGTTGATGTAGATCCGAGTTTTGCTGATGATGATGGCCGTGCTGCCCACCATGCTCCGAGCTCTTTGTTGTTGCAGAGGTTTAGTTTTAGAAGTCATAAATCAGGAGATGAGAGAAGTGTTTTGGTTTAGAGAAAATCTTAAAATCCAAGTGTTTTTAATATTTTAATTAAAACAAATCTTAAAGTTGTTTAAACAGAACCGATTAAGATCCCACGGTTCCGTCATCCCGGCACCTTTATTTTCATCGAATTTACTTAGTCCAGATGAAATTGCTAAACTCAACTGAATGAGTTCCACACTTTCATTTAGACCATGGGAAATCCCGTTAGCAACACGTGGGTTACATCATCCGAGGTATTCCCGATCATTCAACGAGATGTTTTAATTTAGTTGCAATTGTAGTTTTGTGTTCTGTTTGTGATTAAGTTTTGAGTTGTTTTATATTTTGAAATATTGTGGCGGTGATTTTTATCTTGTAATGACTTTTAATTTAGTTTTGGTTCCAATTCAAGGACTATCTTAAAGGTTTTGGTTTTCGTGCAACAGTTGTTTATCATGCAAGAAAAGTAAAGTGCATTTGCATGTAAAGTAAATTGCAATAAAGTAAATTGCAATAAAATAAAAGCGTACCTGGAGGGTCTTCCTGTCATCCCAAGCTGCACTTAAAACACATGTTAAGGCATTTAAATATTTCAACAAGTACCTAGGTAAAGCTAAGGGAAAGGTTTTGGTTGTCTACCAATGTCCTAATCCTATAGCTAGTCATCTCCTATGATGTCTAGGTTCTTGTATTTTGGTTTAAGGATGATTTTCTTCATCAAAGAATAATTAAGTTCAATTGTTCTTATAAACATCCTATCATATTGAGGAAGTGCTTAAGACGAGTCTTAAACATCTTTTGATACCTCTAGGATTGTTTTAAGTCCAAGAGAATTTAATTATACAAGTGAATTAATCATAGAGGGGTTTAAGTTTTGTTCTTTTGCTCAGTGAACTAGGACATTTGAATATCATATAAGTGAAGTAACACTTCACTTGACGCTTCATTTAAGAGTTATAATAATAAGAGCTTTAAAAGGGCAAATCAAATTATTAAATATTTTGATGATTTAAACTTAATGATTTAATTTTAATTTTGACTTAATTATAAAAAGTTAGTTTAAGTTTGGAATAGTGTTCAAGTTATTTTAGATTTTATTCTTAATGATTTCATTTAGGTTTGTTATTAAATTATTTTAATTTAATTTAATTCAACTTAATTTAATTTTGATTTAATTTAATTTAATTTAATTTTAATTTAATTTAATTTCAATTTAATTTTAATTTAATTTAATTTCAATTTAAGTTTAATTTTATTTAATTTCAATTTAATTTTAATTTTAATTTTAATTTAATTTTAATTTTAATTTGATTTAATTTTAATTTAATTTAATTTAATTTAATTTGATTTTAATTTAATTTAATTTACTTTAGTTTAATTTTTGTTTAATTTAATTTTGATTTCAAGTTATTTTTTTTTAATTTAATTTAATTTGATTTTAATTTATTTTCAATTTTAATTTTGTTGAGACTATTCTTTTAATTAATTTTTTTTTAATTAAAACTTAAGTATTATTGAAGTGATTTATTTATGGATTTTTAAATTAAAGAATAAATATCCTCTTAAATAATATCCCTACTTTATTAATTCCAATTTCTATTATTCTTCCAAAATTTCAATTAATTAACTAATTAAAGTTTTATTTTAATTATATTTGAAATGGTTAATAGGTTTCTACCCTTAATAATTTAAGTTTCAATCATCCAAGAATCAGTTTAAAATCAAATATTTTACGCTCCCTTTTTAGCTTAATCCTAAAATTTTAATTAAAGGTTGAAAATTTTAATTACCATTTTGCCCTTGAAGCTTAATAATTCTATAATTCACTGAATTAAGCTCAAATGAACTTGAGATTTTTATGTAACCTCACTCACATGTCAATTAAGACATTAGAGGAGAAAATGTGATTTTTCTGTATTTAATTTATTTATGTAATTATTTTTTAATGGAAAATAGGGGTTTTCAAGGAAAATTCAATAACATGACTAAGGAAATGTTTATGTCCTTAAGAAAATTATGGGATATTCCTAATGAATAGAGGACCATTTAGATCAATTTTGGTGATTTTTTGAATTATATTTTATTTATTAGAATTATTTTGAATTTTTGAGTATTAATTAATTTTAAAATGAAATTAAAGTTGAAAAACGGATTTTATATTTTTCTTAAATCTCTCTAACCTCAAGGAGTTTAGAGAAACAAATTATATATTTTTTTGATTTTTCTTTGATTTATTAGAATTATTTTAGTGAAAAGGTTGGAAAATACATTTTTTAATATTAAAAATTACATTAAGCCTTTAAAATTCAATATCTTACCCTAGGGACTTAAGAAAAATATTTGGTTTGTTCCTAAATGATTAGAATTCAAAATGTGACATTTTGGTGATTTTTAATATTTTTATGATTTTTATTATTTTTTAATTATTAAGAATATTAAAATAATGATAAAAATCAACTTTTTTAGAAAATTACAATTTTAATTTTCATAAGTTCCTTTGAAATCAGAGAAGCTCCAAATCCATTTTTGTGAATTTTTTAAAAGTATTTTGTGAGTTATGAATTTTTAAAGTTTAATTTTACCCATTTTTCCTTAAGAGGCTTAATCAACCCATTTGGTGGGGTTAATCAAGTCCAATTGGTTTCAAATTTTTATGTGGTGTTCTCCTATCCCTAGAGGACAGTGGAGAATTATTTTTAAGTTAATTTGATGTGTGGTTAACCCTAATTAGTTAATGTTGAATTTTGGGTATTTAGGCCAATTAGGGTTGTTCCAAGTGAATTAACTCAAAACTTATTTTTCATAGGTTCCTCTGGTTACAAGAAAAATCACCAAATTTTCCTAGAATTTATTTCTCAACATGCTAATTATTGGAATTAAAATACTTAAAACAGTAACATACAATTGAAAAATCAATAACTTCTCATAGAGATGGCCTCTGACCTTGGAAAATTCAGGGAATGTTTCCAAGTTCAGAGGGCTTCAAAAGCCCTATGCTCTCATGCCATGATGAATTGCCTATGCAAATGGAGAATTAAAACAATGCAAAGTGTAAATAAATCATTAAAAATAAAATACTTAATGAAATTACTTGATTTCTTTTCCACATTATTCTCCTCGATTCAGCTGAGTAAGAGGGTATTTTTATTTTATTTTTAGGATTTTTCTACACAAAGTTATGGATTTTTGAAGTTACGGGAATTAAATAAATAGAAAAATAGCCTATTTTCCTACTTATCCACGCGGCGCCGCGTCAACCTCGGCAGCTCCGAAGGGGTGCGTGTCGCGCTGTGATTGGGCGCCGCCATCTGAGTCAGCCGTCTCGGGACCCACCTTTCACGTAACATCTGCTGGTCTGACGCGATCCGAGCAGTCCATCCGATACTCGCGCGATCCAAAGGCTCCTAGTCATCGTCTACGACTGGTGTGAACCCGTGACCGTCGACCTTCTAACCCTAATTTCTCACTCGATTCTCGATGGATTTTTGTGTTCTTATGCTCTATGGATTTGTCTTGAAGAGACAAACACATCCATATGGTAAACATGCATTGAAATTGACTCGAACTAAATGGAGAATCTCCGGAAGCTCGGAGGAAGAGTGAGTCCATACCTTTGCTCGGAGAAGTGAAGCTTCGATCGAGAGTTGTGTCGCGTTCGATTGGGTCCGAAGCAAGCTCCGGATGAAGTCCCTTGGCACAGTGAATTGCCTAGGTACAAAAGTGACAACGGCCGATCACAAAGCTTGGAGAGTGGAAGCAATGGCTGGCTCTGGTGAGGGGACTTTTGCCGGAAACTTCTCCTCTTGGTACGGTGAAGGTGTAGAGTCGATCGATTTGATGATTGACTCAACTGTGGTGAAGTGTCCTGATTTTGGGCTTGGATTTCGACTGCGAAATTGAGCTCGCGAGAGAGGAAATGGCGGGGGGATCTCGGTGGGGATCAAGTTCTCTATGTGTAGAGAGTGGTACGGGATGATTTTGGCGGGGTTTCGGTAAGGTTTGGTTCGGCACCTCTCTTGGCCGAGAGGAGGGGGTGTTTAAATAGGAGAGGCTGGAGGGGCTCCCAGGGGGGTTTATGGGTTGGGATCAGCTACTCTGGTGAGGAGAAGAACAACTGCAATGGTCTTTTGGAGTGAGGCAGCTCAGTAAGGTGGAATTCCAAAATTTGGCTCATCTCAAGGTCTCAGCCATGGTGTTTTCCGGTGATCTAGGCAGCTGGCCGGCAGGCATGGGTCACCCTCAGGTTCAGGTGAGTCAGGGCTGGAGGTTTGTGCAAGCAATTGGCTAATGCCATGTGTAAAGAGCTTGGATTAAAATGGCATGGGGGAGAGGCCATTTTGGCTTGATTTGGTCCAAGCCATGATTTTGGGTTAGGTTCACCTCCCCATGGCTGATTTGGGCTGAGGGAGGATCATTTGCATCAGCTAGAAAGGGGTGGTGAAGTCCCCATCTAAAGTTATGTGGCTAATCTTGGTTTAGTGTGTAACATGGAAGGGGTTAAAAAGCTTAATGAAGGTTTAAGAAAGGGGGCCCTCCTTTTGCTTCTTTGGGTATGGTCACATGTCAAACATCTCATGGCTTCATATGGCTTGTACATGGCTTGTCTTTGGCTCACATATGGCTTGGCAAGAGCTTGGTCAACTTTCATAAAAAAAGGATTTTGTGAATTTTGGCATTTTGATGGGAATTGTTATGGGGCTTGATTTGGAATTGTTTAATTGATAAATTAGGACTTTAGGAATGATTTTAAATTGAATGTGTGATGAGGGAAAGTTTCATGTGGGCTTTAGATTGATTTGGGCTTTTGAATTTGGTGGAAGTGGGCTTTTAGGAAGGTTTAATGGAGTGGGCCTTTATGTTTAACAATGGGCTTTTAGATGAAAAATTTTGCAAAGAGCCATGCCAAATAAATGTTGAGTTTAGTTTAAGGATGTGTCTTGAATGATTTGAAGCAAATTTGAGGTAGTTTGGAATTGAATTGGGTTGAATTTAGGTTCATTTGGTAAATGGGCCAATGTAGGTCAAATTGGGCTAATTTGGGCCAATGTTGGGCTAGGGTAGAAATTGATGTAAAATTAATGTTAGGAAATGTTTATGGGAGTGTTTCAAAGAGGTTTCAACTTTGGTTGGGTTTTGGTTTTGGGACTTGGGCTTATTTGGGTTAGTTTTGGGTTTAGTTCAAAATTGGGCTTTTTGGTTTTGGGTTGAATTTGAGTGGGGTTTGGGTCCAAATTTTGGGTAAATTATGTTAGTGTTTTGTTTGTGGGGTTTTTAGGGAATGTTTAGAAAAGGTTTGGGGTCAATTGGAGTTGAATTGGTTTGGTTTGGGTTAAGTTTGGGTCATGGGTCCAAATTGGGCTTTAAGGTAAAAAGTGAAATTGGATTCAAATGTTAATCAAATTGGACTTGGATTTGGTCTAGATTGACATTGTGGATATCGATTTGAAGTTTAGAATTGAATTGGACCAAAATTAGGGTCAATTGGGTAGATTTGGTTTGACATTGGGTTCACTTGGGTTAAGAATGGGCTAAATTGGGGGTTTTAGTAAAAGTGGGGTAAATTGACAAAATTGACCCATGGTATAGTTGGACAAAATGAAATTGAGAATATTTGGGATTTTCTGAAATTTTCTGGGAATTTTCTGAATTTTTGTATTTTTGGGTCAAGAGGGGCATTTTGGTAATTGGAGAGTATTGGGGGATACTTTTGGAATTTTTGGTATTTTTGGCTATGGATGATCAATTTGATTGGTGAGGAAATGTTCAAGGTTAATTTTGGGTAATTTTGGGTGATTTGGAAATTTTGGAGGATTTGGGCAATTTTAAGGGCTTTTGGTAGGTTTGATAGGTGTAGGGTCCCTAGGGCCAAAAATTGAAATTTTGGAAGAATGAAGATTGATCAAATATGAGTGAAATGGAATCACTTTGGTTGAGCCATGAAGTCATATTAAGCCTATATGAGCCATGAGAGGACTCATTTGAGGCATTCATCTATGTTGTTCCTAACCCTCTTAACCGGGGCTTAGGGGTTAAGGTCCATCCATATGAATTACCTACATGAGTCAAGGAGTCGAAGTTGAGTATGGGTGTGGTTTTAGGATTTGGATTGTGTGTGTGAGAGTGTAGAGTGTGAGTGTAGTGAGTGTGTAAGTCGACCCTCACCGGACCGAGGCCACCCGGGGCGGTCCTAAGGCCGAAGAGTCACATAGGGAACTCATCCTTTAAACCTTCACTTTTGATCTCGACCCTCCAGGTGATTAGGGGTCTACAATCAAGCTTGTGGGGTTTGCGGGGAGGCAAGAAGTGGTTCAAATTTCTAAGGGATGGGTCCCGATTCTAGTCCTCTAAGATAGTCGAAGGAAAAGCTGAGGCTAGATCCTAAACACTAAAGATGGAAGAGAAGACCTCATCGAAAATGAGGTCGACAAATGGACCCCGATAGGTGTGGTGTGCTAACCAAGCACACCGTGCGTATTGGTGTTGACCGAAGAGATCAACAAAACCAAAACAGATGTCCAAGTGACAAACTTAGGACGAAGTAGAAGAATTCCCGTTGGGGAGTATCAGGTAAATCTTCAAGACTGAAGATTCCAGAACTCTCGCTGGGGAAAAAGGAGGTGAATTTTAGATCACAAGATTTCAAGAGATTGGATCTTAGATTCGTTTCATTTTTTATTTCAAGTTTTAATTTTGAGTTTGAATTTCGATTTGAGTTTCAATTCTGGTTTTATGCGGAGAAAAGAGTAGGGTTAAGGCCACTCGAATGCATTTGTATGCTTTGAGAAGGAAGCGGAGTCGAACCTATTCCAAATGTTGAGGAAGAATAGGGCAAAGCCTATCCAAAATGCAGAGTGCTTTAATTTCAATTTCTTGCTGAGAGGATCAAATTTTGAGATTCTTTGGGAAAGGAGTAGGACTGTGTCTATCCCGATACTGAGAATTGCTGAGAAGGGAGTAGGGCGGAAGCCTATCCCAAGAGCTGAGAATTGCAGAGAATGCTGAGAATTGCTGAGAAGGGAGCAGGGCGGAAGCCTATCCCGGATGCTGAGATTGCTGAGATGGGAGTACGGTGGAAGCCTATCCCGAATGCCGAGATTCGTTGAGATGGGAGTAGGGCGGAAGCTTCATGCCGAATGCTGAGATTCTTTGAGATGGGAGTAGGGCGGAAGCTTATCCCGAATGCGAGATTGCTTGAGAAGGGAGTAGGGTGGAAGCCTATCCCGAAAGGCGAGATTCTTGAGATGGGAGTAGGGCGGAAGCTCTATCCCGTATCGTCGAGATTTCTTTGAGATGGGAGTAGGGCGGAAGCCTATCCCGAATGCTTGAGATTGTTGATAAAGGGTAGGGCGGAAGCTTATCCCGAATGCTGAGATTCTTCGGGAAGGGAGTAAGGCGGAAGCTTATCCCGAATGCGAGATTTGCTTGAGATGGGAGTAGGGCGGAAGCTTATCCGAATGCGAGATTCGTCGAGAAGGGAGTAGGGCGGAAGCCTATCCCGAATGTCGAGATTTGCTTAAGAAGGGAGTAGAGCGGAAGCTATCCCGAATGCGAGATTCTTGAGATGGGAGTAGGGCGGAAGCCTATCCCGAGATGCTGAGATTCTTTGAGATGGGAGTAGGGCGGAAGCCTACCCCGAATGCGAGATTTCTTCGAGATGGGAGTAGGGCGGAAGCCTATCCAGAATGCTGAGATTGCTGAGATGGGAGTACGGCGGAAGCTTACCCGAATGCCGAGATTTCTTGAGATGGGAGTAGGGCGGAAGCCTACCCGAATGCTGAGATTTCTCTGAGATGGGAGTAGGTCGGAAGCCTATCCGAATGCGAGATTCTCTGAGATGGGAGTACGGCGAAGCTTATCCGAATACGGAGATTTCTTGAGATGGGAGTACGGCGGAAGCTATCCCGAATGCTGAGATTTCTTGAGATGGGAGTAGGGCGAAGCCTAACCCGAATGTCGAGATTCTTTGAGATGGGAGTACGGCGAAGCTTATCCCGAATGCGAGATTCTTTGAGATGGGAGTACGGCGGAAGCCTATCCCGAATGCGGAGATTCGTTGAGATGGGAGTACGGCGAAGCTTATCCCGAATGCTGAGATTCTTTGAGATGGGAGTAGGGCGGAAGCTCTATCCCGAATGTTTGAGATTTGCTTGAGATGGGAGTAGGGCGGAAGCCTATCCCGAATGCTTGAGATTCGTTGAGATGGGAGTAGGGCGAAGCTTCGTCCCGAATGCTGAGATTGAAGAATTTTGTTGAAATTTATTTATGCAAAGATTGAGGGAAATTTTGCTGAGGTCCATGGGGAATTTTTCCTGAGATTCAGTTTATGCAGTGGTTGTGAAAGATTTTGTTGATTATGAAGAATTTCACTGAGATTTGGATTTAGCGGGAGATCCAAATGAGATATTAAAGTGCTCCATATCCCATGGGAATCAATCAATGTCTGATTACATGGCCAAGGGTAAGAACCTATGTCATCCGAATCAAATTGAAGATTCCTCGTGATTCTGAAATCATCCCAAGAGAGGGTTTCAAAGGAGGTCTGGAATAGATCTTGATTTGAAGAAGGATTGGAGGATTTGAAAAGATGGACGTAAACTGGAATTCAATTTGAGCTTTAGATTTGTTTTGTTTGTCCTTTAACTATCCCATTTTTTTTTATTGTTTATTTGGTGTTCATGTGGATTTGAAATTTTTTTTTAATGTTTGGATTTTTATAGAAGAGAGTTCTTATTTATTTTCCTTTTCTTTTTTGTTCTTTGTTCGAAGTTCATTTAACTTTAATGGCGTTTCCCAGTCAATTTGCACAAAAAGAGGTGAAGTCAAAATGTGACATGATCACTTTCATTCCAATCTTGTTGAAGATACATCATACAACTCGATATGAAATATTTCTCATACAATCCATGACTCAAAACGGGCTATGTATGATTCTTGTTGATCCATCCAAAAAGTATCTGTTAAATCCATGTACGAATAATGAGATACACGGTCAATAACATCACCTTCCAAGCCATCCTTGGTAGGAATGCCACATGGATGTGCATTGGAGGTGTCTTATTTCCCGTGTAACTCACGGCTCGTAAGGTCGGAGACTCTCCAGTTACGGATCCGGTTGGAAGTGGTAAGGTGCCTTTCTATCATCCATCCTTCTAAAAGTGACGGAGATGCTCTCCATCTGGTACTCCGGTATACGATGTTTTGCGATGTCTGCTCCATTTCCTTGTAATATCATGACGGAACCTACCGGAAGTGGTATCTCCACCGGCCCTCGGAACTTACCCGGGCCTGCTAAACATGATATTGCATTGGTTGACGAACGAAACTGTACAGAAAGGTCTGACAAAGTCGTGGTGGTCTATGTGTGGAGGTATGCAGTCGCCCTTCTGATTAAATGTTGATGATGCAACTGTTGGGTATGCAGTCTGCTGGCAGTACCCTCCACGTTATCATTCTTTTCACCATTCTTTTAATTATTCTCGGCATTGGATCCACCTCACCGTGACGGAGTATCCCTGGTGGATTTCCTTTTCTATCCTCTGCGAAGTTATAGCAACATCTGCATTGTATTGTGACTCTTCCTTTCCCTGGCATCCATTTCCGGGGTTCCGAATAAGTCTTTTCTCTCAGACGGCCTGCTCGACCCATCTTCTGAAGTTCTAGAATGCAATCCACAATCTGTTGTTGCTCGTACTGCGAGAATACACACGTGTGTAACTCGAGGCCTTCCAAAATATTGATTCTTTTGCCTCTAATCCTTTCAAAGTATTCGAAAGTCTTCTTCTCAACATTTTACATTCTTTCTAGTTCATATTTTGGGATGATCTGCAAGTGACGAGGCCTAGTAACGTATTGCGAGATGTATGGCTCAATCCCGTCATGTTCTCCTGCATACCTTGGCTCCTCGGGGATTGTCTCTGTCGGGACATCCTCCGAGGTTGCTATAGCAACAAGGTTGTTCAGATACGGTATCTCTATCTGACGTCGAGGCGATCTCTCTGCCTCTGATCTTCTCAGAGTTTCCCTTATCCTTTCTGTTGTTCTTGGAGCTTGTTCTCTCTTTTCAAGTCCCTGATGAACCGGTATCTTTGAAATGTGTGTGTTGGCGAAGGTGGTTGTTTCCTCGTGTTGATCTGCTGCTAGTTTAGTCAACATCTTGCGGATACGGTGATTCTTATTCCTTCTTTGAGTAGCAGTGAGTGTAGCTCTCCTCACTTCTTGAATTTCTGCGGGCGCGGCGCTGACGAGCTTGCCCTCTGCCGTGGCAACTATAGACTTGATTTTCTTGCTTTCCTCGGTATTTGTTTTTCTTTTCTTGTTGTTGGATTGGTGGCTTGGGCCACCCATCTTCATCACTTCGTCTAGCTATGAAGCTCTTCTCGGTCCACGGGACCCGGTCATTTTCTTCATATCGTAAGTTTGGTCGGTGTGAAGTCGGAATCAATTTCAATCACTGCTCCATCCTTCACCCTCTTTTCATCGAGTGCGAGACTCACGCCATTTTTAAAGTTTAGGACCAACCGCCCGTTCGACATTTCCCTGCAAAGAAGACAAGGAAAGGATCAGTGGCTGCACTAAGAACAAGAACATTAAGAAAGTATTTATCACTGAAGATTCTTATTCACTTATTCCAATTTTAATTTTTAAGGAAAGTAGGAAAATATAAAGAAAGATCAGGAAAAAGATTCGATTTGAAAGGAAAGGTAAAACATTATTATTATGATTTCACATATTTTATTTTTAGCACATATTTTATTTTATCCATTTTTATGTTTTTTGGGTTCGGACTCAGTCACAAAGTGATTGCTTCACCCGTGTTTCTAGGGATAAGACTCTATTTTTGAGACCACCCTTCGAAACATCAGGTTGCATAATACTTCTTCAAATATCGTCCATTGATTGGAAGCATTTGTCGTTATCCTTGGCAGTTTACAAGTTGGTAGGAGCCTCCTGAGTAGACTGCCTTGACCACAAACGGCCCTTCCCAAGTCGGTTCAAATTTGCCTCCTATCTTGCGATGTGCAAGAATAGGTCTTCTGAGAACAAGAACTAAGTCACCAACTTTGAAATTTTATGGGCGGACCGGTTTATCATGGGCTCGGATCATCTTAGCTTGGTACGAGTTCCAAATTTTGTTGCGGCTGCAAGTCTTTTCCCTTCCAAGCTTTCCGGTTCTTCCGGTCGTAATGCGGCATTTTCTTCGTAGTAATTTTATTTGCAGCTGCAATCACGAGTGATGGAAGGTTGGACTTCCAATGGTAACACTTGCCTCGGACTCGTACACTAAAGTGTAAGGCGTAGACTGAGTAGGAGTCCTAAAAGTCGTCCTGTAGGCCGATAAGGCTTCTAACAACTTCTCGTGCCAATTTCTCTTATTGTAGTCCAAAGTTTTCTTTAAAAATTGAACAAGAGTTTTATTAAAAGCCTCGGCCAAGCCGTTTGCCCTTGGGTAGTAGATTGTTGAGTATCGCCAATCGATTCCATGTCTTCTGACAAAATTGTTGATTTTTGTGCTTCTAAATGCAGACCCATTATCTGAAATGATTCTGCGCGGTACTCCAAAATTGTAGACGACTTGATTTTTGAAAAACTGTAGCACGTGGTGTGCCTTTACTTCTCTGAGTGGAACTGCTTCTGCTCATTTAGAAAAGTAGTCTGTAGCTGCAAGTATGAAGCAATGTCCTCTTGAAGAAGGTGGTTCTATCGAACCCACTATATACGTGCCCCAACACTCGAATGGCCACGACGCAATTGTCGGATGTAGCACATTTGGAGGTTGGTGTAGAACCACTCCGTGCACTTGGCACTGGTGACAACTCTTGGCAATCTTCATGCAATCGGTCATCATTGAGGGCTAGTAATACCTTAGTCTTTTAATTTTCATTTTCATTTTCGAACCCGACTGATGAGCGCCACAAAGTCCTGAATGCACTTCTTTGACAATTTCACGAGCCTCGGACCCGCTCAGGCATCTTAACCACATCTGATCAAAAGACATTCTGTATAATGTATTGTTTATTAATGCGTAAGACAGAGTTCTTTTCTTGATTTGATGTGCTAATGACTTTTCGTCTGGTAATTTCGCTGTTTGCAGGTAGTCTATTAGAGGTGGACGCCAATCTTCTGTGTTTTCCATCACTGCTGCAACTGATTCCTCTGCTTTTTCTGATTTCTGTATCATATCCTTGTCGAGCTGTGATAGGACCTGTCGTCCTTGAGCCGACACTTCAGCCGACAAATCTTGTAAGCGAGGCAAATTCTTTTGCAAGGCGAGCTAGCGCATCCGTGAGAGCATTTTCTCTTCAGGGATCTTGTAGATTGTTACATTCGGAATTTGTTCCAACGAGTTTCATGGCATGCTGAAAGTATTGCTCGAGTCTTGGCTTTAAAATTATGTATTGTTCGGCGACCTGTTGAATGATCAACTGAGAATCTCCGTAGATGTTGATATCCGTTATTCCCATTTGAATGGTCAGTTCTAGTCTTGTTATGAGAGCTTCGTATTCTGCCTCGTTTTTTGTGCACGGCGCTGTTAAGTGGTAGGAGTATCTTAACATCCCCCGCTCCGGTGTTATAAAGATTAGTCGATTCCTACCTTACAAGGCACTTATCGTTTGCAATTCTTTGTCTTTACGTGCGAGGACGCTCGCGTCGAAGTATAGTTCCCAACGTCGATCATTAGTGTCTTCTAGGCTCATTATACGCTCGTCGGGCAAATCATCGTCGAGAGGCGAATCTGCTCGGTACAGGGGTGTCTTGTAAGGAAGTCGGCTAGAACTTGTCCCTTTACGGCACGAAGAGGAACGAAAGTTATGTCAAATTGCAATAGTATCATCGACCACCGGCAAGTACGCCGGAAAGTGTTGGACGGGTCATCGAATATTGCAACGGATTAACTTTCGAGATAAGGTTGATCTTATGAGAGAGCATGTAATGCCGAGTTTACGTGCGGCGAAGATGCAGGACAAACAATGCTTCTCGATTGGAGGATACTTTACTTCCATCGGAATCAAACGACGGCTTAAGTAGTAGAGAGCATTTTCTTTTCCCTCATCATTGACACGGGCTAGCGGGGCTCCAAGGAGTCGTCAGAGCCGCGGTATAAAGTATCAACGATCTACCCGAGGCCAGGGGCTGCTAAGACGGGAGGTGTCATTAAGTATTGCTTAATGTCCTCGAAGGCCCGTTGGCATTTCTCTTCCCAAATGAATTTGGCGTCCTTTTTAACTAATGCCGAGAAGGGCTGACACCTACCTGACAAGTTCGAAATAAAGTGTCGAAAATATGCCAACTTCCCTTGAAAGGATCGTAGCTGTTTTAACGTTTTGGGAGGCGGCATCTCTAAGATAGCTTTAATCTTTTCCGGATCAATTTCAATCCCGCGATGTCGGACAACAAATCCTAAGAATTTCCCGAGGTAACGCCGAAGGTGCATTTTAAGGGATTCATCTTAAGGTTGTATTGCCTTAGTCGCTCGAAAATAATTCTTAAATCATACAGGTGATCTTCCTTTAGTTAGCTTTTGATGACCACATTATCCACATAGCACTCAACTTGGTTGTGAATGAGCTCATCAAAAATCTCTGTCATTACTCTTTGGTATGTTGCTCCTGCGTTCTTTAGTCCGAATGGCATTACTGTGTAGCAATACACTCCGATTGGTGTTACGAATGCGGTGAGCTTTTCATCTTACGGTGCCATCTTTATCCGGTTGTATCACGAAGATCCATCCATGAAAAAGAATATTTCATGTGTCGAAGCGATGTCGATCATTAACTCTGGAATTGGTAGTGGAAATTCATCCTTCGGACATGCTTTGTTCAAGTCTCTAAAATCCACGCAGATTCTGATCTGACCATTCTTTTTCATGACTGGTACCACATTGGCTAGCCAAGTAGGGTATTTTTCTTCACGGACAAATTTAGCGTCGATTAGTTTCTTAACTTCAGCTATTACTTGTTGTTCAATTTCCAAACGCATTCTTATGGAAGCTTGTCTGACTGGAACGGAAGTTGGATCCACTCTAGCACTGTGAGCTGCGGCTTCGGAGCTAATCCTGGCATTTCGTCGTAACTTCAAGCAAAACAGTCCTTGAATTCTATTAATAGCTTGATCATTTCCTCGGAATCTTCTTTATTGAGTAAGGAGCTAACAAAGGTTGGTCTAGGCTTTTCGCTAGTACCTAAGTTAACTTCCATTAACTTGTCTATTGTAGATTTGATTTCATCTTCGAACTCTGGTGGAGCGTCTCCAATTGGTAGATCTTCGAGGTCCTCTGAAGCTTCCAAGCAGTCCTTATTAGGTTCGCAAGTGACAACCAAGCAAAATTTTGTATCGTCAACTGAACCTACTATGCCGAATACGAAACCATGTTTTGAATTGGGAGGCCGACCGGCATTATTCCATAATTTTTCAAAGTGTTGTGATCGGCCTTTTGTCCATTGTCGAGGTAAGACACCATGCTGAATTAAATTTTGAACACAGGGAGAGTACCACTCAAAAGGTAATTCCATTAATTCGGAAGAAGTGACATCTTCAAATTGTACATCGTTTTCAGTATTGGAAGAAGAAGTGTCACGGTAAAATTTGATTGGCTTTGCACCGCTGCTATGTACTTCTTTGACCGCCATGCCCTCGATCTTATTAGACTGGATCGGGGTCAGGGTTATAGTGTGTACATAGTGGTTAATCTTCTCATACATCGATTTGTATTCTTCGTTCTTCTCATCTTCGAGAGAAATCTTGAATTGTGGTTTCTTCTGGTTTTTTGTAGCTGCTTCTTTCTTGACTTCCTCTTCTTCCTCAGAGCTGTTCTCCTAATCAACGTTGATCACCGGCTTTTTCTATCCAACTGTCCCAGTGTCTCTTCCACGACCTCGTCCCCGGCCTCGACCTCGGATGCGAGTTCTGGAGAAACCTTCACCATCTCGCCGTAAGGGAGTGGTGAGTGACTGTTGGACTAGAACTTCAGGTTCTTCTGGAGTCGCTTCGGAATTTGAAAGCTCTAACCCTATTGTGATTGGAGCTCCTTGGAATTCACAAATAGAATCATTACTTGTTGAACTTTCGTAGCCTTCTTGGTGAATGTCTTCTTTGTCATCGTGATTGTCGAGGTTGTGTATGATTTGAGAATTGTTATTGGTATCGAAATTGAGATCCGGATTAGATTGGTTGTATTTAGTTACGTAATCGTTAGAAACAGTCAAAACGTAGCCAATGCTATAACTCTTATCATTATAAGATCCCGCCGGAGCGAGCAAATAATCATACAGAGTCAGAGGTTCGAGGAATTTTTCCCCCTAATCGGAAACAACCATCCTAGGATACGCAGCCCCTAGTCTAGCCTTAGGAGCCTCGGTCCATTCTTCTTCTACGAGCTCCTTCCTTTCTATGATCTTTTCTTCCTGGGGTGGTTCTTCAATTGCAAGCGATAGCGCCGGCTTGACAGGTTTCAAACTTCGAGTTGAAGCATGCTCCGAAGCGGCCTGGATGTGGTCCAAAATTTTCTTCGATGATTTTGTCCAGAACGAGTACTCCATCCATCATCGGTCGTGTAAGGGTCTATCGAACAATGGGATCGGTTGAAATAACATTGACGGAACCTCCTTTACGAGGGTTCTTTCATGTATTCCTTTGGGATCGTTATGTTCCCTTTCGGAGATTGTTGTCAAGCCAACTCTTGAAGGTGATGCAATCCTCATCTTATGTCCAAGCATCCGGTGGTAAGGGCGGTAGTTGGGATTGTCTTTCCTATTAACTTCCTCCGGCTTCTTGGGTTACGGCGATCGAAAATCTGAAGTCTTCATCAAGCTGCGGAACATCTTTGGCACTTGCCTCATTCTTGAATGGATATTCTCTATTTATAAGCTCCTTTAACGTGCGGCTGCGAGCGAGGAGGTTGCTCATACTTGTTGAGTTGGCTGATAACCGAGGTTGAGGTTGTTGGTAGTTCTGTCGAGGTTGTTGATAGTCGAGGTCTGCTTGTTGCTCCATTTGTATTTACATCGGTTGCTTGCCCTTATCGGCTGTAGCGACGATCCGGATTTCTTTTCAAATGTCTTCACGAGCTTCGTTTGTCTGTTTGTCGACGAAACTTAGTTGCTTTGCTTCCTCTTGCAAGCTTCCGGCCTTGCTTAACAACTTCTCGAAAGTCTTAATCGTAAATCCCTTAAGGAGAAGTGCTTATCGGGCCGTGAATGCTTTTAAGTAAGATACCGACTGCATCGTTGCTCTTGTAGGCTGTGGCTCACACTTCATGCTTAGATTTCTCCATCGAAGTATGTAGTCCACTAAAGTTTCATTCGGTTTCTGTTTCTCCACCACTAAGTCACCGATGGTGATATGGTGCTGAGCTCCGGCAAACCGTTTCATGAAGAGGTTTTTCAATTCTGAAAATGTCTTTACCGAACCGTTCGGTAACTCTGCGTATCAATCGAAGGCGATCCCTGATAGGCTGCTGACGAATTTTCAGAAGAGTAAAGCGTCACATCCACCGGCGTTGCAACAACTAGCGCGAAAATGTGCAACATGCTGTCGAGGGTTTCCGGTACCATCAAAAGTTTTGAACAGAGGTGGTACGAAGCCTTTTGGGTATTGTACTGCATCAAATTCTTCGAGGTAAGGTCTACCCATCTGAATAGATGCTCCGCTCTTAGACTATGCTAAGGATTCTCGCCCCTGCTGTTCTACCATGTTCTTGATGTCCTTCTCTTGATTCATATTTTGAGTAGAGTCTTTCTTCGGCTGATCGTCTCCGTTAACAGATGTAATCTATTTTCCTCATTCTGTAATATAAATAACTTCTGGAGGCGTTTCTCTTGGGGGTTGAACCTGACTCTGAAGAGTGGCTAGGGCTACAGCCATCTCTTCCATCCTTTTTGCCATTTGAGAGATTGTATCATATTTTTCTCGAATTTGTGCTCTTAATGCTTCCGGTTCATCTCTCTCCACAGCTGCCGGAGCACCTTGCAAAGCTGACGATTCTCGTGTCTCAACCATGTTGATCTCCACATATTCTTCATCCATGAACTCCGACGAGTCAACTTCATCTCCAAACTTTTCTTCTCTTTCTCTTGCTAATCGTTGAATGTCGGTTCTTAGCTTTTCCATAGCGTCCTCCAATGGTCTTTTCGTACGGTTTCGCGAGTTATCATGCAATGACCGTTGGATTTCCTTCTTGGGAGTCCCCTTCATTGCGGTGGCGCTCTCTTCGGACTCGAGTCTCTGACGAGTCTTTCCTTTTCGAGTCGTTGTTTCGGTCTTAATTGGCCGGTAGTAGGACGCCATACCATCCTTCTAGCGATAGAAGGCCTGGGACCGGATGGTCCGTCGAGTCGAATGATGGAAGGTGGTATCCTCCACGATCCGTAAACCACGAAACAACAATAGGTGGGCTAGCTTTCTTCTTCTTACTCGGCTTTTACGTGGCGATAATGGGTTTATTCGCGGCCCGAGACGGGACTTGGTGGCACCCGCCCTATCCTTCTTAAAATCTACGATACGGGACATTTCTCTTTCTTTGCTAACTTCTCTATCACGATACGCGGTCGGGCAAATGGTGTAATCCTAGCCCTTTTCTTTCGGTTGTCGCTATAGTATGCGGGTCGAGGTAATGTAGAAGCAAACTTGCGGACATTTTCCTTGTCAGCTGCGGTGAAGAGGGGATGGAATCTACTTCCTTCCAAAAGCGGTGTATACTCAGGCAATGGCATGTACTCAGACAATGGTGTGTACTCAGGGATTTCTTCTAAGAAAGCGACTTCGGTAGCTGCGGCCTTTACGGCGATCTTTACTACTCTCTGTTTCTCCTGCGAGTTCGTGTTAGGGGTGAAACCCTTGAGCTGGACCCAATTTCGAAAACAGAAGGTCTCGCATGGAGATCTGTGCCCTCCATGGTAACATGCTCGTTACAAATTTGAATTTCCTTCCCCTTCAGTTTGGCAGAAGCCGGGGTAGGTGCAGAGACGAAAAGACCGGTGGGGGTAGAGACAACAGTCCTCCTATGGACTGTAGTATTCCTCTTAGCTGGAACCCTTTGCAGGGGAGGGAACTCTTGAGTTGACTTGAGGTTGAACTCGATCAAAGGTCTTTCAGTTTCAGGCACTTTGTCTGTAAGTGTGAAAAGGGTGACGTCAGCGATCTTGACATCTGTGTTGCCAAATCCTTATCCAAAACGGATGATCCCATTGTCGGGCAGCTCATCCTTATAAAGAGCGAAGTCCAGTCCATTGGTGAAGGAGAAAATTAGCTTTGGGGCAGATATTTTCTGCAAAGTAGATTCTGATTGTCACTCCCAAGTTATGCTTCTTCTCATCAGGACGAAAAGAAAGGAATCGAAAAGAGTCCGAACACATTTTTTTTCATGTATTTATAAAAGGGAGTTACTTGTTAAAAGAGTCATTCATTAGAGGGTTTGTTTATTAGGAACGGAATGTTCAAAGGTGTAGAGAAGGTAAGGAATCCGATTCGGAGTGGAAAGGAAGAGAAAGTCTTATGCAAGACTTCTCGACTCGAAGGACCGCTCCTAAACTAACACCTATTAGGGGTCCACCCCACCTCAGAAAAGAGGTAAAAGGAACTCGGAGCCTCTCCGTTTAGGGGTGTCTAAACATTGGCTCCTAAATCTGAGAGGAGTTGGCTATACTCGTTCAAGACAGAAATGAACGGGGTATTCCAACAGAAGAATGGTAGTTTGGTCTACTAGGGGGCATGGGCTCACTACCGATTTATGAAAGCAAAGCCATATGATCAAAATGGAGAGAGGAACTTGTCCCCAGCGGAGTCGCCAGAAGTTGTCGGCATATTTTTAGGTTATGTGTTTTGAAAAGGGGGTCGCCTACAGAAATTGTCGGCGAATTTTCATATTTTAAATTTAATTTAAATATATATATAGTTTAAAAGATAACATTTGATTTTGAAAGTAATTTTAAGTTTAAAAGTTTTAAGATATGAAATCAAGCGATCTCACATCCCAGAATAGTTTATATAAACGAGCACCGCACCACAAGCCGTGTATCTATCCCGAAAAATAGACACACTTGCTTGATGATGGGGCTCGATTAAATAAACTAGGAGATTTGTGACATCCGTTTGATGCTGCGAACCAATTTTATAAGCCGACAGAGTTCCACAGCTTAATATAAATGAATTAAGCGGGGTTTATATTACACAGGTTCTTAAAGTTCCCTATAAGGGCAAGCCCCTATAGTTAATTACATCTTAAATGACGGGAATCATTTAAGAAAACTCTCGATAATGATCAGTGGTTTTGCTCTCAAGAATTTCAAAGTTTAAGATTTTCAAAGGATTTGAGTTTTGGAGATTTCAATAGGGAATGGCTCAAAATTTGGAACAATTTATTTTTGAGAATCCAAAGGAGAGAAGTAGGAGAAGTTGAGGATCCAAGAAGAATCTTGGCAACTTCCCAAACTATCCTATTGTTTGGCTTAGATTTGAGAAAGTCCTAATATTATCTGATATTTCAATCTTGCCAATTTTAGTTAATTAGGACTTATATTCGTATGACATAATCATACAATCAGCCTCGAAGATGTGAGGGTTTATGTCGTACCGAACGACTACCTCGGAGTCCTAAGACCGGTTAGGGCTTAATTTGCGTAACATGATTATGCAAATGCCTAACGAAGAGTTGAGGATTTATGTTGCACTAAGAAAACTACCTCGAAATTCTATGGCTTTGTTATTTAATTCTAAGGAAAGTTTTGTTGATGTAGATCCGAGTTTCTTCGATGACGATGGCCGTGCTTGCCCACCATGCTCCGAGCTCTTTGTTATTGCAGAGGTTTAGTTTTAGAAGTCATAAATTAGGAGATGAGAGAAGTGTTTTGGTTTAGAGAAAATCTTAAAATACAAGTGTTTTTAATATTTTAATTAAAACAAATCTTAAAGTTGTTTAAACAGAACCGAATAAGATCCCACGGTTCCGTCATCCCGGCACCGTTATTTTCATCGAATTCAGTTAGTCCAGATGAATTTACTAAACTCAGCTGAATGAGTTCCACACTTTCATTTAGACCGTGGGAAATCCGGTTAGCAACACGTGGGTTACATCATCCGAGGTATTCCCGATCATTCGACGAGACGTTTTAATTTAGTTGCAATTGTAGTTTTGTGTTACTGTTTGTGATTAAATTTTGAGTTGTTTTATATTTTGAAATATTGTGGCGGTGATTTTTATCTTGTAATGACTTTTAATTTAGTTTTGGTTCCAATTCAGGGACTATCTTAAATGTTTTGGTTTTCATGCAACAGTTGTTTATCATGCAAGAAAAGTAAAGTGCATTTGCATGTAAAGTAAATTGCAATAAAGTAAATTGCAATAAAATAAAAGCGTACCTGGAGGGTCTTCCTGTCATCCCAAGCTGCACTTAAAACACATGTTAAGGCATTTAAATATTTCAACAAGTACCTAGGTAAAGCTAAGGGAAAGGTTTTGGTTGTCTACCAAAGTCCTAATCCTATAGCTAGTCATCTCCTATGATGTCTAGGTTCTTGTATTTTGTTTTAAGGATGATTTTCTTCATCAAAGAATAATTAAGTTCAATTGTTCTTATAAACATCCTATCATATTGAGGAAGTGCTTAAGGCGAGTCTTAAACATCTTTTCAATACCTCTAGGATTGTTTTAAGTCCGAGAGAATTTAATTATACAAGTGAATTAATCATCCAGGGGTTTATGTTTTGTTCTTTTGCTCAGTGAACTAGGACATTTGAATATCCTATAAGTGAAGTAACACTTCACTTGACGCCTCATTTAAGAGTTATAATAATAAGAGCTTTAAAAGGGCAAATCAAATTATTAAATATTTTGATGATTTAAACTTAATGATTTAATTTTAATTTTGACTTAATTATAAAAAGTTAGTTTAAGTTTGGAATAGTGTTCAAGTTATTTTAGATTTAATTCTTAATGATTTCATTTAGGTTTGTTATTAAAAGATTTTATTTTAATTTATTTCAACTTAATTTAATTTTGATTTAATTTAATTTAATTTAATTTTAATTTAATTTAATTTCAATTTAATTTTAATTTAATTTAATTTCAATTTAAGTTTAATTTTATTTAATTTCAATTTAAGTTTAATTTTAATTTAATTTTAATTTTAATTTGATTTAATTTTAATTTAGTTTAATTTAATTTAATTTGATATTAATTTAATTTAATTTAATTTAGTTTAATTTTAATTTAATTTAATTTTGATTTCAAGTTATTTTTTTTAATTTAATTTAATTTGATTTTAATTTAATTTCAATTTTAATTTAGTTGAGACTATTCTTTTAATTATTTTTTTTTAATTAAAACTTAAGTATTATTGAAGTGAGTTATTTAGGAATTTTTAAATTAAAGAATAAATATTCTCTTAAATAATATCCCTACTTTAATAATTCCATTTTCTATTATTCATCCAAAATTTCAATTAATTAACTAATTAAAGTTTTATTTTAATTATATTTGAAATGGTTAATAGGTTTCTACCCTTAATCATTTAAGTTTCAATCATCCAAAAATCAGTTTAAAATCAAATATTTTACCCTCCCTTTTTAGATTAATCCTAAAATTTTAATTAAAGGTTGAAAATTTTAATTACCATTTTGCCCTTCAAGCTTAATAATTCTATAACTCGCTAAATTAAGCTCAAATGAACTTGAAATTTTTATGTAACTTCACTCACATGTCAATTAAGACATTAGAGGAGAAAATGTGATTTTTCTGTATTTAATTTATTTATGTAATTATTTTTAATGGAAAATAGGGGTTTTTAAGGAAAATTCAATAACATGACCAAGGAAATGTTTCTATCCTTAAGAAAATTATGGGATATTCCTAATGACTAGAGAACCATTTGGACCAATTTTGGTGATTTTTTTAATTATATTTTATTTATTAGAATTATTTTGAGTTTTGGAGTATTAATTAATTTTAAAATGAAATTAAAGTTTAAAAATGGATTTTATATTTTTCATAAATCTTTATAACCTCAAGGAGTTCAGAGAAACAAATTTTATATTTTTCTAATTTTTATTTGATTTATTAGAATTATTTTAGTGAAAAGGTTGGAAAATACATTTTTTAATATTAAAAATTACATTAAGCCTTTAAAATTCAATATCTTACCCTAGGGACTTAAGAAAAATATTTGGTTTGTTCCTAAATGATTAGAATTCAAAATGTGACATTTTGGTGATTTTTAATATTTTTATGATTCTTATTATTTTTTAATTATTAAGAATATTAAAATAATGATAAAAATCAACTTTTTTAGAAAATTACAATTTTAATTTTCCTAAGTTCCTCTGAAATCAGAGAAGCTCCAAATCCATTTTTGTGAATTTTTGAAAAGTATTTTGTGAGTTATGAATTTTTAAAGTTTAATTTTACCCATTTTTACTTAAGAGGCTTAATCAACCCATTTGGTGGGGTTAATCAAGTCCAATTGGTTTCAAATTTTTATGTGGTGTTCTCCTATCCCTAGAGGACAGTAGAGAATTGTTTTTAAGTTAATTTGATATGTGGTTAACCCTAATTAATTAATGTTCAGTTTTGGGTATTTAGGCCAATTAGGGTTGTTCCAAGTGAATTAACTCAAAACTTATTTTTCCTAGGTTCCTCTGGTTACAAGAAACATCACCAAATTTTCCTAGAATTTATTTCTCAACATGCTAATTATTGGAATTAAAATACTCAAAACAGTAACATGCAATTAAAAAATCAATAACTTCTCATAGGGATGGCCTCTGACCTTAGAAAAGTCAGGGAATGTTCCCAAGTTCGGAGGCTTAAAAGCCCTATGGTCTCATGCCATGATGAATTGCCTATGCAAATGAAGAATTAAAACAATGCAGAGAGTAAATAAATCATTAAAAATAAAATACTTAATGAAATTACTTGATTTCTTTTCCAAATTATTCTCCTCTGTTCACTGAGCAATAGCATATGTTATACACAAAGTTATGGATTTTTGAAGTTCTGGGAATTAAATAAATAGAAAAATAGCCTATTTTCCTACTTATCCACGCGGCGCCGCGTGAACCTCGGCAGCTCCGAAGGGGTGCGTGTCGCGCTGTCATTGGGCGCCGCCATCTGAGTCAGCCGTCCCGGGACCCGCCTTTCACGTAACATCTGCTGGTCCGACGCGATCTGAGCCGTCCATCCAATACACGCACGATCCAACGGCTCCCAGTCATCGTCTACGACTGGTGTGAACCCGTGACCGTCAACCTTCTAACCCTAATTTCTCACTCGATTCTCAACGGATTTTTGTGTTCTTATGCTCTATGGATTCGTCTTGAAGAGACGAACACATCCATATGGTAAACATGCATTGGAATTGACTCAAACTAAATGGAGAATCTCTGGAAGCTCGGGAGGAAGAGTGAGTCCATACCTTTGCTCAGAGAAGTGAAGCTTTGATTTGAGAGTTGAGTCACGTTCGATTGGGTCCAAGCAAGCTCAGGATGAAGTCCCTTGGCACAGTGAATTGCCTATGTACAAAAGTGACCACGGCTCGATCACAAAGCTTGGAGGCTGGAAGCAATGGTCGGCTCTGGTGAGGGGATTTCTGTTGGGAAACTTCTCCACTTGGTGCAGTGAAGGTGTAGAGTCAATCAATTTGAGGATTGACTCACCGTGGTGAAGTGTCCTGGTTTTGGGATTGGATTTCAACTACGAAATTGAGCTCGCGGAGAGGAAATGGCAGGGGGATTTCGGTGGGGATCAAGTTCTCTATGTGTAGAGAGTGGTGCAGGATGATTTTGGCGGGGTTTCAGTATGGTTTGGTTCAGCACCTCTCTTGGCCGAGAGGAGTGGGTGTTTAAATAGGAGAGGCTGGAGGGCCTCCCATGGGGGTTTAAGGGTTGGGATCAGCTGCTCTGGTGAGGAGAAGAATAGCTGCAATGGCCATTTGGAGTGAGGCAGCTTAGCAAGGTGGAATTCCAAAATTTGGCTCCTCCCAAGGTCTCGGCCATGGTGTTTTCCGGCGATCTAGTCGGTGGTCAGCGAGCATGGGTCACCCTCGGGTTCGGGTGAGTCGGGGCTGGAGGTTTGTGCAAGCAATTGCTGATGCCATGTGTAAAGAGCTTGGATTAAAATGGCATGGGGGAGAGGCCATTTTGGCTTGATTTGGTCCAAGCCATGATTTTGGGTTAGGTTCACCTCCCCATGGCTGATTTGGGCTGAGGGAGGATCATTTGCATCTGCTAGAAAGGGGTGGTGAAGTCCCCATCTAAAGTGATGTGGCTAATCTTGGTTTAGTGTGTAACATGGAAGGGGTTAAAAAGCTTAATGAAGGTTTAAGAAAGGGGGCCCTCCTTTTGCTACTTTGGGTATGGTCACATGTCAAACATCCCATGGCTTCATATGGCTTATACATGGCTTGTCTTTGGCTCACATATGGCTTGGCAAGAGCTTGGTCAACTTTCATAAAAAAAGGATTTTGTGAATTTTGGCATTTTGATGGGAATTGTTATTGGGCTTGATTTGGAATTGTTTAATTGATAAATTAGGACTTTAGGAATGATTTTAAATTGAATTTGTGATGAGGGAAAGTGTCATGTGGGCTTTAGATTGATTTGGGCTTTTGAATTTGGTGGAAGTGGGCTTTTAGGAAGGTTTAATGGAGTGGGCCTTTATGTTTAACAATGTGCTTTTAGATGAAAAATTTTGCAAAGGGCCATGCCAAATAAATGTTGAGTTTAGTTTAAGGATGTGTCTTGAATGATTTGAAGCAAATTTGAGGTAGTTTGGAATTGAATTGGGTTGAATTTGGGTTCATTTGGTAAATGTGCCAATGTAGGTCAAATTGGGCTAATTTGGGCCAATGTTGGGCTAGGGTTGAAATTGATGTAAAATTAATGTTGGGAAATGTTTATGGGAGTGTTTCAAAGAGTTTTCAACTTTGGTTGGGTTTTGGTTTTGGGACTTGGGCTTATTTGGGTTAGGTTTGGGTTTAGGTCAAAATTGGGCTTTTTTGTTTTGGGTTGAATTTGAGTGGGGTTTGGGTCCAAATTTTGGGTAAATTATGTTAGTGTTTTGTTTGTGTGGATGTTAGGGAAGGTTTAGAAAAGGTTTGGGGTCAATTGGAGTTGAATTGGTTTGGTTTGGGTTAAGTTTGGGTCATGGGTCCAAATTGGGCTTTAAGGTCAAAAGTGAAATTGGATTCAAATGTTAATCAAATTGGACTTGGATTTGGTCTAGATTGACATTGTGGATATCAATTTGAAGTTTATAATTGAATTGGACCAAAATTAGGGCCAATTGGGTAGATTTGGTTTGACATTGGGTTCACTTGGGTTAAGAATGGGCTAAATTGGTGGTTTTGGTAAAAGTGGGGTAAATTGACAAAATTGGCCCATGGTGTAGTTGGACAAAATGAAATTGAGAATATTTGGGATTTTCTGAAATTTTCTAGGAATTTTCTGAATTTTTGTATTTTTGGGTCAAGAGGGGCATTTTGGTAATTTGGAGAGTATTGGGGATACTTTTTGAATTTTTGGTATTTTTGGCTATGGATGATCAATTTTATTGGTGAGGAAATTTTCAAGGTTAATTTTGTGGAATTTTGGGTGATTTGGAAATTTTGGAGGATTTGGGCAATTTTAAGGGCTTTTGGTATGTTTGATAGGTATAGGGTCCCCGGGGCCAAAAATTGAAATTTTGGAAGAATGAAGATTGATCAAATATGAGTGAAATGGAATCACTTTGGTTGAGCCATGAAGTCATATTAAGCCTATATGAGCCATGAGAGGACTCATTTGAGGCATTCACTATGTTGTTCCTAACCCTCTTAACCGGGGGCTTAGGGGTTAAGGTCCATCCATATGAATTACCTACATGAGTCAAGGAGTCAAGTTGGGTATGGGTGTGGTTTTAGGATTTGGATTGTGTGTTGAGAGTGTAGAGTGTGAGTGTAGTGAGTGTGTAAGTCGACCCTCACCGGACCGAGCCACCCGGGGCGGTCCCAAGGCCGAAGAGTCCATAGGGAACTCATCCTTTAAACCTTCACTTTTGATCTCAACCCTCTAGGTGATTAGGGGTCTACAATCAAGCTTGTGGGGTTTGCGGGGAAGCAAGAAGTGGTTCAAATTTCTAAGGGATGAGTCCCGATTCTAGTCCTCTAAGATAGTCGAAGGAAAAGCCTGAGGCTAGATCCTAAACACTTAAAGAGGAAGAGAAGACCTCATCGAAAATGAGGTCGACATGCACTTTACTTTTCTTGCATGATAAACAACTGTTGCATGAAAACCAAAACCTTTAGGATTGTCCTTGAACTGAAACCAAAACTAAATTAAAAGTCATTACAAGATAAAAATTACCACCACAACATTTCAAAATATGAAACAACTCAAAATTTAATCACAAACAAAACAACAAAACTACAATTGCAACTAAATTAAAACGTCTCGTTGAATGATCGGGAATACCTCGGATGATGTAACCCACGTGTTGCTAACTGGATTTCCCATGGTCTAAATGAATGTGTGGAACTCATTCAGTTGAGTTTAGCAAATTCATCTGGACTAAGTGAATTCGATGAAAATAACGGTGCCGGGATGATGGAACTACGGGATCTTAATCGGTTCTGTTTAAACAACTTTAAGGTTTGTTTTAATTAAAATATTAAAAACACTTGGATTTTAAGATTCTCTCTAAACCAAAACACTTCTCTCATCTCTTGATTTATGACTTCTATAACTAAACTTCTGCAACAACAAGGAGCTCAGAGCATGGTGGGCAGCTCGGCCATCGTCATCAGCAAAACTCAACTCTACTTCAACAAAACATTTCTTAGAATTAAATAACAAGCCATAGGACTTCAAGGTAGTCCGCTTAGCGCGACATAAATCCTCACTTGTTCTTTTAGGCTTTTGCACAGCTCTGTTGTGCAATATAAGCCCTAACACTTTAGGATTCCGAGGTCGTCGTCCGATACGACGTAAATCCTCATACTTTACAGGTTATTTGTATAAGCAGGTGATTATGTAAATGTAATTCCTATAATTAATTGGCAGGACTGAAATACTAAATAACTCTCCCTAAATTGAAGCCAAACAATAGGATAGTCAGGAAGTTGCCAAGATTCCTCTTGGATCCTCAACTTCTCCTACTTCTCTTCCTTTGGACTCCTAAAATAAAGTGTTCCAAATTTGATCCATTCCCAATTGAAATTTCCAAAATCCAATTCTTTGAAAACCTTAAACTTTGAAATCCTTGAGAGCAAAACCACTGATCATTATCGAGAGTTTTCTTAAGTGATTCCCGTCACTTAGGATGTAATTAACTATAGGGGCTTGCCCTTATAGGGAACTTTAAGAACCCGGGTAATATAAACCTCGCTTAATTCATTTATATTAAGCGGGGAACTTATCGGCTTATAAAATTGGTTCGCGAGACCAAACGGATGTCACAAATCTCCTAGTTTATTTAATCGATCCCCATCATTAAGCGAGTATGTCTATTCTTCGGGATAGATACACTGTTTGTGGTGTGGTGCTCGTTTATATAAACTATTTGGGATGTGAGATCGGTTTGATTTCATATCTTAAAACTTTTAAACTTAAAATTACTTTCAAAATCAAATGTTATCTTTTAAACTATATATATATTTAAATTAAATTTAAAATTTGAAAATTCGCCGACAATTTACGTAGGCGACCCCTTTTCAAAACACATAACCTAAAAATATGCCGACAACTTACGGCGACTCCGTCGAGGACAAGTTCCTCTTTCCATTTTGATCGGATGGTTTTGCTTTCATAAATCGGCAGCAAGTCCATGTCCACTAGTGGACCAAGCTACCATTCTTCGTTGAAATACCACGTTCATTTACGTCTTGAACGGGTATAGTCAACTCTCTTGGATTTAGGAGCCACTTTGTTTAGACACCCCTAAACGAGAGAGGTTCCGAGATCCTTTTACCTCTTTTCTGAGGTAGGGTGGACCCCCAATAGGTGTTAGCTTAGGAGCGGTCCTTCGAGTTGAGAAGTCTTGCATAAGACTTTCTCTTCCCTTCCAATTCTAAATCAGGCCCTTTACCTTTTCCATAACCTTTTTTCCTTTAATCATTTTGTTTTTTAACAAACAAACTACCTAATAAACAACCTCTTTTATAAATCACAAATGCACTAACATAAATGAAAATGTGTTCGGACTCTTTCTTTTTTGTCCTAAACTTTACGATGAAAGGAAGTATAATTCGGGACTGACATTTGGAATCTGCCCTACATAAAATGGATGCCCCAAAGTTAATCTTCTCCTTCACCGATGGATGGACTTCGGCTGTTTACAAGGATGAGACTTGCCGACAATGGGATCATCCGTTTTGGACAAGGATTTGGCAACACGGATGTCAAGATCGGCGACGTCACTCTCTTCACACTAATGGACAAAATGTTAGAAGCCGAAGAGCCGTGATTGAATTCGACTCGAGGTCGACTCAAGAGTTCCCTCCTGCAAAGGGTTCCAGTGAAAGGAATACTACTGTTTGTAGGAGGATCGTTGTCTCTACCCCCACCGGTCTAGTCGTCTCGCACCTACCCCGACTCCCGCTAAACTAAAGGGAAAGGAAGTCCGAGTTTGTAATGAGCACGTTACCGTGGAGGGTACGGATCTCCTGCGAGACCTTCGTTTTCAAAATTGGGTCCAGCTCAAGGGTTCAACCCCTAACACGGACTCAGAGGAGGAACAGAAGTAGAAGGATGGCTAGAAAGGCCAGAGCTGCTGAAGTCGCTTTCTTAGAAGAGATCCCTAAGTACACACCATTGCCTGAGTATACACCGCTTTTGGAAGGGAGTAGATTCCATCCCCTCTCCGCCGCAGCTGACGAGGAAAATGTTCGCAAGATTGCTTTTACATTACCTCAACCCGCATACTATAGCAACAGCCGAAAGAAAAGGGCTAGGATCACACCATTTGCTCGTATGCAGGTGTGATAGAGAAGTTAGCAGAGAAAGAGAAATGTCCTGTATCAGAGATTTTAAGAAGGATAGGGCGGGTACCAGCCAAATCCCGCCTTGGGCCATGAATAGAACCCGTTATCGCCACAGAAAAGCCGAATAAGAAGATAAAAGCTAGTCCACCTGTTGTTGTTTCAGGTTTACAAATCAGGGAGGATACCACCTTCCGGCATTCAGCCGACAGGCCATCCAGTCCTAGGCCTTCTGCTGCTAGAAGGATGGTATGGCATCCTAATGCGGCGATTAAGACCGAAACAACGACACGAAAGGAAACTCTCGTCGGGAGACTCGAGTCCGAAGAGAGCGCCCTCTGCGATGAAGGGGACTCCCAAGAAGGAAATCCGACGGCCATCGCCGATAAGCTGCTAAGCCGTACGAAAAAGACCACTTGCTATGGAAAAGCTAAGAGCAGACATTCAACGATTAGCGAGAGAAGAGAAGAAGAGTTTGGAGATGAAGTCGATTCGTCGGAATTCATGGATGACAAATATGTGGAGATCATCATGGTTGAGACACGAGCATCGTCGGCTTTGCGAGGTGCTCCGGCGAGTATGGAGAGAGATGAACCGGAAGCATTAAGAGCGAACTTCGAGAAAAAGATGATACAATCTCTCGAATGGCAAAAAGGATGGAAGAGATGGCTGCGGCCCTAGCCACTCTTCGAGTCGGGTTTAACCCCCAAGAGAAACGCCTCCGAAGTTATTCATATTACGGACGGAGGAAAAGAGATTACATCCGTTAACGGAGACGATCGGTCGAAGAAGGATTCTACCCAAAATATGATTCCGAGAGAAAGACATCAAGAATATGGTAGAACGGCGAGGTGCGAGAAGCCTTAGCACGGTCCCAAGAGCGGAGCATCTATTCGGATGGGTAGACCTTACCCGAAGAATTTGATGCGGTACTAATACCCAAAGGCTTCGTACCACCTCTCGTTTAAGACTTTTGATGGTACCAGAAACCCTCGACAGCATGTTGCACATTTTTGCGCTAGTTGTTGCAACGCCGGTGGAAGTGAAGCCTTACTCTTCCAACAGTTCTTCAGCAGCCTGTCAGGGATCGCCTTCGATTGGTACGCAGAGTTACTGAACGGTTCGATAAAGACATTTTCAGAATTAGAGAACCTCTTTGTGAAACGGTTTGCCGGAGCTCAACACCATATCATCATCGGTGATCTAGTGGTGGAGAAATAGAAACCAAACGAAACGTTAGTGGACTACATACTTCGATGGAGGAATCTAAGCATGAAGTGTGAGCCACAGCTACAAGAGCAGCATGCAGTCGGTATCTTGCTTAAAAGCATTCACGGCCCGATAGCACTTCTCCTTAAGGGATTTACGATTAAGACTTTCGAGAAGTTGTTAAGCAAGGCCGGAAGCTTGCAAGAGGAATCAAAGCAACTATGTTTCGTCGACAAAGCAGACAAACAGATGCCTGTGAAGACATTTGAAAAGAAATCCGGGATCGTCATGCATTCGATAAGGGCAAGCAGCCAACTCAACAGTATGAGCAACCGCCTCGCCCGCAGCGCACGTTAAAGGAGCTTATAAATAGAGAATATCCGTTCAAGAATGAGGCAGTGCCAAAGATGTTCCGCGGTTTGATGAAGACTCCGGATTTTCAACTTGCGGAACCCGGGAAGCCGAGAAGAAGTCAATAAGAAAGACCATCCCATCTATTGCCCTTACCACTTGGATGCTCGGGCACAAGATAGAGGATTGCATTACCTTCGAAGACTTGGCTCTACGACGATCTCCGAAAAGGGAACATAACGATTACGAAGGAATACATGAGGGGACCCTAGAAAGGCGGTTCCGTCAATGTTATTTCAACGGATCCTATTGTTCCTATAGATCCCTACACGACGAAAGATGGATGGAGTACCGCTTGGACGAAGTCATCGAAGAAAATTTTGGATCACATCCAAACCGCTTTGGTGCGTGCTTCAATTCAAAGTTCGAAACCTGTCAAGACGGCACTATCACTTGCGATTGAAGAACTACCCCAGGAAAAAAAAATCGTAGAAAAGAAGGAGATCGTAGAAGAAGAAAAGACCGAAGCTCTTAAGGCTAGACTAGGGGCTGCTTATCCTAGGATGGTTGTTTCCGATTCGAGGGAAAAATTCCTTGAACCTCTGACTCTGTATGATTATTTGCTCACTCCGGCGGAATCTTATAATGATAAGAGTTATGGCGTTGGCTACGTTTTGACTGTTTCTAACGATTACGCAACTAACGACAACCAACCTAATCCGGATCTCGATTCCGATACAAATAACAATTCTCAAATCATACACAACCTCGACAATCACGATGACAAAGAAGACATTCACCAAGAAGGCTACGAAAGTTCAACAAGCAATGAATCTATTTGTGAATTTTGAGGAACCCAATCACAATAGAGTTTGAGCTTTCAGATTCCGAAGTGACTCCAGAAGAACCTGTCATGCCGATTCAAAAGGAGACACCAGTAAACTCAGTACCAGATTCAGAAGAAATCACAGAAGTCAACTTAAGGAGCGGAAGGGTTATACCTCCGAGAATGGGTCCAAAAGACAAAGGAAAGCAGGTGGTTGTTCAGGAAGAAACAACCCCTGCAGAAGAATTGCCCGTTCGGGAAGAAACTGAAAAACATAGTAACAAAGTGGACTATAAAATGCTAGCCCATCTTAGGAAACTACCAGCCAAACTGAGCATCTACGACGCTCTCATCTTATTAAAAGTGATGAGGGAAGCTCTGATCAAGGCCTTACTTGATCCAGAGATTTGCTTAACTCAGATGGCCAGAGATTCCATAGACGAGGTTTGCTCGTTAAAGGAACAGCGAGGTGTTACCTTCGCGGACAGTGATCTATAACTTGGGACAGCCGATCACAACCGACCGTTGTACATTTCAGTTAAATCGGAAAGTTTACGCTCTCCAGAGTATTGGTGGATCCAGGAGCGTCAATCAACATAATGAATCTTCGGACGTTAGCATTCCTGGAATTTGATGCTCGCGAGCTTGAAGCGAACAAGATGTTACTAAGAGGATTCAACCAGAAAGGAGAAAGAGCCCTCGGATCAATAACGTCGTTGATGAAGGCGGTGATTTAGCAAAGACAACCGCAAAATTCCATATAATTGATTCGAAACATCGTTCAACGTACTGCTTGGGCCGACCAGTGGATACATGAGAACCGGATGGTACCGTCGTCTCTGCATCAGAGCATAAAATACTACGATGGAGGAGAACAGTGCATTAAAGGTGACTTGCAACCATTCTCCATACATGAAATTCGAATTCATGAAGATGCAGCCTACTACGCGCCTCCAAAGAAAACAATCTTCTCCAGAAATACCATGCCAAATGAAGCAAAAGAAGTTCAAGACGACGAAGAACACCGAAGTTCTAGTCCAACGGTCACTCACCACTCCCTTACGGCGAGATGGTGAAGGTTTCTTCACAACTTGCACCCGAGGTCGAGGCCGAGGACGAGGCCGTGGCGAAACGTTGGGACAGGTTGGACGAGAAAAAGCCGGTAATCAACGTGAATTGGGAGAACGGCTACGAAGAAGAAGAAGAAATTAAGAAAGAAGCAACTACTGATAAACCAGAAGGCACCACAATTCAAGATCTCCTCGAAGATGAAAAGAATGAAGAATATAAATCAATGTACGAGAAGATTAACTACCATGTACACACTATGGCCACGACCCCGATCCGATCCTAATAAGATCGAGGGTATGGTGGTCGAGGAAGTGCATGGCGGTGGTGCTTAAACCAATCAAATTTTCTTGTGGTACTTCTTCTTCCAATAATGAAAAAGATGTACAATTTGAAGATGTCACTTCTTCCGAATTAATGGAATTACCTTTTGAGTGGTACTCTCCCTGTGTTCAAAGTTTAATTCAACGTGGTGCCTTACCTCGACAATGGACAAAGGGTTAATCAAAACATTTTGAAAGACTATGGAACAATGCCAGTCGGCCTCCCAATTCAAAACATGGTCTCGAATTCGGCACAGTAGGTTCAGTTGACGATACGAAATTTTGCTTGGTTGTCACTTGCGAACCTAATGAAGAGTGCTTGGAAGCTTTAGAGGACCTCGAAGATCTACCAATCGGAGATGCTCCACGGAATTTGAAGAAGAAATCGAATCTACGATAGACGAGTTAATGGAAGTTAACTTAGGTACTGCGAAAAGCCTAGAACCAACCTTTGCTAGCTCCTTACTCGATAAAGAAGATTCCAAGGAAATGATCGAAGCTATTAATGGAATTCGAGGATTTGTTTTGCTTGGAGTTACGACGAAATGCCGGGATTAGCTCCTAAAGTCACGGTTCACAAGTTAGGAGTAGATCCTACTACATTCCGTCGAACGAGCTCCCGGAAGAATGCGTCTAGAAATTGAGCAACAAGTAATAGCCGAAGTTAAGAAACTAATCGACGCTAAATTTGTCCGTGAAGAACAATACCCTACTTGGTTAGCCAACGCGGTACCAGCCAGAAAGAAAAATGGTCAGATCAGAATCTATGTAGACTTCAGGGATTTAAATAAAGCATGTCCGAAAGGATGAATTTCCATTGCCGATCCAGGCGATGATCGACATTGCTTCAACACATGAAATATTTTCATTCATGGATGGATCATCGGGATACAACCGAGATAAAGATGGCACTAGAAGACGAAAAGCTCACGGCTTTCGAACGCCGATCGGAGTGTATTCTTACACGGTAATGCCATTCGACTAAAGAACACGGGAGCGACATATCGAAGAGAATGACAAAGATTTTTTGATTAACTCATTCACAACCAAGTTGAGTGCTACGTGGATGATGTGGTCATTAAAAGCAAACTGAAGGAAGATCACCTGTATGATTTGAGAATTGTTTTCGAACGATTAAGACAGTTTAATCTTAAGATTAATCCCTTAAAATGCGCCTTCGGTGTCGCCTCCGGGAAATTCTTAGGATTTGTTGTTCGACATCTCGGAATCGAAATTGATCCGGAAAAGATTAAAGACTATCTTAGAGATGCCGCCTCCCAAAACCTTAAAACGGCTACGATCCTTTCGAGGGAAGGCGGCATATCCTCGACGCTTTATCTCGAACTTGTCGGGTAGGTGTCGGCCCTTCACGGCATTAGTTAAAAGGACGCCAGAGTCGTTTGGGAAGAGAAATGCCAACGGGCCTTCGAGGACATTAAGCGATATTTAATGACACCTCCTGTCTTAGTAGCCCCAGTCTCGGGTAGACCGTTAATACTTTATACCGCGGCTTTAGACGACTCTCTCGGAGCCTGCTAGCCGGGCCAATGACGAGGGAAAAGAAAATGCTCTTTATTACTTAAGCCATCGTCTCATGCTGACGGAAGTAAAGTATCCTCCGATTGAGAAGCATTGTTTGGCCACGATCTTCGCCGCTCGAAAGCTCAGGCACTACATGCTGTCTCATAAGATCAACCTCATTTCGAAAGTTAATTTGTTGCAAAATTTGATGACCCGACCGACACTTTCTGGCAGACTTGCCAGGTGGTCGATGATACTATTGCAATTTTATATAACTTTCGTTCCTCTTCGCGCCGTAATGGGACAAGTACTAGCTAACTTCCTTGCAGCACATCCTTTACCGGCAGATTCGCCTCTTGACGACGATTTGCCTGACGAGCAGATAATAAGCCTAGAAGACACCGATGATCAACATTGGGAACTATACTTCGACGGAGCATCCTCAGCACAGAAAGACAAAGAATTGCAAACGATAGTGCTCGGTAAAGCAGGAATCAGACTAATCTTTATAACACGGAGCGGGGGATGTTAAGATACTCCTACCACTTAACGAGGCGTGCACGAACAACGAGGCGAGAATACGAGGCCCTCGCTAGCGGGACTAGAGCCGGCCATTCGAATGGGAATAACGGATATCAACTTCTACGGAGATTCTCGGTTGATCATTCAACGGGTCGCGAGGACGATACGGAATCTTAAAGCCGAGACTCGAGCAATACTCTCGGTATGCCATGCAAGCTGATTGGAACAAATTCCGAATGTAACAATCTACAAGATCCCCGGAAGAGAAAATGCCCTCGCGGATGTGCTAGCTCGCCTTGCAAAAGAATTTGCCTACTTACAAGATGAGTCGGTTGAAGTGTCGGTTCGAGGACGACGGAGTCTATCACGGCTCGACATGGATATGATACGGAAATCCGAAAAAGCGAGAGGAATCGGTTGCGGCGGTGACGGAAAACACGGAAGATTGGCGTCGACCGCTAATAGACAACACAACGAACGGGTAAATTGCCGGACGATAAGTCATTAGCCCATCAAATCGAAAAGAACTTCTGTCTTATGCATTAATAAACAATACATTATACGAAGGTCTTTTGATCGAGATGTGGTTAAGATGCACGAACGGGTACGAGGCTCGTTAAATTGTCGAAGAGGTACACTCGGGACTTTGTGGCGCTCATCGGTCGGGTCCAAAAATGAAAATGAAAATTAAAAGACTAGGGTACTACGGCCCTCGATGATTACCGAGCTATATGAAAGTCGCCGAGAGGCTGTCACCGAGTGCCGAGTGCACGGAGTGGTTCTACACGAGCCTCCGAATGTACTACATCCAGACAATTGCGTCGTGGCCATTTGAGTGTTGGGGCATGGATATAGTGGGTCCGATAGAACCACCTTCTTCGAGAGGACATCACTTCATCCTTGCGGTATAGACTACTTTTTAAATGAGCGAAGCGAGTTCCACTCGGAGAAGTAAAGGCACACCACGTCGCTACGGTTTTTAAAAATCGAGTTGTCTACCATTTCGGAGTACCGCACAGAATCATTTCAGATAATGGGTCTGCTTCCAAAAGTAAAAAAATCAACAATTTTGTCAGAAGACATGGAATCGATTGACGATACTCAACGATCTATTACCCAAGAGCAAATGGCTTGGCCGAGGCTTTTAATAAAACTCTCGTTCGGATTTTAAAGAAAACCTTGGATGACAACGAGAGAAATTGGCACGAGAAGTTGTTAGAAGCCTTATGGGCCTACGGGACAACTTTCGGGACTCCTACTCGGTCTACGCCTTACGCTTTAGTGTACGGGTCCGAGGCCGTTTTACCTTTGGAGGTCCGGCTTCCATCACTCGGGATTGCGGTTGCAAATAAAATTACTACGGAAGAAAATGCCGGATTGCGGCTGGAAGAGCTGGAAAGCTTGGAAGGGAAGAGACTTGCGAGCGCGGCAAAATTTGGAGCTGTATCGAGCTAAGATGATCCGGGCCCATGATAAGCTGGTCCGCCGAGAACTTTCGAAGTTGGTGACTTAGTTCTTGTTCTCAGAAGACCTATTATTACACATCGCAAAATAGGAGGCAAATTTGAACCGACTTGGGAAGGGTCGTTTGTGGTCGAGGCAGTCTACTCAGGAGGCTCCTACCAACTTGTGAATTACCAAGGAGAACGACAAATGCTTCCAATCAATGGACGGTATTTAAAGAAGTATTACGCGACTCTAATGTTTCGAAGGGTGGCCCCTAAAATGGAGTCTTATCCACTAGAAACACGGGTGAAACAATCACTTTGTATTTGAGTCAGAACCTAAAAACATAAAAATGGATAAAATAAAATATGTGCTAAAAATAAAATATGTGAAATCGTAATAATAAAGTTTTACCCTTGCTTTCAAATCAAATCCTGTTCCTGATCTTTCTTCATTTCCTACTTTCCTTAAAAATTAAAATTAAAATAAGAGAATAAGAATCTTCAGCGGTAAATATTTTTTTAATGTTCTTGTTCTTAGTACAGCCCCTGATCCTTTCCTTGTCTTCTTCGCAGGGAAATGTCGAACGGGCGGTTGGTCATAAACTTTAAAAATGGCGTGAGTCTCGCACTCGATGAAAAGAGGGTGAAGGATGGAGCGAGTGATAGAAATTAATTCGACTTCACACCGGCCGGCCTACGGTATGATGAAAATGATTGGGTCCCGAGTGGACCGAGAAGAGCTTCATAGCCGGACGGTGATGAAGATGGGTGGCCCGAGCCACCGATCCGGCAACAAGAAAAGAAAGACGAGCACGAGGAAAGCAAGTAAATCAAGTCTGTAGTTGCCACGACAAAGGGCAGGCTCGTCAGCGCCGCCCCCGCAGAGATTAAAGGGGTAAGGAGAGCTACTCTCACTACCACTCAAAGAAGGAATAAGAATCGCCGTATCCGCAAGATGTTGACTAAACTAGCAGCAGATCAACACGAGGAAACAACCACCTTCGCCAACACACACATTTCGAAGATACCGGTTCGTCGGGAACCGAGAAGAAGAAAGTCGACGCCGCGAAAATCGAACGAGATCGAAAAAGTGCCAAGAAGAACGAGAAATAGAATCGGTGCCTCGACACCGCACGGAGATACCATATCCGAAGAACCTTGTTGCGGAAGCGACCCGGAGGATGTCCCGACGGAGACGATCCCAGAGGAGCCGAGGTATGCGGGGAGAACGTGACGAGGATTGAGCCATACATCCCGGAATACGTTACTAGGCCTCGTCACTTGCGGATCATCCCGGAATATGAACTAGAAAGAATGCGAAATGTTAAGAAGAAGACTTTCGAATACTTTGAAAGGATTAGAGGCAAAAGAATCAACATTTTGGAAGGCCTCGAGTTACACACGGGTGTATTCTCGGAGTACGAGCAACGACAAATTGTGGATTGCATCTTAGAACTTCGAGAAGATGGGTCGAGCGAGTGCAGTGCGAGAGAAAAGACTTATTCGGAACCCGAGAAATGGATGCCGGGGAAAGGAAGAGTCACGATACAATGCGGATGTTGCTATAACTCGCGAGAGGATAGAAAAGGAAATCCACCGGGGATACTCGCGTCACGGAGAGGTGGATCCGATGCCGAGGATAATTAAAAGAATGGTGAAAAGAATAATAACGTGGAGGGTACTGCCGGCGGGCTGCATACCCGACGAGTTGCATCATTAACATTTATCGGAAGGGCTATCGCATACCTCCACACATAGACCACCATGACTTTGTCGGACCATACTGCACGAGTTTCGTTCGTCGACCAATGCGATATCATGTTCGGATTTGACCTCCGGATAGCGAGGCCGGGTAAGTTCAGAGGGTCGGTGGAGATACCACTTCCGGTAGGTTCCGTCATGATATTACAAGGAAATGGAGCGAGACATCGCAAAACATTGTATACGGGAGTACCGAGTGGAGCGGATTTCCGTCACTTTTAGAAGGATGGACGACGAGAAAGGCACCTTACAACTTCCGGCCGGATCCGGGAGTGGAGAGTCTCCAGCCCTACAGTTGCATGAGTTACACGGGAAATAGCACACCTCCATTGTACATTCGTGTGGCATTCACGCGAGGATAGCTTGGAAGGTGATGCTATTGACGGTGTATCTCATTATTCGGACATGGATTTTTAACGAGATACTTTTTGGATGGATCAACGAGAATCATACATAGTCGTTTTGAATCATGGATTGTATGATAAATATTTCAGATCGATTTTTATGATGTATCTTCAACAAGATTGGAATGAAAGTGACCATGTCACATTTTGCCTTCACCTCTTTTTGTGCAAATTGACTGGGAACGCCATTAGAGTTAAATGAAATTTGAACAAAGAACATAAAAGAAAAGAGAAATAAATAAGAACCTTTCTTAGAAATCCAAATATTCAAATGAACTTCGAATCCACAAGAACACCGAATAAAATTCACGTGAACATCAAATAAACAACAAAAATAAAGTTGGATCATTAAAGGACAAACAAAATGAAAAATGAATCTCAAATGGAATTTCGATCTCGATCTATCTCTTTCAAATCCTTGACTCTTCCTTAGATCAAAATCTACTTCAAACTACTTTGAAACCCTCTTTCGGGATGGTTCTTCCTCACGGAAAACCCACACTTCAAATTTCAAAAATCCTACACCTTTTTTTTTCCGTCACATCGAGATCCTTTTGATTTTTTGTGATCTCCTTCCCCTTTTGTACGGAGATTGACTAGGTTCATTGACACGAGCCACGAACTTGGTTCGGTTTGGTTACGATGGAACGAGGCCGGGTCCTTCTTCATACATTAAAACTTCGAGGCCGGTACCTAAATTCCGGTTCTCACTTCGAGTCGGTACCTAAATTCGACTCTCCTTTCGAGATCGATACCTAAATTTTGATTCTCATACGAATTGATACCTAAATTTCGATTCTAAACTTCGAGGCTGAGTACACTAAATTCCGAGTTCTCACTTCGAGGTCGGTACCTAAATTCCGACTCTCCTTTCGAGATCGATACCTAAATTTCGATTCTCTTCCGAATTGATACCTAAATTTCAATTCTAAACTTCGAGGCTAGGTACCTAAATTCCGGTTCTCACTTCGAGGTCGGTACCTAAATTCCGACTCTCCTTTCGAGATCGATACCTAAATTTCGATTCTCTTCCGAATTGATACCTAAATTTCAATTCTAAACTTCCGAGGCCGGTACCTAAATTCCGGTTCTCACTTCGAAGTCGTTACCTAAATTCCGACTCTCCTTTCGAGATCGATACCTAAACTTCGATTCTCTTCCGAATTGATACCTAAATTTCAATTCTAAACTTCGAGGTCGAGTACCTAAATTCCGGTTCTCACTTCGAGTCGGTACCTAAATTCGACTCTCCTTTCGAGATCGATACCTAAATTTCGATTCTCTTCGAATTGATACCTAAATTTCAATTCTAAACTTCCAAGATGAGTACCGAAATTCCGAGTTCTCACTTCGAGGTCGTTACCTAAATTCCGACTCTCCTTTCGAGATCGATACCTAAATTTCGATTCTCTTCCGAATTGATACCTAAATTTCAATTCTAAACTTCGAGGCGGTACCTAAATTCCGGTTCTCACTTCGAGGTCGGTACCTAAATTCGAGCTCTCCTTTCGAGATCGATACCTAAATTTCGATTCTCTTCCGAATTGATACCTAAATTTCAATTCCAAACTTCGAGGCAGTACCTAAATTCCAGTTCTCACTTCGAGGTCGTTACCTAAATTCCGACTCTCCTTTCGAGATCGATACCTAAACTTCGATTCTCATCCGAAATGATACCTAAATTTCAATTCTAAACTTCCGAGACTGGTACCTAAATTCCAATTCTCACTTCGAGGACGGTACCTAAATTCCGACTCTCCTTTCGAGATCGATACCTAAATTTTGATTCTCTTCTGAATTGATATCTAAATTTCAATTATAAACTTCCGAGACTGGTACCTAAATTCCAGTTCTCACTTCGAGATCGGTACCTAAACTCCGACTCTCCTTTCGAGATCGATACCTAAATTTCGATTCTCTTCCGAATTGATACCTAAATTTCAATTCTAAACTTCCGAGACTGGTACCTAAATTCTAGTTCTCACTTCGAGGTCGGTACCTAAATTTAGACTCTCCTTTCGAGATCGATACCTAAATATCGATTCTATTCCGAATTGATACCTAAATTTCAATTCTAAACTTCCAAGACTGGTACCTAAATTCCAGTTCTCACTTCGAGGTCGGTACCTAAATTCCGACTTTCCTTTCTAGATCGATATCTCAATTTCGATTCTCTTCCAAATTGATACCTAAATTTCAATTCTAAACTTCCGAGACTGGGACCTAAATTCCAATTATCACTTCGAGGTCGGTACCTAAATGCTGACTCTCCTTTAGAGATCGATACCTAAATTTCGATTCTCTCCCGAATTGATACCTAAATTTCAATTCTAAACTTCCGAGACTGGTACCTAAATTCTAATTCTCACTTCGAGGTCGGTACCTAAATTCCGACTCTCCTTTCGAGATCGATACCTAAATTTCGATTCTCTACCGAATTGATACCTAAATTTCAATTCTAAACTTTCGAGACTGGTACCTAAATTTCAGTTCTAACTTCGAGGTCGGTACCTAAATTCTGACTCTCCTTTTGAGATCGATACCTAAATTTCGATTCTCTTCCCAATTGATATTTAAATTTCAATTCTAAACTTCCGAGACTGGAACCTAAATTCCAGTTCTCACTTCGAAGTCGGAACCTAAATTTCGACTCTCTTTTCGAGATCGATACCTAAAATTCGATTCTCATCCGAATTGATACCTAAATTTCAATTCTAAATTTCCGAGACTGAAATCTAAATTCCAGTTCTCATTCGAGACTAGTACTTAAATTCTAGTTCTCATTCCGAGATCAGTACCTAAATTCTGATTCTCATCCTTTGCGAGGTCGATACCTAAATTTCGACTCTTTTTCGTGACTGGTACCTAAATTCCAGTTCTCATTCGAGACTAGTACCTAAATTCTAGTTTTCATTCCAAGATAAGTACCTAAATTCTGATTCTCATCCTTTGCGAGGTCGATACCTAAATTTCAACTCTCTTCCGAGACTGGTACCTAAATTCCAGTTCTCATTCGAGACTAGTACCTAAATTCTAGTTCTCATTCCGAGATCAGTACCTAAATTCTAATTCTCATCCTTTTCGAGATCGATACCTAAATTTTGATTCTCTTCCGAATTGATACCTAAATTTCAATTCTAAACTTCCGAGACTGGTACCTAAATTCCAGTTCTCATTCGAGACTAGTACCTAAATTCTAGTTCTCATTCCGAGATCGATACCCAATTCGATTCTCATCCTTTTTGAGGTCGATACCTAAATTTTGACTCTCTTCCGAGACTGGTACCTAAATTCCAGTTCTCAATCGAGACTAGTACCTAAATTCTAGTTCTCATTCCGAGATCAGTACCTAAACTCTGATTCTCATCCTTTTTGAGGTCGATACCTAAATTTCGACTCTCTTCCGAGAAGGCAGTACCTAAATTCCAGTTCTCTTCCTTCGAGGTCGGTACCTAAATTCCGACTCTCATCCGAGATTGATACCTAAATTTCGATTCTCTTTCGAGGTTGATACTTAAATTTCAATTCTCATCCCTCTCGAGATCGGTACCAAAATTCGATTCTCATCCTTTTTCCATCAATACTTAAACTACGATTCTCACTCCGAAGTTTGGTACCAAAATTCCGGTTCTCTTCGCAATCCGAGGTTGAAACCTAGGTTTCGATTCTTATTTCGAATCCAATTTCAAATTCAAAATTTCCTCGAATTGATTTTAAACCAAACATCAATCTAAATTAAAACTCAAGCTAAAATCTAAACTCACACATCCAAACTTGAACATAAAATGAAATCTAAATCAAATTCCCCAGATCATATGATTTGGAATTCATCTCCTTTTCCATTCCCCAGCGAGAGTTCAGGAATCTCCAGTCTTGGAAGGATACCTGATACTCCCCAGCGAAAATTCTTCTACTTCGTCCAAAGTTTGTCACTTTGACATCTGTGTTGGTTTTGTTGATCTCTTTGGTCAACGCCAATACGCGCGGTGTGCTTGGTTAGCACACCACACCTCTTGGGGGTCCATTTGTTGACCTCGTTTTTGATGAGGTCTTCTCTTCCCTCTTTAGTGTCTAGGATCTTGCCATAGGCTTTTCCTTTGACTATCTTAGAGGACTAGAATTAGGACCCATCCCTTAGAAATTTAAACCACTTCTTATCTCCTGCAAACCCCACAAGCTTGATTGTAGACCCCTAATCACCTAGAGGGTTAAGATCGAATGTGGAGGTTTAAAGGATGAGTTCCTCATAGGACTCTTTGGCACTTAGGGCCACCACAGGTGGCACTGGTATGCAGTGAGGGTTGACTTACACACTCACTACACTCACACTCTACACTCTCGCACACACAACCCGAATCCTAAAACCACTCCTATACCCGACTTGACTCCACGACTCATGTAGGTAATTCATATAGATGGACCTTAACCCCAAGCCCCAGCTGAGAGGGTTAGGAACAACATAGTGAATGCCTCCGATGAATCCTCTCATGGCTCATATGGGCTTAATATGGCTTCATGGCTCAATCAAAGTGATTCCATTTCACTCACATTTGATCGATCTTCATTCATCGAAAATTTCGATTTTGGCCCCGGGGACCTACCACATCGAACTACCAAAAGCCGCTTGAAATTGCCCAAATTTTCCAAAATCTCCAAATTACGCAAAATTCCTCAAAACCAATCCCAAACATTGCCACATCACTCAAATTGATCATCCATAGCCAAATATACCAAAATTTCGAAAAAAACACTCAAAATACCCAAAATACCCTTTTTAACCCAAAAATCCAAAAATTTCAAAAATTCCCAGAAAATTCCAGAAAATCACAAATATTTCCAATTTCATTTTGTCCAACTACACCATGGGCCAATTTTTTCAATTTACCCTACTTTTACTAAAACCCCGATTTAGCTGATTTAGGCCCAGAATGAACCCGATGTCAAGCAAATCACCCCGATTGACCTCGATTTTGGTCCGATTCAAGTCTAAACTTCAATTCAATATCCCTAATATCAATCTAGACCAAATTCGAGCCCAATTTGATTGACATTTGAATCCAATTTCATTTTTAAGCTTATGGCCCGATTTTGACCCATGACCTAAACCTACCTCAAAGCAACCCGATTCAATCTCGATTTGACCCAAATCTTTTCTAAAACCTTCCTAGCATCCCCATGAACAAAACACTAACATGATTTGCCCAAAATTTGGACCCAAACCTTACTCAAATTCAACCCAAACCCAAAATTCCTAAATGGGCCTACACCCGAGACCTAACCCGAATGGGCCCGAAATCCCAAAATCAAAACCCGACCAAAGTTGAAACCTATTTGTAACACCCCATAAACATTTCCCAACATTAATTTTACATCAATTTCAACCCTAGCCCAACATTGGCCCAAATAGGCCCAATTTGACCTATATTGGCCCTTTACCGAAAAAGCCCGAAATCCGACCCGATTCGAACCCAAACCACCTCGAACTTGCTTCGAATCAATCATGGCACATCCACTAAGATAAACCCAACATTTTTTTGGCCCAATCCTTCACAAAATTCCCATCCATAAATTTATTTTCAAACCTAAGGCCCACTTCCTTAAGCCTTCCTAAAAAAGCCCACTCTAAAATAATTTAAAGGCCCAAATTTGACTATAATGCCCACATGACACTACACTTCATCATCCATTCCAATTAAAACCTTCCCTAACTTTCAAATGCATCATCAAACCATTCCAAATCAAACCTCATGACAACTCTCACCAAAAAGCCAAAAATCATAAAATCCTTCCTCATGAAAGTTGACTTAACTTTTCCCAAGACAAATGGAGCCATGAAGCCATGCATGAGCCACATGGGAACCATGAAAGCTTTGGACACCACAACATACCCAAGATGGCAAGAGGAGGAGGCTCTTTCCATATTCCCTTAAGGAGATTAGCTACTTCCATGATTCCACTAAACCTTGCTTAAACTTAATTGTACTTGGATGGTGACCCTTCCCCACTAATTAAGCTGACCTAAACCACTTTCTCTTCAGCCCAAACTAGCCATGGTGTGGTGTACCTAGCCCCATCCATGCATTTGACCAAACTTAGCCAAAATACACCCTTACCCCACTCCATTTTAATTCAACCACTTTACACATGGCCATTGCCAATTCCCTACACTAAACCCCGGCCACCGAGCCTCACGACCACGAGGGTGACCCATGCTGCACGGCCGGCCACCGAGGCTGCCGGAAATACCACACCGAGAGCTCCCAGTGTGAGCCCGAGCTTGGAATTCTCACTGTCGAGGTTGCCCCAGTACCCGATGGCTACCATGGTTGTTCTTCTCCTCCTAGAGCGGCTGATCCCGACCCCTAACTCCCCACAGGAGAGCCTACAGCCAACTCTATTTAAACCCCACCTCTCTCGATCATGGAAGAGGTGATGAAACAAATCACACAGAAACTCTGCCAAAATCATTCCAGACTCTCCCCCACACCTGGAGAACTTGATTCCCACTGAAATCCCCCTGTCGTTTCCTCTCTGTGAGCTCGATTTCGGAGTTGAAATTCAAGCCTAAAACCGGGACACTTCACCACGGTGAGCCAATCTCCAAATTGATTGGTCCTACACCTTCACCGGACCGAGAGGAGAAGTTCCCCAGTGAAAGCCCCTCTCCGGAGCCGCCCGGTTGCTCCATCCTCCGAAGCTTTGTGATCGAGCTGTGGTCACTTTTGTACCTAGGCGATTCACCGAGGCCAAGGGACTTCATCGCGGAGCTTGCTTGGACCCGATCGAACGTGACACAACTCTCGGATCGAAGCTTAACTTCTATGAGCAAAGGTATGAGCTCTCTCTTCTTCCACTAGCTTCGAACATTCTCCATTTCAAATGCCTCGATTTCGATGCATGATCACAGTATAGATGTATTCGTCTCTTCAAGACGAATCCATAGAGCACAAGAACACAAAAATCCGTTAAGTATTTAGTGAGATCTTAGGGTTTTAGTGTGGACGGTCACGGGTTCACACCAGTCGTAGGCGATGACTGGGAGCCGTCGGATCGAGCGTGTATTGAGCAGACGGTCGGGATCGGGCCGGACAGCGCGATGGTACATGAACCGCGGGACCCTGGGGCACGGAGTCGCATGGCGGCGTCGAACCAGAAAGCGTCGCGTGGCTATTCGGAGATGCTAAGGTTGACGCGGCGCCGATTCGGATAAATAGAAAAATAGGATTTTATGGATTTATTAAATATCCAAAACTTCAAAAATTCATAACATTGTGTAGAAAAATCCTAAAACTAAAATAAAAATACCCACTTGGTCAGTGAACAGAGGAGAATAATGTAAAAAAGAAATCAGGTCATTTCATCAAGTATTTTATTTTTAATAATTTATTTACTCTCTGCACTATTTCAATTCTCCATGCATATAGGAAATTCACCATGGCATGAGACCATAGGACTTTTGAAGCCTCTGAACTTGGGAGCCTTCCCTGAATTTTCCAAGGTCAGAGGCCATCCTTATGAGAAGTTATTGATTTTTCAATTGCATGTTATTGTTTTGAATATTTTAATTCCATTAATTAGCATGTTGAGAAATAAATTCTAGGAAAATCTGGTGATGTTTCTTATGACCAGAGGAACCTAGGAAAAATAAGTTTTGAGTTAATTCACTTGGAAAAACCCTAATTGGTCTAAATACCCAAAATTAAACTTTAATTAATTAGGGTTAACTATACAACAAATTGACTTGGAAACAATTCTTCACTGTCCTTTAGGGTTAGGAGAGTCTCACATAAAAATTTGAAATTAATTGGACTTAATTTGATCCACCAAATGGGTTGATTAAGCCCCACGAGTAAAATTAAACTTAAAAAATTCATAACTCACAAAATACTTTTCAAAAATTCCCAAAATTGGTATTGGAGCTTCTATGATATCAGAGGAACTTAGGAAAATTAAAATCGTAATTTTCTAAAAAAGTTGATTTTTATCATTATTTTAATATTTTTAATAATTACAAAATAATAAAAATCATAAAAATATAAAAAATCACCAAAATGTTACATTTTGAATTCTAATTACTTAGGAACAAACCAAATATTTTTCTTAAGTCCCTAGGATAAGATATTGAATTTTAAAGGCTTAATGTAATTTTTAATATTAAAAAATATATTTTCCAACCTTTTCACGAAAATAATTTTAATAAATCAAAGAAAAATCACAAAAATACAAAATTTGTTTCTCTGAACTCCTTGAGATCAGAGAGATTTAAGAAAAATATAAAATTCATTTTTTAACTTTAATTTTATTTTAAAATTAATTAATACTCAAAAACTCAAAATAATTCTAATAAATAAAATATATTTAAAAAAATCACTAAAATTGGTCCAAATAGTCCTCTAGTCATTAGGAATATCCCATAATTTTATTAAGGACAGAAACATTTCCTTGGTCATGTTATTGAATTTTCCTTGAAAACCCCTATTTTCCATTAAAATAATTACATAAATAAATTAAAACAGAAAAATCACATTTTCTCCTCTAAAGCCTTAATTGACATGTAAGTGAGGTCACATAAAAATTTCAAGTTCATTTGAGCTTAATTTAGTGAGTTATAGAATTATTTAGCTTGAAGGGCAAAATGGTAATTAAAAATTTCAACCTTTAATTAAAATTTTAGGATTAATTAAAAAGGGGAGGGTAAAATATTTGATTTTAAACTGATTTTGGATGATTGAAACTTAAATGATTGGGGTAGAAACCTACTAACCATTTCAAAAAAAAAATTATATAATTAAAATAAACTTTAATTAATTAATTAATTGAAATTTTGGGAAAATAATAGAAATTGGAATTATTAAAGTAGGGATATTATTAAGAGGATATTTATTCTTTAATTTAAAAGTCCGTAAATAAACCACTTCAATAATACTTAATTCTTAATAAAAAATTTTTTTAAATAATAATTAAAATTAAAATTAAATTAAAATTAAATTAAAACTAAAATTAAAATTAAATTAAATTAAATTAAATTAAAATTAAATTAAATTAAAATTAAATTAAATCAAATTAAATTAAATTAAATTAAATTAAAATCAAAAAAATTAAATCAAAATTAAATTAAATTGAATTAAATTAAATAAAAATCATTTAACAACAAACCTAAATGAAATCCTTAAGAATTAAATCTAAAATAACTTGAACACTATTCCAAACTTAAACTAATTTTTTATTATTAAGTCAAAATTAAAATTAAATCATTAAGTTTAAATCATTAAAATACCTAATAAGTTGATTTGCCCTTTTAAAGCTCTTATTATTATAACTCTTAAATGAGGTATCAAGTGAAGTGTTACTTCACTTATTGGATATTCAAATGTCTAGTTCAGCTGAGCAAGATAACAAAACTTAAACTCTTGGATGATTAATTCACTTGTATAATTAAATTCTCTTGGACTTAAAACAATCCTAGAGGTATTGAAAAGATGTTTAAGACTCGTCTTAAGCACTTCCTCAATATGATAGGATGTTTAAAAGAACAACTGAATTTAATTGTTCTTGGGTGAAGAGAGTCATCCTTAAACCAAAACACAAGAACCTAGACGTCATAGGAGATGACTAGCTATAGAATTGGGACTTTGGTAGACAACCGAAACCTTTCCCTTAGCTTTACCTAGGTACTTGTTGAAATATTTAAATGCCTTAACATGTGTTTTAAGTGCGGCTTGGAATGACGGGAAGACCCTCCAGGGTACGCTTTTATTTTATTGCGATTTACTTTATTGCGATGCACTTTACTTTTCTTGCATGATAAACGATTGTTGCATGAAAACCAAAACCTTTAGGATAGTCCCTGAACTGAAACCAAAACTAAATTAAAAGTCATTACAAGATAAAAATTACCGCCACAACATTTCGAAATATAAAACAACTCGAAATTTAATCACAACGGAACAACGAAACTACGATTGCAACTAAATTAAAACGTCTCGTTGAATGATCGGGAATACCTAGGATGATGTAACCCACGTGTAGCTAACGGGATTTCCCGCGGTCTAAATGAAAGTGTGGAACTCATTCGGTTGAGTTTAGCAAATTCATGCGGACTAAGTGAATTCGATGAAAATAACGGTGCGGGGATGACGAAGCCGTGGGATCTTAATCGGTTATGTTTAAACAACTTTAAGATTTGTTTTAATTAAAATATTAAAAACACTTGGATTTTAAGATTCTCTCTAAATCAAAACACTTCTCTCATCTCCGATTTATGACTTCTAAAACTAAACCTCTGCCAATGACAAGGAGCTCGGAGCATGGTGGACGGCTCGGCCATCGTCATCGGCAAAACTCAACTCTACTTGACAAAAGATTTCTTAGAATTAAATAACAAGCCATAGGACTTCGAGGTAGTCCGCCTAGCGCGACATAAATCCTCACTTGTTCTTTAAGGCTTTTGCACAGCTCTGTTGTGCAATATAAGCCCTAACACTTTAGGATTCCGAGGTCGTCGTCCGATACGACGTAAATCCTCCTACTTTACAGGTTATTTGTATAATCAGGTGATTATGTAAATGTAATTCCTATAATTAATTGGCAGGACTGAAATACTAAATAATTCTCCCTACATTGAAGCCAAACAATAGGATAGTCGGGAAGTTGCCAAGATTCCTCTTGGATCCTCAACTTCTCCTACATCTCTTCCTTTGGACTCCTAAAATAAATGTTCCAAATTTGATCCATTCCCAATTGAAATTTCCAAAATCCAATTGTTTGAAAAGCTTAAACTTTGAAATCCTTGAGAACAAAACCACTGATCATTATCGAGAGTTTTCTTAAGTGATTCCCGTCACTTAGGATGTAATTAACTATAGGGGCTTGCCCTTATAGGGAACTTTAAGAACCCGGAGTAATATAAACCCTGCTTAATTCATTTATATTAAGCGGGGGAACTGTCGGCTTATAAAATTGGTTTGCGGACCAAACGGATGTCACAAATCTCCTAGTTTATTTAATCGAGCCCCATCATCGAAGCAGTGTGTCTATTCTTCGGGATAGATACACGGTTTGTGATGCAGTGCTCGTTTATATTAACTATTTGGGATGTGAGATCGGTTTGATTTCACATCTTAAAACTTTTAAACTTAAAATTACTTTCAAAATCAAATGTTATCTTTTAAACTATATATATATTTAAATTAAATTTAAAATATGAAAATTCGCCGACAATTTCTGTAGGCAACCCCCTTTTCAAAACACATAACCTAAAAATATGCCGATAGCCTGGACCAAAGGTTACTGCTACATAAAATTCTAAGCATCTCTTTGCTACACATTATCTTTGCAATTGCATGAGAAACTTAGCCTTTAACATCTCGAAATTCTCCAAACCATTTTATCCATAAGTTATCTTTTTATTTAAGAACTTTATTTAGATTATTTATTAAAAAAAACCATTTTAATCAAAATTCCAAATTTAGGCCTTATAGAAATAGACTGGAATTAGCCTAAATTATTGCTTACCTCGCTTCTCTGTGGATCGATATTGAGGTTATAAAAAAAAATCCTATATTATTTGAAACGATACGTATACTTGCGTAGTACCCCTAGTGTGTAAAATATTTTCTAAAATTTTACAACATTATGATTATAGCCGCTATTTAAAAATTGGGTCAAGTTTTTGGCCATCTTTTGAAAGAAAAAATTACTGCGTTATTGCGGGTCGGGTCAAGTTTTTGGCGCCATTGCCGGGAAGCTTCGGTAAGAACCTTAGGAGAATTTTATTTGAAATAATTAGGTTTAGACTTGGAAAACTGTAGTGTCGTAAAAACTATTTTTGTGTGAAAAGTGTTTTGTTATATAAAAAAGTGTTGTGAAAAAAAAAGAAAAAAAAAAGAAAAAAAAGTGTTTGTGTGAAAAATAAGTTGTTCATGAAAATGTTTTGTTGTAGTGAATATATTTCATCTATTATTAGTTTAATTGTTAATGTATTGTTTGTTGTGCTATGTATGCGAAACAAAGAATCGCGGGACTTGTGCCTTATGATCCCGAGTTTGAAAAAAATTAAAAAAAATACAGAAATGACTCGAAAAACTTGAAATGGAAATAGAAAACTTTCAAGATAATAACTTGAAAAATCATCAAACTTCATTGAGGGATTACGTAATTCCTACGACAGATGAAATTCACTCAAGTATACAAAACCCTGTCATAGAAGCTAACTCGTTTGAAATAAATCACGAGATTATCCAGTCGGTGCGAAACAAGCTTGTTTGGGGAATTCCTTTGGAGGATCCCTATTTACACTTATCTTGTTTTCTAGAACTTTGTGCTTACATTTCGTTATAATGGCATGTCAGACGATCTTTGTTAGGCTAAGGCTTTTTCCTTTCTCACTAAGGGATAAGACTAAAATATGGTTATACTCATTAGCATCTGGCTCTATTAAAAATTTGGAGGTGTTAACTCAGAAATTCCTAGCTAAGTATTTTCCATTTTCAAGGACTACAAAACTTAGAAATTATATTATCTCATTTTGTCGATATGAAGGAGAATCGATATACGAATCATGGGAAAGATTTAAGGAACTCCTAAGAAAGTGTCCACATCATGCCTGCTCGATTGGTTATTCATTCAAACTTTTTATAATGGGTTAGTAGGATCCCTTAGGTACATATTGATGCTTCTTGCTGTAGTGGTTCATTAATGTCGAAAGTATTTGATGAAGCGTATGCATTAATTGAAAAAATGGCTACAAATGAATTTCAATGTCCCTCTACAAGGGTAAATCATAAAAATATAGCTAGTGTTAATGATATAGATGTGATTACAATTCTTGCATCTCAAGTTGCCACAATATTAAGGAAGTTGGACCAATTTGGAATGAACCATCCTCAATTTACTTTTGTAGGTAAGGAAAGAGCATTAGGGCATATAATTGATTCTAACTTATCATATGACGCTTTAAATACTATAAACAACCCATATTCAAACTTTTACAACCCGTGTTGGGAGAACCATCCTAAATTTAACTGGAATCGTACTACTGATGGTGGAAACCAAAAATGGGAAAGTAATCATGTGAATCCTAATAGAAGTTGGAATAATTAGGAGAACACAACTATAGACCTTCATATCCACTGGACTCTAACAATGATCAACAATTTGAAGATAATAAGATGTATATAGAAGAAGTGGTAATGCAAATGGGAAACCGATTGCAAAGTCGAAATGCTTGCGATTAAAATAAAGAGACTCAGTTGGAACAAATTGCTAATTCACTTAGCAACGGACCCCAAAGGAACACTTCCTAGCAACATTGAGATCAACCACTAAAGAGAACACAAATGAACTGGTTGAACCTGTCTAATTAAGAAGTGGAAGAGAGATAGAGAATGTGGTTAGAAAAAAAAATATGTTGTGAGAGAAACAAAGGAAACTAAAAAACCTGAAAAACATGTTTCTAAGGATTCGAAAAAATTAATTTCTCTAACTAAAGTTAGTTTGGAAAGACCACCACATCCATTTCCTCAATGACTTAGACAGCGTGAGTTGGATAAGAAATTTTCAAAGTTCATGAAAGTACTAAAGAAGTTAATGATAATAATTCCTTTCACTGAAGCTTTGAAACAGATGCCAAGTTATGCAAAGTTTATGAAGGAGATATTAAACAAGAAAAGAAAATTTAGGGATTACGAGACAGTTACACTAAGTGAGGAGTGCGATCTTATACTTCGAGAAAAATTTTCCTCGGAAATTTAAAGATCCTTGTAGCTTTACAATTCCTTGTGCGGTTGGAAAAAGATTATGTGGAAAAGCTTTATGTGATTTAGGAGTGAGCATTAATGTGATGCCTCATGTCATATTTAGAAGGTTAGGTTTAGTCGATATTTCTCGCACTACTGTAACCCTTATTTTAGCTGACCGATCTATCATTTATCCAAAAGGAGTTATAGAAGACGTGCTTGTTAAAGTTGATAAATTTATCTTCCCTTTGGAATTTATTGTATTAGATATGGAGGAAGATAAAGAAATTCCAATTATTTTAGGAGACCTTTCCTTATTCTTGGACAAGCTATAATAGATGTGCAAAAAGAAAGTTGATTATGAATATTAATGACCAAAAAGTCACTTTTGATGTATTAATGACTATGAAATATCCAGCTGAGAGAAAAGATGATGATTATTTTTGGATAGATAAAATTGATTATTTAAGTAAAGACCTGTCGGCACATTTTTAGGTTGTGTTGTATTTTAGAAAAAAGAGTCGCCTACAGAAATTGTCGGCGAATTTTAAATTTTAAATTTAATTTAAATATATATATAATTTAGAAAGTAGTATTTGATTTTGAAAATAATTCTAAGTTTGAAAATTTTAAGATATGAAATTAAACCGATCTCACATCCCAAATAGTTTATATAAACGAGCACTACATCACATAGCTGTGTATCTATCTGAAGAATAGACACCTGTTGCTTAATGATGGGGCTCGATTAAATAAAATAGAAGATTTGTGACATCCGTTTGATCGCGAACCAATTTTATAAGCCGACAAGTTCCATTGCTTAATATAAAGGAATTAAGCGGGGTTTATATTACTGGATTCTTAAAGTTCCTTATAAGGGCAAGCCCATATAGTTAATTACATCTTAAATGACGGGAATCATTTAAGAAAACTCGCGATAATGATCGGTGGTTTTGCTCTCGAGAATTTCAAAGTTTAAGGTTTTCGAAGGATTGAATTTTGGAATTTCGAAAGGGAATGGATCAAATTTGGAACAATTTATTTTAGGAGTCGAAGGAAGAGAAGTAGGAGAAGGTGAGGATCAAGAAGAATCTTGGCAACTTCCCGAACTATCCTATTTGTTTGGATTTAATTTGAGAGTTTATTTAATGTTTCGATCCTACGCAGTTTTAATTAATTAGGGCTTATATTCATATGACATAATCATATAAATAGCCTTGAAGATGTGAGGGTTTATGTCGTACCAATCGACTACCTCGGAGTCTAAGGCCGGTTAGGGCTTAATTTACATAACATGATTATATAAATGCCTAACGAAGAGTTGAGGATTTATGTTGCACTAGGCAGAACTACCTCGAAATCCTATGTCTTGGTTATATAAACTAAGAAAGGTTTCTTTGAAGTAGACACGAGTTTCTTTGACGAAGATGGCCGTCTTTGCCACCGTGCTCCGAGCTCCTTGTTGTTGCGAGTTTTAGTTTTAGAAGGTGAAAATCGGGAGATGAGAAAAGTGTTTTAGTTTAGAAGAAAATTAAAGTTCAAATGTCTTTAATGTTTTATTAGGGGAATCTTAAAAGTTGATTATAATAACACAGGTTAAGATCCCGCGGTTCCATCATTCAAACCATTGTTATTTTTATCGGATTTACTTAGTCCGGATGAATTTGCTAAACTCGGTTGAATGAGTTCCACACTTTCATTTAGACCGTGGGAAATCCCGTTAGCAACACGTAGGTTACATCATCCGAGAGTATTCCAGATCATCCGACGAGATGTTTTAATTTAATTGCAATTGTAGTTTTGTTGTTTTGTTTGTGATTAAATTTTGAGTTGCTTTATCTTTTGAATGTTGTGGCGGTGAGTTTTATCTTGTGTTGATTTTAATTTAGTTTTGGTTTCAGTTTTGTGGCTATCCTAAAATGTTACAGTTTTCATGCAACAATCTTATTTAACATGCAAGAAAAGTAAAGTGCAGTACATGTAAGTAACTTGCAATAAAATAAAAGCGTACCTGGAAGGTCTTCCCGTCATTCCAAGCTACACTTAAAGCACATGTTAAGGCATTTATATAATTTGCAACAAGACACCTAGGTAAAGCTAAGGGAAGGTTTTGGTTGTCTACCAAAGTCACGATCTTATAGCTAATAAATTCCTATGACGTCTAGGTCCTTTTGTTTGTTAAGGATGATTTTCTTCATCAGAGAACAATTAAATTCAATTGTTCTTCTAAAACACCCCATCACATTGAGGAAGTGTTTAGGAAAAGTCCTAAACATCTTTTCAATATTTTTGGAATTACTTTTGAGTCCGAATGAGTTTTATTGCACGGAGTGAATTAATCATCCAAAAATTTAGTTTAGTTTGTTTCTTGCTTAGTGAATTAGGATGTTTGATTATCCTATAAGTAAAGTGACATTTCACTTGATACTTTACTTAAGAGTTATAATAATGAAAACATTTAGGGGAGGCAATTCGGTTTGTTAAAGAATTTAATGATTTAAAAGCTTGGAATTGGTGATTTAAAGTGATTTAATTTAGTTATAAAATTTTAATAATTTAAGTTTGGAATAGTGTTCAAGTTGTTTTATTCTTAAATATTTTAAACCATTTGAATTGAAAGAGGAGTTTAAATTATTTAATTTAGACTTTAATGTTTTAATTTTTTAATTTAATTGCAATATTCTAGATAGACTTTTAATTGGTTTGATTTTCTTTATTAAGAATCAATTTTTTTTTTGAAATTGTTTTTAATTTTTCAAGTTTGCTTTAAATTTGCTTTCAAGTGATTTTGAAATAAATTTTAATGTTTTAAATTTATTTCAATTTGATTATTAAATTACTTAATGTTTCGAAGCTTAATTTAATTAAAGGTTACATTCTTTTAATTATCATCTTATGTTTAATTAAGAGTTAAATATTATTAAAGTAATTCATCTAGGAATCTTAAATTAAAGAATTGATATCTTCTTAAATCAAATCCCTAATCTTAATAATCCAAATTTTTAATCTATTCTTCCAAAATTTAAATTATTTAATTAATTAAAATTTACTTTAAATATTTTCGAGGTAATTAGTGGCTTTCTACCCCTTAATTCTCTAGGTTTCAATCATCATGAGAAGAGTTAAGATCAGATATTTTATCCTCCCTTTGATTAGACCTAAATATTAATTAGGGCTAAAATCCTTTAATTACTTTTATGCCCTTTTAAGGTTGTTCATTTCATAACTCATCAAATTAAGCTCAAATAAACTTAAAATTTTTATGTCACTTCACTCATATGTCATTTAAGACATTAGAGGGGAAAATATGATTTTTCTGAATTTAATTTAATTTATATAATTATTTATGTGCGAAAATGAGGGTTTTCAATGAAAATTCAACAACATGACTAAGGTTAGGTTCCTATCCTTAGGAAAATTATTGGATGTTCCTACTGACCAAAGGACCATTTGGACCAATTTTGGTGATTTTTGAATTATGTTTTATTTATTATAATTATTTTGAGATTTGGAGTGTTAATTAATTATAAAATAAAATTAAAGTTGAAAAATAAATTTTATATTTTTCTTAAGTCTCTCTGACCTCAAGGAGTTCAAAGAAGCAAATTTTATATTTTTTTTATCTTTCTTTGATTTATTAGAATTAATTAGGTGAAAAGGTTGGAAAACCCATTTTTTAATTCAAAAAATGTCTTAAGCATTTAAAATTCGATATCTTAACCGAGAGACTTGGGAAAAAAATTTAGCTTGTTCCTAAGTGATTAGGAGGTGAAATATGACATTTTTATGATTTTTAATATTTTTATGTTTTTTATTATTTTTTAATTATTAAAATATTAAAAATATGATTAAAAATGAAAATTTTTAGAAAATTTCAATTTTAATTTTTTTAGACTCCTACGATATCAGAGAGCCCACAAAATCAATTTGGTAAATTTTTAAAATGTATTTTTAGAGTTATAAATTTTTAAAGTTTAATTTTGGTCATGTAACTTAATTGGTCCATTTAGTGGGGTTAAACATTTCCAATTGATTCCAAATTTTTATGTGAGATCCCTCTGATCCTAAAGATCATTGGAGAATTGTTTTGAAGTTTTTTTTGATGTGTCGTTAGCCCTAATTAATTAAAGTTCAGTTTTGAGTAATTAGGCCAATTAGGGTTATTCTTAATGAATTAACTCAAAATATAATTATCCAGAGTCCTGCTGGTCCTAAGAAACCTTCCAAAATTTTCCTAGAATTTTCTAAGCGATATGCTTAATTAATAGAATTAAAATACCAAAAATAGTGACATAAACTTGAAAAATACATAACATGCCATAGAGATAACCTCTAACCTTGAAAAATTCAGGGAATGTTCCCAAGATCGAGAGGCTTCGAAAGCCCTACGGTCTCGTGCCATGGTGAATTATTTTTGCAAATGGAGAATTAAAATATTGAAAAGAGTAAACATTTAATTAAAAATAAAATATTCATCAAATTAACTCAACTCTTTTTTCACATTATTCTCCTCTGTTCACTAAGCAAGAGGGTATTTTTATTTTATTTTTGTGATTTTTCTATGCAAAGATATGGATTTTTCAATTTCTGGGTATTTAAATAAATAGAAAATAACCTATTTATCTATTTAACCCAGTCAGCGCCGCGTCAACCTATGACGGATCGAAAGACCAGGCGAAGCGCTCCTATTTGACGCTGCCATCTGAGTCAGCCGCCATGAGTCCCACGGTCCCGCTCCTTCTTCTGATCCGATTCAATCTGAGCCGTTCAACTAATACATGTGCGATCCGACGGCGGTGGTCGTCGTCTACGGCCGGTGTGCACCCGTGACCGTCCACACTCAAACCATAATATCTCCCTCGTTTCTCAACGGATTTTCGTGTTCTTATACTCTATGGATTTGTCTTGAAGAGACGAACACATCCAAATGGTTTACATGCATTAAAATCGACTCGAACAAAATGGAGAATCGGCTGGAAGCTCTCGGGGAGGAGGAGTGTCTATACCTTGGTTCGGGAGGTGAGGCCTCGGCGAATGTGCTCGGCACATTCGTTGGAGTTTGAGGAGCACAGGAATGAAGCCTCCGGCCACTGTCGAATTGTCCTAAGTACAACTTCCACCAAGCCCGATTTCAAAGCTTGGCCGATAGAGATAATTGCGGCACAGTGAGGGGGCTTCACTGGGGAACTCCTTCTCTTGGTCATGTGCGGGTGTGGGTGAATTTAATTTGATTTTAATGGAGGTTTGAGAGATGTTACTGTTACGGCACGAGAATTGAGCTCCAAATTGAGCTCGATCGATGGGATTTAGGGCGAGGAGAACAGTGGGGATGGATTGCTCTTGGCTAGGGGAAGCTCTGTGAGAAGTTTAGAGGGATTCTATGATGGTTGATTTCAGCCAACCTTTTTGGCTGAGAGGGGTGGCTTGCTTAAATAGCCATGGCCAAGGCCTCCCAGGAGGGTTTGATTGCTTGGATCAGCTTGCTCTAGTGAAGAAGAACAGTTGCCGGTGGCCATTGGGCATGGGACAGACTCGGCTAGTTCAAATTGAATTTTGAATCCATTTAGACCTCTCGGCCATGGTGTTTTACGGCAACCTAGTGGGCTGGCCGACTAGGGTCGAGTCACCATCTCGATCGGGAGGGTCAGGGCTTGAAGTTTGTGGGTTCAATTGGCCAATGCCAAGTGTAAAGAGGTTTGATTTAAGTGGTAAGGGGGAAGGGTCATTTGGGCTTGATTTGGTCCAAGGCATGGTTTAGGCTAGGTGCACCTCCCCAAGACTTGACTTTGGGCTGAGGGAGAATCATTTGGGTCAGCTAGGAAGGGGTGGTGAAGTCCCCATCCAAGGTGATGTGGCTAAACTTGGTTTAGAGTGTAGCATAAATGGGGTTATAAGGGCTTAATGAAGGCTTAGGAAATGCTCCACTCTTCTTGCCATAAATGACTAATTAAGGTGTCAAAACTCTCATGGCTTCATATGGCTTGTAAATGGCTCACATTTGGCTTACATTTGGCTTGGAAAAGGTTGGCTTGTTTCATTAAAAAAGGTTTTGGCATTTTTGATGAATTTAGGGGAAATTGGCATGTGGCTTAGTTTAGAAAAGTATAATGATGAATTTGAAACTTAGAGAGTGATTTAAATCAAAGGGATGATGAGGTGAAAGTTTCATGTAGGCTTTGGATTGATTTTGGGCCTTTTGAAATCAATTTGGATGGGCTTTTAAATGGTTTAAGGAAGTGAGCTTTATGTTTCAAAATGGACATTTGGATGAAAAATTTTCTGAAGGACCATGCCAAATAAATTTTGGGTTTAGTTTAGGGATGTATCATGAGTGATTTGAATCAAATTTGAGGTGATTTGGAGTTGAATCTGGTTTGATTTGGGAATTTTTTCGTAAAGGGGCCAAAGTGGGTCAAATTGGGCTAACTTGGGCTAAGGTTGGGCTAATTTTAGATTTGATGTAAAATTAATGTTGAGAAATGTTTATGAGAGTGTTACAAAGAGTTTTAAACTTTGGTTGGGCTTTTATTTTGGGATTTGGGCCCATTTTGGTTCATGGTGTGTTTAGGCCAAAATTGGGGATTTTTGGTTTGGGTTAGGTTTAGGAGGAGTTTAGGTTCAAATTTGGGGAAAAACTTGTTAATATTTTGTTTGTGGGGATATTAGGAAGGTTTAGGAAAAGATTTGGGGCTAATTGGAGTTGAATTGGGTTGGTTTGGGCTAAGTTTAGGTCATGGGCCAAATTTGGGCTTTAAGCTTCAAATTGAAATTGGATCCAAATGTTAATCAAATTGGGTTTAAATTTTGTCTATATTGATATTGGGGATATTGAATTGAAGTTTAGAATTGGATTGGATCAACATTGAGGTCAATTGGGTTGATTCGATTTGACATTGGGCTTACTTTGGTTAAAAATGGGCCAAATTGGAGGTTTTGGTAAAAGTGTGTTAAATTGAAAAAATTGGCCTATGGTGTAGTTGAACAAATCAAATTGGGAATAATTGGAATATTTTGGAATTTTCTGGGAATTTTTGAAATTTATGGATTTTTTGTTTAAAAGGGGCATTTTGGGTATTTAGAGGGTATTGGGGGGGGGGTAATTTTGGAAATTTTTGTATAGTTGGCTAAGGATGATCAATTTGAATGGTGGGAAATGTTTAGGATTGGTTTTGAGGAATTTTGGGTATTTTAGGTAATTTTTGCAAATTTTGGGTAGCTTCGAGGACATTTGGTAGGTTTTGTGGGTGTAGGCCAGAGGGTCGAAAATTGAAATTTTGGAAAAATAAAGATTGGTCGAGTTTGAGTAGAATGGAATCACTTTGGTTGAGCCATGAAGCCATATCAAGCCCATAAGAGCCATGAGAGGACTCATTTGAGGCATTCAGCTATGTTGTTCCTAACTCTCTTAGCGAAGGCACTAGGGGTTAAGGTCCATCCATATGAATTAGCTACATGAGTCGAGAATTCAAGTTAGGTATGAATAGTTTTAGGATTTGGAATGTGTGTGAAAGTGTAATGTGTGCGGGTCGGCCCTCACCGGACCGGGCCACCCGGAGTAGTCCTAAGGCGAAGAGTCATATAAGGAACTCATCATTTAAACCTCCGCATTTGATCTTAACCCTCAAGTGACTTAGGGATTTACTGATCGAACTTATGGGGTTTGCAGGGAGTTAAGAGGTGTTTAAATTTCTAGGTGATGGGTTCCATTTCTAGTCCTCTAGAATAGTCGAAGGGAAATCCTAAGGCTAGATCCTAAGTACAAAGGAGAGAGAAGAGAAAAGACCTCATAAAAAATGAGGTCAACAAAATGGACCCCCAATAGGTGTGGTGTGCTAACAAAGCACACCGCGTATTGGCGTTGACCGAAGAGATCAGCAAAACCAACACAGACATCTAAGTGACACACTTAGAACAGAGTAGAAACAAATTTCCGCTGGGGAGAATCAATTATATCTCGAAGACTAGAGATCCCTGAACTCTCACAGGGGAAATGAGAAGGAGGTGAATTCCAGATCATGAGATCTGGGGAACTTTGATTTAGATTTCATTTCATTTTCTATTCCGATTTTTTTTTTTTTAATGTGTGAGTTTAGAATTCGATTTGTTACGAGTTTCAATTTCGGTTGAGGTTTAATTTAAAATCGATTCGGAAATCTGGATTTGAAATGAGAATTGGAACCTGAGGTTCCAACCTCGGGATTACGAAGAAGCGGAATTTAGGTACCGGCCTCGGAGTGAGAATCGAGTTTAACTATCGTTTGAAAAGGATGAGAATCGGAATTCATGTGCGATCTCGAAATAAGATGCGGAATTTGGTACCGAGTCTCGGAAGGAGAGAGTTGAAATTTGGTATCGATCTCGGGAAGAGAGTGAGAATTTGGTACCAGACCTCGAAAGGAGAGAGCTGGAATTTGGTACTAGTCTCGAAGGTTTAAGAGAAGCTGGAATGCGGTACCGATCTCGAAGGTTAAAGAGAACGAGGAATGCGGTTCCATTCTCGAAGGTTTAAAGAGAGCTGGAATACGGTTCCGATCTCGAAGGTTTAAACAATGCTGGAATGCGGTTCCGGTCTCGAAGGTTTAAATAAAGCTGGAATGCGGTTCCGATCTCGGATGTTTAAAGAGAGCTGGAATACGGTTCCGGTCTCGAAGGTTTAAAGAGGCTGGAATCTAGTCCCGAGTCTCGAAGGTTTAAAGAAGCTGGAATACGGTTTCTCGAAGGTTTAAAAGAAGCTGGAATGCGGTTCCGATCTCGAAGGATTTAGAGGGTAGAAATTTCTTTGTGGAGATTTGAGTTTAGTGGAGGATTTGGAATGAGACGTGAAAGTGTTTCACGTCTTATGAGGATTGATTAAAGTACGATTATTTGGCGAAGGATATGAATCCATGCCATCGGAACCAAATCGAAAATTTTCGTGGTTACGTAGTCGATAGATTAGTCGACCTTCTCGAAAGAGGGAAGGAAATATGGAGAGTCAAAAAGAGATTTGAGAATAGCCGAAGGCTGGGGATTTCAGATTCAGGAATTTGTCTTAGTCGTTTGTTGTGATTTGATTTTAGCTTGATTTTTCAATTTAGGGTTCACATTTATTTAGAATTCGTGTTTATTTGTAGTTTGTTTTAACATTCAGATTTTTAAAAGAGTTCGATTTAATTTTTTTATTTTCCCTTTGTTCTTTGTTCGAAGTTCATTTAACTTAATGGTGTTTCCCGATCAATTTGCACAAAAAGAGGTGAAGGCAGAACATGCATGGTCGTTTTCATTCCAATCTCGTCGAAAATACATCATACATCTTGATCCAAAACATGATGATATTTTCTTTGAGAATTCGATATCTCATACAATCCATATATATCCAAAACGGATTGTGTAAGATTCTTCAAGTTTTTTTTCAAAAACAGCTGTCAAAATCTATGTTCGAATAGTGAGATACATGGACAATAACATCACCTTCCAAGTCATCCTTGGCAGGAATTCCGTATGGATGTGCATTGGAGGTGTGCTATCTCCCATGTAACCCACAGCTCGTAAGGCCGAAGACTCTCGAACTACGGATGCAGTTTGAGCTGGAAAGGCATTTTTTTGTCATCCATTCTTCTGAAAGTGATGGAGATTCGTTCCACAGGCACTCCTGGAATGCAATGTTTCATAATGTCCGCTCCATTCCCTTTTAACACCATGATGGAACCTACCGGCAGTGGTATCTCCACCGGCCCTCGGAATTCTCCGGGGCTTGCTATCCAGAGGTCAGATCCGAACATGATATTGTACTGGTTGACAAAACACACTGTGCAGAAAGGTCTAACTAAGTCATGATGGTCTATGTGTGGAGGTATGCAGTCGCCCTCCTTGTAGATGTTAATGATGCAGATGTAGGGTATGCAATACGTAGGCAATACCTTCCATGTTATCATCCTTTTTACCATTCTCTAGATAATATTCGGCATCGGATCCACCTCAGCTTTGCGACGGAGTATTCTGGTGGATTCCCTTTTCGTCTACCGCGAAGTTGTAGAAACATCCGCATTGGATTGTAATTCTTCCTTTTCCGAGGCATCCATCTTCGGGGTTACGAATAGGTCTTTTCCCTTAGAGGACCGGCTCGGCCCATTTCACGAAGCTCGAATACGCGATCTACAATTTGTTGTTGTTCGTAATGCGAGAATACATGCGTATGCGGCTCGAGGCCTTCTAACATATTGATCATCTTGCCTACAATTCTCTCGAAAGTATTCAAAAGTTTTCTTTTCAACATTCTGCATTCTTTCCAACTCATATTCCAGAATTATCTGCAATTGGCGAGGTCTAGTAACGTACTGGGGAATGTATGGTTCAACCCTGGCACGCTCTCCTGCATGTCTTGGCTCCTCAGGGATAGTCTCTGTCGGGACATCCTCTAAGGTTGATTTTGTAACAAGACTCTTCAAAACTGGTGCATCTGCTTGGCGTCGAGGTGCTGATTCTATTTCTGCTCTTCTTGGGATTTTCTTTATCTGTTCTACTTTCCTTGGAGTTGATCTCCTCCGTTCCGATTCCCGATGAACCAATTTTTTGGAGTGTTTGTATTGATGGTAGCAACTGTCTCTTCATGTTGAACTACTGCTAACATGGTTAACATCTTGCAAATGTGGCGATTCTTATTCCTCCGCTGGGTGGCAGTGAGAGTAGCTCTCCTTACCCCTTGGACTTCTGTGGGCATGGCACTGACAAGCCTGCCCTCTACTGCAGCAACAACAGACTTAACATTCTTATCTTCTCCTGTTGCATGAGCGGCATTTACTTTTCTCTTCTTTCTGGTGGACTGCTAACTTGGGTCACCCAATTTCATCCTTTGTCTGACTGTGGAACTCTTCCCGATCAATCGGGGTCCAATCATTTTCTTCATAGTGTAGCCTGGTTGGTGTGAAGTAAGAGTCAATCTTGATCACGACTCCATCCCTCACCCTCCTTTCATCAAGTGCTAGACTCATGCCATTTCTAAAGTTCAGAACCAACCGCCCGTTCGACATTTCCCTGCGAAAAGACAAGGAAAGGATCAGGGGCTTTACTAAGAACAAGAACAATATGAAAAACATTTATTAATGAAAAATTCTTATTTACCTCTTTTAATTTTTAAAGAAAGTAGGAAGATATGAGGGAAAGATTGGGAATGAATTGATTTAAAAGGAAAGATTCACATTTTATTATTACATTTTCACACATTTTTTTTTCTTTTTAACACATTTTTTGTTAATGATTTTCTTTTTTATCATCGAGTTTTTAATGTTTTGGGTTCGAACCCAGTCGCAAATGATTACTCTACCCATGCTTCTAGGAATGAGACCTCATTTTTAAAGTTCATCTTTCGAAACATCAGGTTGCGTAATACTTCTTCAAATATCGTCCATTGATTGGAAGCATAGGTCGTTCTCCATGGCGATTCACCGAGTTGGTAGGAACCTCACGAGTGAGCTTGTCTCGACCACGAATGGGCCTTCCCATGTTGGTTCGAATTTACCTCCTATCTTGCGGTGTGCAAGAATAGGTCTTCGAGAACTAGAACCAAGTCACCGAGCTTTAAATGTCCTTAGACGGACTAGTTTATCGTGGGTACGTATCATCTTGACTTGATACGAGTTCCAAATTCTCTTTGTCTTTGAAAGTTGTTTCCCTTCTAAGCTTTCGATTCTTCTAGTCGTAGTCGGCATTTTCTTCTGTAGTGATCTTGTTCACAGCTGCAATCACGAGTGAGGGAAGTTGTATCTCCGAGGGTAAGACGGCCTCGGACCCGTACACTAAAGCGTAAGGCGTGGGCGGAGTAGAAGTTCTGAAAGTCGTCTGTAGGCCCATAAGGCTTCTAACAACTTCTCGTGCCAATTTCTTTTGTTATCGTCTAAAGTTTTCTTTAGGATTTGGACAAAAGTTTTATTAAAAACCTCGGCCAAGCCGTTTGCTCTTGGGTAATAGACTATTGAATAACGCTAATCAATCCCGTGTCTTTTGACAAAATTGTTGATCTTCATACTCTTGAACGTGGACCCATTATCTGAAATGATTCTGCGCGGTACTCCGAAACGGTAGACAACTTGATTCTTGAAGAACTGCGACACATGATGTGCTTTTACTTCTCTGAGCGGTACTGCTTCTGCCCATTTGGAAAAGTAATCTGTAGCTGCAAGAATGAAGCGATGTCCTCTTGAAGAAGGCAGATCTATCGGGCCCACGATATCTTAGCCCCAACACTCAAATGGCCACGACGTGATTGTTGGATTTAACACATTTGGAGGTTGATGTACAACCACTCCATGTATTTGGTACTGGTGACAACTTTTGGCGACCTTCATGCAATCGGTCATCATCGAGGGCCAGTAATACCCTAGTCTTTTAATCATCATTTTCATCTTCGGACTCGATTGATGAGTGCCACAAAGTCCTGAGTTTACTTCTTTGACAATTTCACAAGCCTCGGACCCGCTCAGGCATCTTAGCCACATCTGATCAAAAGACCTTCTGTATAATGTGTTGTCTATTAATGCGTAAGACAGAGTTCTTTTCTTGATTTGATGGGCTATCGACTTATCATCTGGTGGGTTTCCTGTTTGCAAGTAGTACTATTAGTGGTGCACGGCCGAGTCTTACGCATTTTACGTTGCTTGCTGCGATTGTTTCTTCTTCTTTTCACGACTTGTGTATCATGTCCATGTCGAGCTGTGAGAGAACCTGACGTCCACGGAGCGACACTTCAGGCGATTCATCTGTGAGCGAGGCAAATTCTTTTGCGAGGCGGGCTAACGCATGCAACGAGCATTTTCAGCTATTGGGAATCTTGTAGATCGTTACATGCGAGAATGCGCTCCAACAATTTCATGACATGCTGAAATTATTGTTCGAGTCTTGACTTTAGAATTCTGTATTTTCTTGCAACCTGTTGAATTATCAACTGAGAATCCTCATAGAAGTTGATATCCGTTATCCCCATCTGAATGGTTAATTCCAATCCTATTATGAGGGCTTTGTATTCTGCTTCATTGTTTGTACACAGTTCTGTTAAGTGATAGGAATACCTTAACATCCTCCGCTCCGGTGTTATAAAGATTAGTCTGATTCCTGCCTTACCGGGCACTATCATTTGCATTTTTTTATCTTTCTGTGCTGAAGATGCTCCGTCAAAGTATAGTTTCAAGCACTGATCATTGGGGTCTTCTAGGCTCATTATCTGCTTGTCTGGCAAGTCGTCGTTGAGAGGCGAGTCTGCCGGTAAAGGGTGTCTTTGCAAGGAAGTACGCAGGGACTTATCCCTTTACGACACGAAGAGGAACGAAAGTTATATCAAATTGCAATAGTATCATTGACCACCTGGCAAGTTTGCCAGAAAGCGTTGGATGGGTCATCAAATATTGCAACGGATTAAACTTCGAAATAAGGTTGAGCTTATGAGAAAGCATGTAGTGCCTGAGCTTCTGTGCGATGAAGATCAGGGCCAAACAGTTCTTCTCAATAGGAGGATACTTTACTTCCATCGGAATTAGACGACGGCTTAAGTAGTTGAGAGCATTTTCTTTACCCTCATCATTGATGCGGGCTAACGGGGCTCAGAGAGAGTCGTCTAGATGCTGCGGTATAAAGTATCAACGGTCTACCGAGGCCAGGAGCTGCTAAAACGGGAGGTGTCATTAAATGCTTGTTTGATGTCATCGAAGGCATGTTGACATTTGGAGTTCCGAGTAAACTTAGCATCCTTCTTAAACAAAGCGAGAAAAAGGTGACACCTTCACGACAAATTTGAGATAGGCATCGAAGATACTTGACTTCCCTTGAAAGGATCGTAGTTGTTTCAAGGTTTTGGGAGGCGGCATTTCTAAGATAGCTTTAATCTTCTCCAGATCGATTTGAGTTCCAAGATGTCGGACGATAAATCCTAAGAATTTCCTAGAGGTGACGCCGAAGGCGCATTTTAATGGATTCATCTTAAGGTTAAATTGTCTTAATCGCTCGAAAAAAATTCTCAAATCATACAAGTGATCTTCCTGTAATTTGCTCTTGATGACCACATCATCCACGTAACACTCGACTTGATTGTGAATGAGATCATCAAAAATCCTCGTCATTGCTCTTTGGTAGGTTGCTCCTGTGTTCTTCAATCCAAATGGCATCATCGTGTAGCAGTCACTCCAATTGGCATTACGAAGGCTGTAAGCTTTTCATCTTACGGTGCCATCTTTATCTGGTTGTATCCAGAAGATCCATCCATGAAAGAAAAGATTTCATGTATTGAAGCAATGTCGATCATCGATTACGGAATGGGTATCGGGAATTCGTCATTTGGACATGCTTTATTCAAATCTCTAAAATCCACGCAAATTACGATCGACCATTCTTCTTTACGGTGGTACTGTCGACATATTTTTAGGTTTGTGTTGTATTTTGAAAAGGGGGTCGCCTATAGAAATTGTCGGTGAATTTTCATATTTTAAATTTAATTTAAATATATATATAATTTAAAAGATAACCTTTGATTTTGAAAGTAATTTTAAGTTTAAAAGTTTTTATATATGAAATCGAACCGATCTCGCATCCCGAATAGTTTATATAAACGAGCACCGCACCACGAACCATGTATCTATCCCGAAGAATAGACACCTTTGCTTAATGATGGGGCTCGATTAAATAAACTAGGAGATTTGTGACATCTGTTTGGTCTGCGAACCAATTTTATAAGCCGACAAGTTCCCCTGCTTAATACAAATGAATTAAGCAGGGTTTATATTACTTGGGTTCTTAAAGTTCCCTATAAGGGCAAGCCTCTATAGTTAATTACATCTTAAATGACGGGAATCATTTAAAAAAACTCTTGATAATGATCAGTGGTTTTTCTTTTAAGAATTTCAAAGTTTAAGGTTTTCAAAGGATTGAATTATGGGAATTTCAATAGGGAATGGATCAAATTTGGAACAGTTATTTTCGGGGTCCAAAGGAAGAGAAGTAGGAGAAGCGAGGATCCGAAGAATCTTGGCAACTTCCCGAACTATCCTATTGTTTGGCTTCCATTTGGGAGTTTATTTAATATTGCAATCTTGTCAATTTTAATTAATTAGGACTTATATTTGTATAATATGATCATACAAATAGCCTCGAAGATGTGAGGGTTTATGTCGTACCAAACAACTACCTCGAAATCCTAAGACCGGTTAGGGCTTAATTTACATGACATGATCATGCAAATGCCTAACGAAGAGTTAAGGATTTATGTTGCACTAGGCAAAATACTTCGATGTCCTATGGCTTAGTTATTTAATTCTAAGAAAGTTTCTTTGAAGTAGATCCGGGTTTTCTTGATGACGATGGCCGAGCTGCCCACCATGCTCCGAGCTCCTTGTTGTTGCAGAGGTTTAGTTTTAGAAGTCATAAATCAGGAGATGAGAGAAGTGTTTTGGTTTAGAGAAATCTTAAAGTCCACATGTCCTTAGTGTTTTAATTAAAACAAATCTTAAAGTTGATTAAACAGAACCGATTAAGATCCCACGGTTCCGTCATCCCGGCATCGTTATTTTCATTGAATTCACTTAGTCCAGATGAATTTGCTAAACTCAACTGAATGAGTTCAACACTTTCATTTAGACCGTGGGAAATCCCGTTAGCAACACGTGGGTTACATCATCCGAGGTATTCAAGATCATTCAATGAGTCGTTTTAATTTAGTTGTGATTGTAGTTTTGTTGTTTTGTTTGTGATTAAATTTTGAGTTGTTTTATATTTTGGAATGTTGTGGCGGTGAATTTTATCTTGCAATGACTTTTAATTTAGTTTTGGTTCCAGTTTAGGGACTATCCTAAAGGTTTTGGTTTTCATGCAACAATTTTATTTATCATGCAATAAAAGTAAAGTACAGTGCATGTAGGTAAATTGCAAAAAAGTAAATTGCAATAAAATAAAAGTGTACCTGGAGGGTCTTCTCGTCATCCCAAGCTGCACTTAAAACACATGTTAAGGCATTTAAATATTTCAACAGATACCTAGGTAAAGCTAAGGGAAGGGTTTTGGTTGTCTACCAAATTCCTAATCATATAACTAGTCATCTCCTATGACGTATAGGTTCTTGGTTTGGTTTAAGGATGATTTTCTTCATCAAAGAACAATTAAATTCAGTTGTTTTTCTAAAACATCCCGTCATATTGAGGAAGTGCTTAGGACAAGTTCTAAACATCTTTTCAATATTTCTGGGATTGTTTTGAGTCCAAGTAAATTTAGTTGCATAGGTGAATTAATCATCCAAGAGTTTAGTTAGACTTTGTCTCTTGCTCAGTGAACTTAGATAGTTGATTACCTGATGAATGAAGTGACATCTCACTTAATACTCTATTTGAGAGTTATAATAATTAAAGCCTTTAAGGGCAAGTTGGTTTATTAAGAATTTTTTTTTTTAATTTATGGTTTGAGTTAATGGTTTAAAGTGTTTTAATTTAATTATGAGGTTTTAATTAATAATTTTAAGTTTGGAATAGTGTACAAATTATTTTAGATTTAATTCTTAATGATTTCATTTAGATTTGTTCTTAAATGATTTCAATTCAATTTGATTTTAATTTAATTTAATTTAATTTTATTTTATTTAATTTTAATATAAATTTAAATTTAATTTAATTTAATTTTAATTTTATTTTTTAATTTAATTTAATTTTAATTTAATTTAATTTAATTTTAATTTAATTTAATTTAATTTAATTTAGTTTTAATTTTTGTTTTAATTTAATTTAATTTTAATTGAATTGATTTGAATTTAATTTAATTTAATTTAGTTTAAATTTTGATTTTAATTTTAATTTTAATTTAAATTGTTAGTTTAAGTTTAACTTTAGTTTTAATTTGATTTTAAATGTAATTTAATTTTAATTTTAACTTTAATCTTTAATTTAGATTATTATTTTTATTCTTTTTTCTTAATTAAGAATTAAATATTGTTTAAGTGACTCATTTAGAGATTTTTAAATTAAAGAATAAATGTCCTTTTAATAATATCCCTATTTTATTGATCCAAATTTAAATATATTCTTTCCACGGTTCCGTCATCCCGGCTCCGTTATTTTCATCGAATTCAGTTAGTCCAGATGAATTTGCTAAATTCAACTGAATGAGTTCCACACTTTCATTTAGACCAGTGGGAAATCCCGTTAGCAACACGTGGGTTACATCATCCGAGGTATTCCCGATCATTCAACGAGACGTTTTAATTTAGTTGCAATTGTAGTTTTGTGTTCTGTTTGTGATTAAATTTTGAGTTGTTTTATATTTTGAAATATTGTGGCGGTGATTTTTATCTTGTAATGACTTTTAATTTAGTTTTGGTTCCAATTCAGGGACTATCTTAAAGGTTTTGGTTTTCATGCAACAGTTTTTTATCATGCAAGAAAAGTAAAGTGCATTTGCATGTAAAGTAAATTGCAATAAAGTAAATTGCAATAAAATAAAAGCGTACCTGGAGGGTCTTCCTGTCATCCCAAGCTGCACTTAAAACACATGTTAAGGCATTTAAATATTTCAACAAGTACCTAGGTAAAGCTAAGGGAAAGGTTTTGGTTGTCTACCAAAGTCCTAATCCTATAGCTAGTCATCTCCTATGATGTCTAGGTTCTTGTATTTTGTTTTAAGGATGATTTTCTTTATCAAAGAATAATTAAGTTCAATTGTTCTTATAAACATCCTATCATATTGAGGAAGTGCTTAAGACGAGTCTTAAACATCTTTTCGATACCTCCAGGATTGTTTTAAGTCCAAGAGAATTTAATTATACAAGTGAATTAATCATCCAGGGGTTTATGTTTTGTTCTTTTGCTCAGTGAACTAGGACATTTGAATATCCTATAAGTGAAGTAACACTTCACTTGACGCCTCATTTAAGAGTTATAATAATAAGAGCTTTAAAAGGGCAAATCAAATTATTAAATATTTTGATGATTTAAACTTAATGATTTAATTTTAATTTTGACTTAATTATAAAAAGTTAGTTTAAGTTTGGAATAGTGTTGAAGTTATTTTAGATTTAATTCTTAATGATTTCATTTAGGTTTGTTATTAAAAGATTTTATTTTAATTTAATTCAACTTAATTTAATTTTGATTTAATTTAATTTAATTTAATTTAATTTCAATTTAATTTTAATTTAATTTAATTTCAATTTAATTTTAATTTAATTTAATTTCAATTTAAGTTTAATTTTATTTAATTTCAATTTAAGTTTAATTTTAATTTTAATTTAATTTTAATTTTAATTAGATTTAATTTTATTTTAGTTTAATTTAATTAAATTTTATTTTAATTTAATTTAATTTAATTTAGTTTAATTTTAATTTAATTTAATTTTGATTTCAAGTTATTTTTTTTTAATTTAATTTAATTTGATTTTAATTTAATTTCAATTTAAATTTAGTTGAGACTATTCTTTTAATTATTTTTTTTTAATTAAAACTTAAGTATTATTGAAGTGATTTATTTAGGAATTTTTAAATTAAAGAATAAATATTCTCTTAAATAATATCCCTACTTTAATAATTCCAATTTCTATTATTCTTCCAAAATTTCAATTAATTAACTAATTAAAGATTTATTTTAATTATATTTGAAATGGTTAATAGGTTTCTACCCTTAATCATTTAAGTTTCAATCATCCAAAAATCAGTTTAAAATCAAATATTTTACCCTCCCTTTTTAGATTAATCCTAAAATTTTAATTAAAGGTTGAAAATTTTAATTACCATTTTGCCCTTCAAGCTTAATAATTCTATAACTCACTAAATTAAGCTCAAATGAACTTGAAATTTTTATGTAACTTCACTCACATGTCAATTAAGACATTAGAGGAGAAAATGTGATTTTTCTGTATTTAATTTATTTATGTAATTATTTTTAATGGAAAATAGGGGTTTTTAAGGAAAATTCAATAACATGACCAAGGAAATGTTTCTATCCTTAAGAAAATTATGGGATATTCCTAATGACTAGAGAACCATTTGGACCAATTTTGGTGATTTTTTGAATTATATTTTATTTATTAGAATTATTTTGAGTTTTGGAGTATTAATTAATTTTAAAATGAAATTAAAGTTTAAAAATGGATTTTATATTTTTCATAAATTTTTCTGACCTCAAGGAGTTCAAAGAAACAAATTTTATATTTTTCTGATTTTTATTTGATTTATTAGAATTATTTTAGTGAAAAGGTTGGAAAATACATTTTTTAATATTAAAAATTACATTAAGCCTTTAAAATTCAATATCTTACCCTAGGGACTTAAGAAAAATATTTGGTTTGTTCCTAAATGATTAGAATTCAAAATGTGACGTTTTGGTGATTTTTAATACTTTTATGATTCTTATTATTTTTTAATTATTAAGAATATTAAAATAATGATAAAAATCAACTTTTTAGAAAATTACAATTTTAATTTTCCTAAGTTCCTCTGAAATCAGAGATGCTCCAAATCCATTTTTGTGAATTTTTGAAAAGTATTTTGTGAGTTATGAATTTTTAAAGTTTAATTTTACCCATTTTTTACTTAAGAGGCTTAATCAACCCATTTGGTGGGGTTAATCAAGTCCAATTGGTTTCAAATTTTTATGTGGTGTTCTCCTATCCCTAGAGGACAGTGGAGAATTGTTTTTAAGTTAATTTGATATGTGGTTAACCCTAATTAATTAATGTTCAGTTTTGGGTATTTAGGCCAATTAGGGTTGTTCCAAGTGAATTAACTCAAAACTTATTTTCCTAGGTTCCTCTGGTTACAAGAAACATCACCAAATTTTCCTAGAATTTATTTCTCAATATGCTAATTATTGGAATTAAAATACTCAAAACAGTAACATGCAATTAAAAAATCAATAACTTCTCATAGGGATGGCCTCTGAAATTGGAAAATTCGGGGAATGTTCCCAAGTTCGAGAGGCTTAAAAGCACTATGGTCTCATGCCATGATGAATTTCCTATGCAAATGGAGAATTAAAACAATGCAGAGAGTAAATAAATCATTAAAAATAAAATACTTGATGAAATTACTTGATTTCTTTTCCAAATTATTCTCCTCTGTTCACTGAGCAATAGCATATTTTTATTTTATTTTTAGAATTTTTCTACACAAAGTTATGGATTTCTGAAGTTCTGGGAATTAAATAAATAGAAAAATAGCCTATTTTCCTACTTATCCACGCGGCGCCGCGTGAACCTCGGCAGCTCCGAAGGGGTGCGTGTCGCGGCGTCATTGGGCGCCGCCATCCGAGTCGGCCGTCCCGGGACCCGCCTTTCACGTAACATCTGGCCGGTCCGACGCGATCCGAGCCGTCCATCCAATACACGCGCGATCCGATGGCTCCCGGTCATCGTCTACGGCGGGTGTGAACCGTGACCGTCGACCTTCTAACCCTAATTTCTCACTCGATTCTCAACGGATTTTTGTGTTCTTATGCTCTATGGATTCATCTTGAAGAGACGAACACATCCATATGGTAAACATGCATTGAAATTGACTCAAACTAAATGGAGAATCTCTGGAAGCTCAGGAGGAAGAGTGAGTCCATACCTTTGCTCAGAGAAGTGAAGCTTCGATATGAGAGTTGTGTCACGTTCGATTGAGTCCAAGCAAGCTCCGGATGAAGTCCCTTGGCTTGGTGAATTGCTCATGTACAAAAGTGACCACGGCCGATCACAAAGCTTGGAGGTGGAAGCAATGGTCGGCACGGTGAGGGGGATTTCTTTGGGAAACTTCTCCACTTGGTGCGAGTGAAGGTGTAGAGTCGATCAATTTGAGGATTGACTCACTTGTGGTGAAGTGTCCTGGTTTTGGGATTGGATTTCGACTGCGAAATTGAGCTCGCGGAGAGGAAATGGCGGGGGATTTCGGTGGGGATCAAGTTCTCTATGTGTAGAGAGTGGTGCGGGATGATTTTGGCGGGGTTTCGGTAAGGTTTGGTTCGGCACCACTCTTGGCCCGAGAGGAGTGGGTGTTTAAATAGGAGAGGCTGGAGGGCCTCCCGCGGGGGTTTAAGGGTTGGGATCGAGTTTGCTGCGAGTGAGGAGAAGAATAGCTGCAATGGCCATTTGGAGTGAGGCAGCTCAGCAAGGTGGAATTCCAAAATTTGGCTCCTCCCAAGGTCTCGGCCATGTTGTTTTCCGGCGATCTAGCTGGCTGGCCGGCAGGCATGGGTCATCCTCAGGTTCAGGTGAGTCAGGGCTGGAGGTTTGTGCAAACAATTAGCCAATGCCATGTGTAAAGAGCTTGGATTAAAATGGCATGGGGGAGAGGCCATTTTGGCTTGATTTGGTCCAAGCCATGATTTTGGGTTAGGTTCACCTCCCCATGGCTGATTTGGGCTGAGGGAGGATCATTTGCATCAGCTAGAAAGGGGTGGTGAAGTCCCCATCTAAAGTGATGTGGCTAATTTTGGTTTAGTGTGTAACATGGAAGGGGTTAAAAAGCTTAATGAAGGTTTAAGAAAGGGGCCCTCCTTTTGCTACTTTGGGTATGGTCACATGTCAAACATCCCATGGCTTCATTTGGCTTGTACATGGCTTGTCTTTGGCTCACATATGGCTTGGCAAGAGCTTGCTCAACTTTCATAAAAAAAGGATTTTGTGAATTTTGGCATTTTGATGGGAATTGTTATTGGGCTTGATTTGGAATTGTTTAATTGATAAATTAGGACTTTAGGAATGATTTTAAATTGAATGTGTGATGAGGGAAAGTGTCATGTGGGCTTTAGATTGATTTGGGCTTTTGAATTTGGTGGAAGTGGGCTTTTAGGAAGGTTTAATGGAGTGGGCCTTTATGTTTAACAATGGACTTTTAGATGAAAAATTTTGCAAAGGGCCATGCCAAATAAATGTTGAGTTTAGTTTAAGGATGTGTCTTGAATGATTTGAAGCAAATTTGAGGTAGTTTGGAATTGAATTGGGTTGAATTTGGGTTCATTTGGTAAATGTGCCAATGTAGGTCAAATTGGGCTAATTTGGGCCAATGTTGGGCTAGGGTTGAAATTGATGTAAAATTAATGTTGGGAAATGTTTATGGGAGTGTTTCAAAGAGGTTTCAACTTTGGTTGGGTTTTAGTTTTGGGACTTGGGCTTATTTGGGTTAGGTTTGGGTTTAGGTCAAAATTGGGCTTTTTTGTTTTGGGTTGAATTTGAGTGGGGTTTGGGTCCAAATTTTGGGTAAATTATGTTAGTTTTTTGTTTGTGTGGATGTTAGGGAAGGTTTAGAAAAGGTTTGGGGTCAATTGGAGTTGAATTGGTTTGGTTTGGGTTAAGTTTGGGTCATGGGTCCAAATTGGGCTTTAAGGTCAAAAGTGAAATTGGATTCAAATGTTAATCAAATTGGACTTGGATTTGGTCTAGATTGACATTGTGGATATCAATTTGAAGTTTAGAATTGAATTGGACCAAAATTAGGGCCAATTGGGTAGATTTGGTTTGACATTGGGTTCACTTGGGTTAAGAATGGGCTAAATTGGTGGTTTTGGTAAAAGTGGGATAAATTGACAAAATTAGCCCATGGTGTAGTTTGACAAAATGAAATTGGGAATATTTGGGATTTTTTGGAATTTTCTAGGAATTTTCTGAATTTTTGTATTTTTGGGTCAAGAGGGGCATTTTGGTAATTTAGAGAGTATTGGGGATACTTTTTGAATTTTTGGTATTTTTGGCTATGGATGATCAATTTTATTGGTGAGAAAATGTTCAAGGTTAATTTTGTGGAATTTTGGGTGATTTGGAAATTTTGGAGGATTTGGGCAATTTTAAGGGCTTTTGGTAGGTTTGATAGGTATAGGGTCCCGGGGCCAAAAATTGAAATTTTGGAAGAATGAAGATTGATCAAATATGAGTGAAATGGAATCACTTTGGTTGAGCCATGAAGTCATATTAAGCTCTATATGAGTCATGAGAGGACTCATTTGAGGCATTCACTATGTTGTTCCTAACCCTCTTAACCAGGGGCTTAGGGGTTAAGGTCCATCCATATGAATTACCTACATGAGTCAAGGAGTCAAGTTGGGTATGTGTGTGGTTTTAGGATTTGGATTGTGTGTTGAGAGTGTAGAGTGTGAGTGTAGTGAGTGTGTAAGTCGACCCTCACCGGACCGAGCCACCCGGGGCGGTCCTAAGGCCGAAGAGTCACATGAGGAACTCATCCTTTAAACCTTCACTTTTGATCTCAACCCTCTAGGCTGATTAGGGGTCTACAATCAAGCTTGTGGGGTTTGCAGGGAGGCAAGAAGTGGTTCAAATTTCTAAGGGATGGGTCCCAATTCTAGTCCTCTAAGATAGTTAAAGGAAAAGCCTAAGGCTAGATCCTAAACACTAAAGAGGGAAGAGAAAACCTCATCAAAAATGAGGTCAACATGCACTTTACTTTTCTTGCATGATAAACAACTGTTGCATGAAAACCAAAACCTTTAGGATAGTCCCTGAACTGAAACCAAAACTAAATTAAAAGTCATTACAAGATAAAAATTACCGCCACAACATTTCAAAATATGAAACAACTCAAAATTTAATCACAAACAAAACAACAAAACTACAATTGCAACTAAATTAAAACGTCTCGTTGAATGATCGGGAATACCTCGGATGATGTAACCCACGTGTTGCTAACGGGATTTCCCATGGTCTAAATGAATGTGTGGAACTCATTCAGTTGAGTTTAGCAAATTCATCTGGACTAAGTGAATTCGATGAAAATAACGGTGCCGGGATGATCGGTTCTGTTTAAACAACTTTAAGCTTTGTTTTAATTAAAATATTAAAAACACTTGGATTTTAAGATTCTCTCTAAACCAAAACACTTCTCTCATCTCTTGATTTATGACTTCTAAAACTAAACTTCTGCAACAACAAGGAGCTCGGAGCATGGTGGGCAGCTCGGCCATCGTCATCAGCAAAACTCAACTCTACTTCAACAAAACATTTCTTAGAATTAAATAACAAGCCATATGACTTCGAGGTAGTGCACCTAGCTCGACATAAATCCTCACTTGTTCTTTTAGGCTTTTGCACAGCTCTGTTGTGCAATATAAGCCCTAACACTTTAGGATTCCGAGGTCGTCGTCTGATACGACGTAAATCCTCCTACTTTACAGGTTATTTGCATAATCAGGTGATTATGTAAATTTAATTCCTATAATTAATTGGCAGGACTGAAATACTAAATAACTCTCCCTAAATTGAAGCCAAACAATAGGATAGTCAGGAAGTTGCCAAGATTCCTCTTGGATCCTCAACTTCTCCTACTTCTCTTCCTTTGGACTCCTAAAATAAAGTGTTCCAAATTTGATCCATTTCCAATTGAAATTTCAAAAATCCAATTGTTTGAAAACCTTAAACTTTGAAATCCTTGAGAGCAAAACCACTGATCATTATCAAGAGTTTCTTAAGTGATTCTCGTCACTTAGGATGTAATTAGCTATGGGGGCTTGCCCTTATAGGGAACTTTAAGAACCGGGAAATATAAACCTCGCTTAATTCATTTATATTAAGCGGGGAACTTGTCGGCTTATAAAATTGGTTCGCGAGACCAAACGGATGTCACAAATCTCCTAGTTTATTTAATCGATCCCCATCATTAAGCGAGTGTGTCTATTCTTCGGGATAGATACACGGTTTGTGGTGCGGTGCTCGTTTATATAAACTATTTGGGATGTTAGATCGGTTTGATTTCATATCTTAAAACTTTTAAACTTAAAATTACTTTCAAAATCAAATGTTATCTTTTAAACTATATATATATTTAAATTAAATTTAAAATATGAAAATTCGCCGACAATTTACGTAGGCGACCCCTTTTCAGAACACATAACTCTAAAAATATGCGAGCAACTACGGCGACTCCGTGAGGACAAGTTCTTCTTTCCATTTTGATCGGATGGTTTTGCTTTCATAAATCGGCAGCAAGTCCATGTCCCTAGTGGACCAAGCTACCATTCTTCGTTGAAATACCACGTTCATTTAGATCTTAAACGGGTATAGTCGACTCTCTTGGATTTAGGAGCCTTTGTTTAGACACCCCTAAACGAGAGAGGTTCCGAGATCCTTTTACCTCTTTTACGAGGTAGGGTGGACCCCCAATAGGTGTTAGCTTAGGAGCGGTCCTTCGAGTTGAGAAGTCTTGCATAAGACTTTCTCTTCCCTTCCAATTCTAAATCAGGCCCTTTACCTTTTCCATAACCTTTTTTCCTTTAATCGTTTTGTTTTTTAACAAACAAACTACCTAATAAACAACCTCTTTTATAAATCACAAATGCACTAACATAAACGAAAATGTGTTCGGACTCTTTCTTTTTCGTCCTAAACTTTACGATGAAAGGAAGTATAATTCGGGACTGACATTTGGAATCTGCCCTACATAAAATGGATGCCCCAAAGTTAATCTTCTCCTTCACCAATGGACTGGACTTCGCTGTTTACAAGGATGAGCTGCCCGATAATGGGATCATCCGTTTTGGACAAGGATTTGGCAACACAGATGTCGAGATCGGCGACGTCACTCTCTTCGCACTAATGGACAAAATGTTAGAAGCGAAGAGCTCGTGATTGAATTCGACCCGAGGTCGGCTCGAGAGTTACCTCCCTGCGAAGGGTTCCGAGTGAAAGGAATACTACTTGTTCGTAGGAGGACTGTTGTCTCTACCCCCACCGGTCTAGTCGTCTCTGCACCTACCCCGACTCCCGCTAAACTAAAGGGAAAGGAAGTCCGAGTTTGTAATGAGCACATTGCAGTGGAGGGTACGGATCTCCTGCGAGACCTTCTGTTTTTGAAATTGGGTCCAGCTCAAGGGTTCAACCCCTAACACGGACTCAGAGGAGGAACAGAAGTAGAAGGATGGCTAGAAAGGCCAGAGCTGCTGAAGTTGCTTTCTTAGAAGAGATCCCTAAGTACACACCATTGCCTGAGTATACACCGCTTTTGGTAGGGAGTATATTCCATCCCCTCTCTGCCGCAGCTGATGAGGAAAATGTTCGCAAGATTGCTTTTACATTTCCTCAACCCGCATACTATAGCAACAACCGAAAGAAAAGGGCTAGGATCACACCATTTGCTCGATTGCGAGTTGTGATAGAGAAGTTAGCAGAGAAAGAGAAATGTCTTATATCAGAGATTTTAAGAAGGATAGGGCGGGTGCCAGCCAAATCCTGCCTTGGGCCGCGAATAGAACCCGTTATCGCCACAGAAAAGCCGAATAAGAAGATGAAAGCTAGTCCACCTGTTGTTGTTTCAGGTTTACAAATCAGGGAGGATACCACCTTCCGGCATTCAGCCGACAGACCATCCAGTCCTAGGCCTTCTGCTGCTAGAAGGATGGTATGGCATCCTAATACTAGCCAATTAAGACCGAAACAACGACCTAAAAAGGAAAGTCTCGTCAGGAGACTCGAGTCCGAAGAGAGCGCCACTGCGATGAAGGGGACTCCCAAGAAGGAAATCCAACAGCCATCGCATGATAACTGCTCAGCCGTACGAAAAAGACCACTTGGAAGATGCTATGGAAAAGCTAAGAACCGACATTCAACGATTAGCAAGAGAAAGAGAAGAAGAGTTTGGAGATGAAGTCGATTCGTCGGAATTCATGGATGACAAATATGTGGAGATCAACATGGTTGAGACACGAGCATCGTCAGCTTCGCAAGGTGCTCCGGCAGCTGTGGAGAGAGATGAACCGGAAGCATTAAGAGCAGAACTTCGAGAAAAAGATGATACAATCTCTCAAATGGCAAAAAGGATGGAAGAGATGGCTGCAGCCCTAGCCACTCTTCAGAGTCAGGTTTAACCCCCAAGAGAAACGCCTCCATAAGTTATTCATATTACAGACGGAGGAAAAGAGATTACATCCGTTAACGGAGACGATCAGCCGAAGAAGGATTCTACCCAAAATATGATTCCAGAGAAAGACATCAAGGCTAGACTAGGGGATGCTTATCCTAGGATGGTTGTTTCCGATTCGAGGGAAAAATTTCTCGAACCTCTGACTCTGTATGATTATTTGCTCACTCCGGCGGAATCTTATAATGATAAGAGTTATGGCGTTGGCTACGTTTTGACTGTTTCTAACGATTACGCAACTAACGACAACCAACCTAATCCGGATCTCGATTCCGATACAAATAACAATTCTCAAATCATACACAACCTCGACAATCACGATGACAAGAAGACATTCACCAAGAAGGCTACGAAAGTTCAACAAGCAATGAATCTATTTGTGAATTTTGAGGAACCCAATCACTGATAGAGTTTGAGCTTTCGGATTCGAAGTGACTCCGGAAGAACTGTCATGCCGATTCAAAGGAGACACCGATGAAACTCGATACCGGATTCGAAGAAATCACAGAAGTCAACTTAAGGAGCGGAAGGGTTATACCTCCGAGAATGGGTCCAAAAGACAAAGGAAAGCAGGTGGTTGTTCAGGAAGAAACAACCCCAGTAGAAGAATTGCCCGTTCGGGAAGAAACTGAAAAACATAGTAACAAAGTGGACTATATAGCCCATCTTAGGAAACTACCAGCCAAACTGAGCATCTACGACGCTCTCATCTTATTAAAAGAGATGAGGGAAGCTCTGATCAAGGCCTTACTTGATCCAGAGATTTGCTTAGCTCAGATGGCCAGAGATTCCATAGACGAGGTTTGCTCGTTAAAGGAACAACGAGGTGTTACCTTCGCGGATAGTGATCTATTACTTGGGACAGCCGATCACAACCGACCGTTGTACATTTCGATTACTGATCGGAAAGTTTACTCTCTCAGAGTATTGGTGGATCCGGGAGCATCAATCAACATAATGAATCTTCGGACGTTAGCATACCTGGAATTTGATTCTCGCGAGCTTGAAGCGGACAAGATGTTACTAAGAGGATTCAACCAGAAAGGAGAAAGAGCCCTCGGATCAATAACGCTGTTGATGAAGACTGGTGATTTAGCAAAGACAACCGCAAAATTCCATATAATTGATTTTGAAACATCGTTCAACGCACTCTTTGGGCCGACCGTGGATACATGAGAACCGGATGGTACCGTCGTCTCTGCATCAGAGCATAAAATACTACGATGGAGGAGAACAGTGTATTAAAGGTGACTTGCAACCATTCTCCATACATGAAATTAGAATTCATGAAGATGCAGCCTACTACGCGCCTCCAAAGAAAACAATCTTCTCCAGAAATACCATGCCAAATGAAGCAAAAGAAGTTCAAGAAGACGAAGAACCTGAAGTTCTAGTCCAACAGTCACTCACCACTCCCTTACGGCGAGATGGTGAAGGTTTCTTCACAACTTGCACCCGAGGTCGAGGCCGGGGACGAGGCCGTGGCGAAACGTTGGGACGGTTGGACGAGAAAAAGGCAGTAATCAACGTGAATTGGGAGAACGGCTACGAAGAAGAAGAAGAAATCAAGAAAGAAGCAACTACGATAAACCGAGAAGGCACCACAATACAAGATCTCCTCGAAGATGAAAAGAATGAAGAATATAAATCAATGTACGAGAAGATTAACTACCATGTACACACTATGGCCACGACCCCGATCCGATCCTAATAAGATCGAGGGTATGGTGGTCGAGGAAGTGCATGGCGGTGGTGCTAAACCAATCAAATTTTACTGTGGTACTTCTTCTTCCAATAATGAAAAAGATGTACAATTTGAAGATGTCACTTCTTCCGATTAATGGAATTACCTTTTGAGTGGTACTCTCCCTATGTTCAAAGTTTAATTCAACGTGGTGTCTTACCTCGACAATGGACAAAGGGTCAATCAAAACATTTTGAAAGACTATGGAACAATGCCAGTCGGCCTCCCAATTCAAAACATGGTCTCGAATTCGGCACAGTAGGTTCAGTTGACGATACGGAATTTTGCTTGGTTGTCACTTGCGAACCTAATGAAGAGTGCTTGGAAGCTTTAGAGGACCTCGAAGATCTACCAATCAGAGATGCTCCACCAGAATTTGAAGAAGAAATCAAATCTACAATAGACGAGTTAATGGAAGTTAACTTAGGTACTAGCGAAAAGCCTAGACCAACCTTTGTTAGCTCCTTACTCAATAAAGAAGATTCCAAGGAAATGATCAAGCTATTAATGGAATTCAAGGACTGTTTTGCTTGGAGTTACGACGAAATGCCGAGATTAGCTCCTAAAGTCACGGTTCACAAGTTAGGAGTAGATCCTACTACATTCCGATCGAACAAGCTCCCAGAAGAATGCGTCTAGAAATTGAGCAACAAGTAATAGCCGAAGTTAAGAAACTAATCGACGCTAAATTTGTCCGTGAAGAACAATACCCTACTTGGTTAGCCAACGCGGTACCAGCCAGAAAGAAAAATGGTCAGATCGGAATCTATGTAGACTTCGGGGATTTAAATAAAGCATGTCCAAAGGATGAATTTCCACTGCCAATCCCGAGCCGATGATCGACATTGCTTCAACACATGAAATATTTTCATTCATGGATGGATCATCGGGATACAACCGAGATAAAGATGGCACCAGAAGACGAAAAGCTCACAGCTTTCAGAACGCCGATCGGAGTGTATTCTTTACATAGTAATGCCATTCGACTAAAGAACGCAGGAGCAACATATCAAAGAGAAATGACAAAGATTTTTTGATGATATCATTCACAACCAAGTCGAGTGCTACGTGGACGATGTGGTCATTAAAAGCAAACTGAAGGAAGATCACCTGTATGATTTGAGAATTGTTTTCGAACGATTAAGACAGTTTAATCTTAAGATGAATCCCTTAAAATGCGCCTTCGGCGTCGCCTCCGGGAAATTCTTAGGATTTGTTGTTCGACATCTCGGAATCAAAATTGATCCGGAAAAGATTAAAGCTATCTTAGAGATGCCGCCTCCCAAAACCTTAAAACAGCTACGATCCTTTCAAGGGAAGCTGGCATATCCTCGACGCTTTATCTCGAACTTGTCAGGTAGGTGTCAGCCCTTCTCGGCATTAGTTAAAAAGGACGCCAAATTCGTTTGGGAAGAGAAATTCCAACGGGCCTTCGAGGACATTAAGCAATATTTAATGACACCTCCTGTCTTAGTAGCCCCAGTCTCGGGTAGACCGTTAATACTTTATACCGCGGCTTTAGACGACTCTCTCGGAGCCCTGCTAGCCCAGGCCAATGACGAGGGAAAAGAAAATGCTCTTTATTACTTAAGCCATCGTCTCATGCCGACGGAAGTAAAGTATCCTCCGATTGAGAAGCATTGTTTGGCCCTGATCTTCGCCGCTCAAAAGCTCAGGCACTACATGCTGTCTCATAAGATCAACCTCATTTCGAAAGTTAATTTGTTGCAATATTTGATGACCCGACCGACACTTTCTGGCAGTCTTGACAGGTGGTCGATGATACTATTGAAATTTTATATAACTTTCGTTCCTCTTCGCGCCGTAAAGGGACAAGTACTAGCTGACTTCCTTGCAGCACATCCTTTACCGGCAGATTCGCCTCTCGACGACGATTTGCCTGACGAGCAGATAATAAGCCTAGAAGACACCGATGATCAACATTGGAAACTATACTTTGACGGAGCGTCCTCAGCACAGAAAGACAAAGAATCGCAAACGATAGTGCCCGGTAAAGCAGGAATCAGACTAATCTTTATAACCCCGGAGCGGGGGATGTTAAGATACTCCTACCACTTAACAGAGCTGTGCACAAACAACGAGGCAGAATACGAGGCCCTCATAGCAGGACTAGTACTGACCATTCAAATGGGAATAACAGATATCAACTTCTACGGAGATTCTCAGTTGATCATTCAACAGGTCGCAGGACAATACAGAATCTTAAAGCCAAGACTCGAGCAATACTCTCAGTATGCCATGAAGCTCGTTGGAACAAATTCCGAATGTAACAATCTACAAGATCCCCGGAAGAGAAAATGCCCTCGCGGATGTGCTAGCTCGCCTTGCAAAAGAATTTGCCTACTTACAAGATGAGTCGGTTGAAGTGTCGGTTCGAGGACGACGAGTCCTATCACGGCTCGACATGGATATGATACGGAAATCCGAAAAGCGGAGGAATCGGTTGCAGCGGTGACGGAAAACACGGAAGATTGGCGTCGACCGCTAATAGAGTACCCGCAAAAGGTAAATTACCGGACGATAAGTCATTAGCCCATCAAATCAAGAAAAGAACTCTGTCTTATGCATTAATAAACAATACATTATACGGAAGGTCTTTTGATCGGATGTGGTTAAGATGCTCGAACGGGTACGAGGCTCGTGAAATTGTCGAAGAGGTACACTCGGGACTTTGTGGCGCTCATCAGTCGGGTCCAAAAATGAAAATGAAAATTAAAAGACTAGGGTACTACTGGCCCTCAATGATTACCGACTATATGAAAGTCGCCAAGAGCTGTCACCAGTGCCAAGTGCACGGAGTGGTTCTACACAAACCTCCAAATGTACTACATCCGACAATTGCGTCGTGGCCATTTGAGTGTTGGGGCATGGATATAGTGGGTCCGATAGAACCACCTTCTTCAAGAGGACATCACTTCATCCTTGCAGCTATAGACTACTTTTCTAAATGGGCAGAAGCAGTTCCACTCAGAGAAGTAAAGGCACACCACGTGCTACGCGTTTTTAAAAATCAAGTTGTCTACCGTTTCGGAGTACCGCACAGAATCATTTCAGATAATGAGTCTGCATTCAAAAGTACAAAAATCAACAATTTTGTCAGAAGACATGGAATCGATTGGCGATACTCAACGATCTATTACCCAAGAGCAAATGGTTTGGCCGAGGCTTTTAATAAAACTCTCGTTCAGATTTTAGAGAAAACCTTGGATTACAACAAGAGAAATTGGCACGAGAAGTTGTTAGAAGCCTTATGGGCCTACAGGACAACTTTCAGGACTCCTACTCAGTCTACGCCTTACACTTTAGTGTACGGGTCCGAGGCCGTTTTAACTTTGGAGGTCCAGCTTCCATCACTCAGGATTGCAGTTGCAAATAAAATTACTACAGAAGAAAATGCCAGATTGCGACTAGAAGAACTGGAAAGCTTGGAAGGGAAGAGACTTGCAGCGCAGCAAAATTTGGAACTGTATCGAGCTAAGATGATCCAGGCCCATGATAAACTGGTCCGCCCAAGAACTTTCAAAGTTGGTGACTTAGTTCTTGTTCTCAGAAGACCTATTCTTGCACATCGCAAAATAGGAGGCAAATTTGAACCGACTTGGGAAGGGTCGTTTGTGGTCGAGGCAGTCTACTCAGGAGGCTCCTACCAACTTGTGAATTGCCAAGGAGAACGACAAATGCTTCCAATCAATGGACGGTATTTAAAGAAGTATTACGCAACCTGATGTTTCGAAGGGTGGCCCCTAAAATGGAGTCTTATCCCTAGAAACACAGGTGAAGCAATCACTTTGTGACTGGGTCCGAACCTAAAAACATAAAAATGGATAAAATAAAATATGTGCTAAAAATAAAATATGTGAAATCGTAATAATAAAGTTTTACCCTTGCTTTTAAATCAAATCCTGTTCCTGATCTTTCTTCATCTTTCCTACTTTCCTTAAAAATTAAAATTAAAATAAGAGAATAAGAATCTTCAGTGGTAAATATTTTCTTAATGTTCTTGTTCTTAGTACGACCCACGATCCTTTCCTTGTCTTCTTCGCGAGGAAATGTCGAACGGGCGGTTGGTCATAAACTTTAAAAATGGCGTGAGTCTCGCACTCGATGAAAAGAGGGTGAAGGATGGAGCGGTGATAGAAATTGATTCGACTTCACAACGACAGACCTACAGTATGAAGAAAATGATTGGGTCCCAGTGGATCGAGAAGAGCTTCATAGCCAGACAGTGATGAAGATGGGTAGCCCAAGCCACCAATCCAGCAACAAGAAAAGAAAGACAAACACCGAGGAAAGCAAGTAAATCAAGTCTGTAGTTGCCACGACAAAGGGCAGGCTCGTCAGCGCCGCCCCCGCAGAGATTAAAGAGGTAAGGAGAGCTACTCTCACTACCACTCAAAGAAGGAATAAGAATCGCCGTGTCCACAAGATGTTGAATAAACTAGCAGTAGATCAACACGAGGAAACAGCCACCTTCGCCAACACACACATTTCAAAGATACCGGTTCGTCAGGAACCAGAAAGAAGAAAGTCAACGCCGCGAAAATCAGAACAGATTGAAAAAGTGCCAAGAAGAACAGAAATAGAATCAGTGCCTCGACACCGAACGGAGATACCATATCCGAAGAACCTTGTTACGGAAGCAACCCTGGAGGATGTCCCGACAGAGACGATCCCCGAGGAGCCAAGGTATGCAGGAGAACGTGACGGGATTGAGCCATACATCCCGGAATACGTTACTAGGCCTCGTCACTTGCAGATCATCCCAGAATATGAACTAGAAAGAATGCAAAATGTTAAGAAGAAGACTTTCGAATACTTTGAAAGGATTAGAGGCAAAAGAATCAACATTTTGGAAGGCCTCGAGTTACACACGAGTGTATTCTCAGAGTACGAGCAACAACAAATTGTGGATTGCATCTTAGAACTTCAGAAGATGGGTCGAGCAGGCCGTCCGAGAGAAAAGACTTATTCGGAACCCGAAAATGGATGCCAGGGAAAGGAAGAGTCACAATACAATGCGGATGTTGCTATAACTTCGCAGAGGATAGAAAAGGAAATCCACCAGGGATACTCCGTCATGGAGAGGTGGATCCAATGCCGAGGATAATTAAAAAAATGGTGAAAAGAATAATAACGTGGAGGGTACTGCCAGCAGACTGCATACCCAACAGTTGCATCATTAACATTTATCAGAAGGGCTACTGCATACCTCCACACATAGACCACCATGACTTTGTCAGACCTTTCTGCACAGTTTCGTTCGTCAACCAATGCAATATCATGTTCGGATTTGACCTCCGGATAGCAGGCCCGAGTAAGTTCCGAGGGTCGGTGGAGATACCACTTCCGGTAGGTTCCGTCATGATATTACAAGGAAATGGAGCAGTACATCGCAAAACATTGTATACGGGAGTACCAAGTGGAGCGGATTTCCGTCACTTTTAGAAGGATGGACGACGAGAAAGGCACCTTACAACTTCCAGCCAGATCCAGAATTGGAGAGTCTCCAGCCCTACGAGCTGTGAGTTACACGGGAAATAGCACACCTCCATTGTACATTCGTGTGGCATTCCTGCCAAGGATAGCTTGGAAGGTGATGTTATTGACCGTGTATCTCATTATTCAGACATGGATTTTTAACAGATACTTTTTGGATGGATCAACAAGAATCATACATAGTCCGTTTTGAATCATGGATTGTATGATAAATATTTCAGATCGATTTGTATGATGTATCTTCAACAAGATTGGAATGAAAGTGACCATGTCACATTTTGCCTTCACCTCTTTTTGTGCAAATTGACTGGGAACGCCATTAGAGTTAAATGAAATTTGAACAAAGAACAGAAAAGAAAAGAGAAATAAATAAGAACCTTTCTTAGAAATCCAAATATTCAAATGAACTTCAAATCCACAATAACACCAAATAAAATTCACGTGAACATCAAATAAACAACAAAAATAAAATTGGATCATTAAAGGACAAACAAAATGAAAAATGAATCTCAAATGGAATTTCAATCTCAATCTATCTCTTTCAAATCCTTCAACTCTTCCTCAGATCAAAATCTACTTCAAACTACTTTGAAACCCTCTTTCGGGATGGTTCTTCCTCACGGAAAACCCACACTTCAAATTTAAAAAATCCTACACCTTTTTTTTTCCGTCACAACGAGATCCTTTTGATTTTTTGTGATCTCCTTCCCCTCTTGTACGAAGATTGACTAGGTTCATTGACACAGAGCCACGAACTTGGTTCGGTTTGGTTCTGATGGCACGAGAGTGGGTCCTTCTTCATACATTAAAACTTCCGAGACTGGTACCTAATTTCCAGTTCTCACTTCGAGGTCGGTACCTAAATTCCGACTCTCCATTCGAGATCGATACCTAAATTTTGATTCTCATCCGAATTGATACCTAAATTTCAATTCTAAACTTCCGAGACTGGTACCTAAATTCCAGTTCTCACTTCGAGGTCGGTACCAAAATTCCGACTCTCCTTTCGAGATCGATACCTAAATTTTGATTCTCTTCTGAATTGATACCTAAATTTCAATTCTAAACTTCTGAGACTGGTACCTAAATTCCAGTTCTCACTTCGAGGTCGGTACCTAAATTCCGACTCTCCTATCGAGATCGATACCTAAATTTCGATTCTCTTCCGAATTGATACCTAAATTTCAACTCTAAACTTCCGAGACTGGTACCTAAATTCCAGTTCTCACTTCGAGGTCGGTACCTAAATTCTGACTCTCCTTTCGAGATCGATACCTAAATTTCGATTCTCTTCCGAATTGATACCTAAATTTAAATTCTAAACTTCCGAGACTGGTACCTAAATTCCAGTTCTCACTTCGAGGTCGGTACCTAAATTCCGACTCTCCTTTCAAGATCGATACCTAAACTTCGATTCTCTTCCGAATTGATACCTAAATTTCAATTCTAAACTTCCGAGACTGGTACCTAAATTCCAATTCTCACTTCGAGGCCGGTACCTAAATTCCGACTCTCCTTTCGAGATCGATACCTAAATTTCGATTCTCTTCCGAATTGATACCTAAATTTCAATTCTAAACTTCCGAGACTGGTACCTAAATTCCAGTTCTCACTTCGAGGTCGGTACCTGAATTTCGACTCTCCTTTCGAGATCGATACCTAAATTTCGATTCTCTTCCGAATTGATACCTAAATTTCAATTCTAAACTTCCGAGACTGGTACCTAAATTCCAGTTCTCACTTCGAGGTCTGTACCTAAATTCCGACTCTCCTTTCTAGATCGATGTCTCAATTTCGATTCTCTTCCAAATTGATACCTAAATTTCAATTCTAAACATCCGAGACTGGGACCTAAATTCCAGTTATCACTTCGAGGTCGGTATCTAAATGCTGACTCTCCTTTAGAGATCGATACCTAAATTTCGATTCTCTCCCGAATTGATACCTAAATTTCAATTCTAAAGTTCTGAGACTGGTACCTAAATTCCAATTCTCACTTCGAGGTCGGTACCTAAATTCCGACTCTCCTTTCGAGATCGATACCTAAATTTCGATTATCTTCCGAATTGATACCTAAATTTCAATTCTAAACTTTCGAGACTGGTACCTAAATTTCAGTTCTCACTTCGAGGTCGGTACCTAAATTCTGACTCTCCTTTTGAGATCGATACCTAAATTTCGATTCTCTTCCGAATTGATACCTAAATTTCAATTCTAAACTTCCGAGACTGGAACCTAAATTCCAGTTCTCACTTCGAAGTCGGAACCTAAATTCCGACTCTCTTTTCGAGATCGATACCTAAAATTTGATTCTCATCCGAATTGATACCTAAATTTCAATTCTAAATTTTCGAGACTGGTACCTAAATTCCAGTTCTCATTCGAGACTAGTACCTAAATTCTAGTTCTCATTCCGAGATCAGTACCTAAATTCTGATTCTCATCCTTTGCGAGGTCGATACCTAAATTTCGACTCTTTTTCGTGACTGGTACCTAAATTCCAGTTCTCATTCGAGACTAGTACCTAAATTCTAGTTTTCATTCCGAGGTCAGTACCTAAATTCTGATTCTCATCCTTTGTGAGGTCGATACCTAAATTTCGACTCTTTTCCGAGACTGGTACCTAAATTCCAGTTCTCATTCGAGACTAGTACCTAAATTCTAGTTCTCATTCCGAGATCAGTACTTAAATTCTGATTCTCATCCTTTTCGAGATCGATACCTAAATTTCGATTCTCTTCCGAATTGATACCTAAATTTCAATTCTAAACTTCCGAGACTGGTATCTAAATTCCAGTTCTCATTCGAGACTAGTACCTAAATTCTAGTTCTCATTCCGAAATCGTACCCAAATTCGATTCTCATCCTTTTGAGGTCGATACCTAAATTTCGACTCTCTTCCGAGACTGGTACCTAAATTCCAGTTCTCATTCGAGACTAGTACCTAAATTCTAGTTCTCATTCCGAGATCAGTACCTAAATTCTGATTCTCATCCTTTTTGAGGTCGATACCTAAATTTCGACTCTCTTCCGAGAATGGTACCTAAATTCCAGTTCTCTTCCTTCGAGGTCGGTACCTAAATTCTGACTCTCATCCAAGATCGATACCTAAATTTCGATTCTCTTTTGAGGTTGATACTTAAATTTCAATTCTCATCCGTCTCGAGATCAGTACCTAAATTCTGATTCTCATCCTTTTTCCATCAATACTAAAACTCTGATTCTCACTCTGAGGCTGGTACCAAAATTCCAGTTCTCTTCGCAATCCCGAGGTTGAAACCTAGGTTTTGATTCTCATTTCAAATCCAAATTTCAAATTCAAAATTTCCTCAAATTGATTTTAAACCAAACATCAATCTAAATTAAAACTCAAGCTAAAATCTAAACTCACACATCCAAACTTGAACATAAAATGAAATCTAAATCGAATTCCGCAGATCATATGATTTGGAATTCATCTCCTTTCCCATTCCCGCCGAGAGTTCAGGAATCTCCAGTCTTGGAAGTATACCTGATACTCCCCAGCGAAAATTCTTCTACTTCGTCCAAAGTTTGTCACTTTGACATCTGTGTTGGTTTTGTTGATCTCTTTGGTCAACGCCAATACGCGCGGTGTGCTTGGTTAGCACACCACACCTCTTGGGGGTCCATTTGTTGACCTCATTTTTGATGAGGTCTTCTCTTCCCTCTTTAGTGTCTAGGATCTAGCCATAGGCTTTTCCTTTGACTATCTTAGAGGACTAGAATTGGGACCCATCCCTTAGAAATTTAAACCACTTCTTATCTCCCCGCTAACCCCACAAGCTTGATTGTAGACCCCTAATCACCTAGAGGGTTAAGATCAAATGTGGAGGTTTAAAGGATGAGTTCCCTATAGGACTCTTTGGCCTTAGGACCGCCTCGGGTGGCCTGGTCTGGTGAGGGTTGACTTACACACTCACTACACTCACACTCTACACTCTCACACACACAACCCAAATCCTAAAACCACACCTATACCCAACTCGACTCCCCGACTCATGTAGGTAATTCATATAGATGGACCTTAACCCCTAAGCCCCTGGCTAAGAGGGTTAGGAACAACATAGTGAATGCCTCCAATGAATCCTCTCATGGCTCATATGGGCTTAATATGGCTTCATGGCTCAATCAAAGTGATTCCATTTCACTCACATTTGATCAATCTTCATTCATCGAAAATTTCAATTTTTGACCCCGGGGACCCTACCTCATCAAACCTACCAAAAGCCCTTGAAATTGCCCAAATTTTCCAAAATCTCCAAATTACGCAAACTTCCTCAAAACCAATCCCAAACATTGCCACATCACTCAAATTGATCATCCATAGCCAAATATACCAAAATTTTGAAAAATACACTCCAAATACCCAAAATACCCTTTTTAACCCAAAAATCCAAAAATTTCAAAAATTCCCAGAAAATCCCAAATATTTCCAATTTCATTTTGTCCAACTACACCATGGGCCAATTTTGTCAATTTACCCTACTTTTACCAAAACCCCCAATTTAGCCCATTTTAGGCCCAAATGAACCCAATGTCAAACCAAATCACCCCACCGACCTCAATTTTGGTCCAATTCAAGTCTAAACTTCAATTCAATATCCCTAATATCAATCTAGACCAAATTCAAGCCCAATTTGATTGACATTTGAATCCAATTTCATTTTTAAGCTTAAGGCCCAATTTTGACCCATGACCTAAACCTACCTCAAAGCAACCCAATTCAATCCCAATTTGACCCAAATCTTTTCTAAAACCTTCCTAGCATCCCCACAAAAAAAACACTAACATGATTTGCCCAAAATTTGGACCCAAACCTTACTCAAATTCAACCCAAACCCAAAATTCCCTAAATGGGCCTACACCCAAACCTAACCCAAATGGGCCCAAATCCCAAAATCAAAACCTAACCAAAGTTGAAACCTATTTGTAACACCCCCATAAACATTTCCCAACATTAGTTTTACATCAATTTCAACCCTAGCCCAACATTGGCCCAGATAGGCCCAATTTGACCTATATTGGCCCCTTTACCAAAAAAGCCCAAATCCAACCCAATTCAAACCCAAACCACCTCAAACTTGCTTCAAATCAATCATGGCACATCCCTAAGATAAACCCAACATTTTTTTGGCCCAATCCTTCACAAAATTCCCATCCATAAATTTATTTTCAAACCTAAGGCCCACTTCCTTAAGCCTTCCTGAAAAAGCCCACTCCTAAATTAATTTCAAAGGCCCAAATTTGACTCTAATGCCCACATAACACTACACTTCATCATCCATTCCAATTAAAACCTTCCCTAACTTTCAAATGCATCATCAAACCATTCCAAATCAAACCTCATGACAACTCTCACCAAAATGCCAAAAATCACAAAATCCTTCCTCATGAAAGTTGACTTAACTTTTCCCAAGCCAAATGGAGCCATGAAGCCATGCATGAGCCACATGGGAACCATGAAAGCTTTGGACACCTCAACATACCCAAGATGGAAAGAGGAGGAGGCTCCTTCCATATTCCCTTAAGGAGATTAGCTACTTCCATGATTCCACTAAACCTTGCTTAAACTTAATTGTACTTGGATGGTGACCCTTACCCACTAATTAAGCTGACCTAAACCACTTTCTCTTCAGCCCAAACTAGCCATGGGGTGGTGCACTTAGCCCAATCCATGCATTTGACCAAACTTAGCCAAAATACACCCTTACCCCACTCCATTTTAATTCAACCACTTTACACATGGCCATTGCCAATTCTCTACACTAAACCCCAGCCCTGAGCCTCCTGACCCTGAGGGTGACCCATGCCTGCCGGCCAGCCACCTGGACTGCCGGAAAATACCACACCCGAGAGCTCCCATGTGAGCCCAAGCTTGGAATTCTCACCTGCTGAGTTGCCCCATGCCCAATGGCTACCATGGCTGTTCTTCTCCTCACCAGAGCAGCTGATCCCAACCCCTAACTCCCCCTGGGAGAGCCTCCAGCCAGCTCTATTTAAACCCCACCTCTCTCGATCATGGAAGAGGTGATGAAACAAATCACATAGAAACTCTGCCAAAATCATTCCAGACTCTCCCCCACACCTGGAGAACTTGATTCCCACTGAAATCCCCCTGCCATTTCCTCTCTGTGAGCTCAATTTCAGAGTTGAAATTCAAGCCTAAAACCAGGACACTTCACCACAGTGAGCCAATCTCCAAATTGATTGGTCCTACACCTTCACCAGACCAAGAGGAGAAGTTCCCCAGTGAAAGCCCCCTTTCCAGAAAACCCAGTTGCTCCAGCCTCCAAGCTTTGTGATCGGCTGTGGTCACTTTTGTACCTAGGCAATTCACCAGGCCAAGGGACTTCATCTGGAGCTTTCTTGGACCCAATCGAACGTGACAAAACTCTCAGATCAAAGCTTAACTTCTATGAGCAAAGGTATGAGCTCTCTCTTCTTCCCTAGCTTCTGAACATTCTCCATTTCAAATGCCTCAATTTCAATGCATGATCGCCGTATAGATGTATTCGTCTCTTCAAGACGAATCCATAGAGCACAAGAACACAAAAATCCGTTAAGTATTTAGTGAGATCTTAGGGTTTTAGTGTGGACAGTCACGAGTTCACACCAGTCGTAGGTGATGATTGGGAGCCGTCGGATCGAGCATGTATTGAGCGGACGGTCGGGATCGAGCCGGACAGCACAATGGTACATGAACCGCGGGCCCCTGGGGAACGGAGTCGCATGGCGGCGTTGAACCAGAAAGCGTCGCGTGGCTATTCGGAGATGCTAAGGTTAACGCGGCGCCGATTCGGATAAATAGAAAAATAGGATTTTATGGATTTATTAAATATCCAGAACTTCAAAAATTCATAACTTTGTGTAGAAAAATCATAAAAATAAAATAAAAATACCCACTTGCTCAGTGAACAGAGGAGAATAATGTGAAAAATAAATCAAGTCATTTCATCAAGTATTTTATTTTTAATAATTTATTTACTCTCTGCACTATTTCAATTATCCATGCATATAGGAAATTCACCATGGCATGAGACCATAGGACTTTTGAAGCCTCTGAACTTGGGAGCCTTCCCTGAATTTTCCAAGGTCAGAGGCCATCCCTATGAGAAGTTATTGACTTTTCAATTGGATGTTATTGTTTTGAATATTTTAATTCCATTAATTAGCATGTTGAGAAATAAATTCTAGGAAAATCTGGTGATGTTTCTTATGACTAGAGGAACCTAGGAAAAATAAGTTTTGAGTTAATTCACTTGGAATAACCCTAATTGGTCTAAATACCCAAAATTAAACTTTAATTAATTAGGGTTAACTATATAGCAAATTGACTTGGAAACAATTCTTCACTGTCCTTTAGGGTTAGGAGAGTCTCAGATAAAAATTTGAAATTAATTGGACTTGATTTGATCCACCAAATGGGTTGATTAAGCCCCATGAGTAAAATTAAACTTTAAAAATTCATAACTCACTAAAAACTTTTCAAAAATTCACAAAAATGGTATTGGAGCTTCTATGATATTAGAGGAACTTAGGAAAATTAAAATTGTAATTTTCTAAAAAAGTTGATTTTTATCATTATTTTAATATTTTTAATAATTAAAAAATAATAAAAATCATAAAAATATAAAAAATCACCAAAATGTTACATTTTGAATTCTAATTACTTAGGAACAAACCAAATATTTTTCTTAAGTCCCTAGGATAAGATATTGAATTTTAAAGGCTTAATGTAATTTTTAATATTAAAAAATGTATTTTCCAACCTTTTCACGAAAATAATTCTAATAAATCAACGAAAAATCAGAAAAATACAAAATTTGTTTCTCTGAACTCCTTGAGATTAGAGAGATTTAAGAAAAATATAAAATCCATTTTTTAACTTTAATTTTATTTTAAAATTAATTAATACTCCAAAACTCAAAATAATTCTAATAAATAAAATATATTTACAAAAATCACTAAAATTGGTCCAAATGGTCCTCTAGTCATTAGGAATATCCCATAATTTTATTAAGGACAGAAACATTTCCTTGGTCATGTTATTGAATTTTCCTTGAAAACCCCTATTTTCCATTAAAAATAATTACATAAAAAAATTAAATACAAAAAAATCACATTTTCTCCTCTAAAGCCTTAATTGACATGTAAGTGAGGTCACATAAAAACTTCAAGTTCATTTGAGCTTAATTTAGTGAGTTATAGAATTATTGAGCTTGAAGGGCAAAATGGTAATTAAAAATTTCAATCTTTAATTAAAATTTTAGGATTAATTGAAAAGGGGAGGGTAAAATATTTGATTTTAAACTGATTTTGGATGATTGAAACTTAAATGATTGGGGTAGAAACCTACTAACCATTTCAAAAAATATATATATAATTAAAATAAATTTAATTAATTAATTAATTGAAATTTTGGGAAAATAATAGAAATTGGAATTATTAAAGTAGGGATATTATTAAGAGGATATTTATTCTTTAATTTAAAAGTCCGTAAATAAACCACTTCAATAATACTTAATTCTTAATAAAATTTTTTTTTAAATAATAATCAAAATTAAAATTAAATTAAAATTAAATTAAAACTAAAATTAAAATTAAATTAAATTAAATTAAATTAAAATTAAATTAAATTAAATTAAAATTAAATTAAATCAAATTAAATTAAATTAAATTAAATTAAATTAAAATCAAATAAAATTAAATGAAAATTAAATTAAATTGAATTAAATTAAATAAAAATCATTTAACAACAAACCTAAATGAAATCCTTAAGAATTAAATCTAAAATAACTTTAACACTATTCCAAACTTAAACTAATTTTTTATTATTAAGTCAAAATTAAAATTAAATCATTAAGTTTAAATCATTAAAATACCTAATAAGTTGATTTGCCCTTTTAAAGCTCTTATTATTATAACTCTTAAATGAGGTATCAAGTGAAGTGTTACTTCACTTATTGGATATTCAAATGTCCTAGTTCACTGAGCAAGATAACAAAACTTAAACTCTTGGATGATTAATTCACTTGTATAATTAAATTCTCTTGGACTTAAAACAATCCTAGAGGTATTGAAAAGATGTTTAAGACTCGTCTTAAGCACTTCCTCAATATGATAGGATGTTTATAAGAACAACTGAAATTAATTGTTCTTGGGTGAAGAGAGTCATCCTTAAACCAAAACACAAGAACCTAGACGTCATAGGAGATGACTAGCTATAGGATTGGGACTTTGGTAGACAACCGAAACCTTTCCCTTAGCTTTACCTAGGTACTTGTTAAAATATTTAAATGCCTTAATATGTGTTTTAAGTGCAGCTTGGGATGACGGGAAGACCCTCCAGGTACGCTTTTATTTTATTGCAATTTACTTTATTGCAATGCACTTTACTTTTCTTGCATGATAAACAATTGTTGCATGAAAACCAAAACCTTTAGGATAGTCCCTGAACTGAAACCAAAACTAAATTAAAAGTCATTACAAGATAAAAATTACTGCAACAACATTTCAAAATATAAAACAACTCAAAATTTAATCACAACAGAACAAAAAAACTACAATTGCAACTAAATTAAAACGTCTCGTTGAATGATCGGGAATACCTAGGATGATGTAACCCACGTGTTGCTAACAGGATTTCCCACGGTCTAAATGAAAGTGTGGAACTCATTCAGTTGAGTTTAGCAAATTCATCTGGACTAAGTGAATTCGATGAAAATAACGATGCGGAGGATGACGTAACCGTGGGATCTTAATCGGTTATGTTTAAACAACTTTAAGATTTGTTTTAATTAAAATATTAAAAACACTTGGATTTTAAGATTCTCTATAAACCAAAACACTTCTCTCATCTCCTGATTTATGACTTCTAAAACTAAACCTCTGCAACAACAAGGAGCTCGGAGCATGGTGGACAGCTCGGCCATCGTCATCAGCAAAACTCAACTCTACTTCAACAAAACATTTCTTAGAATTAAATAACAAGCCATAGGACTTCGAGGTAGTCCGCCTAGCGCGACATAAATCCTCACTTGTTCTTTTAGGCTTTTGCACAGCTCTGTTGTGCAATATAAGCCCTAACACTTTAGGATTCCGAGGTCGTCGTCCGATACGACGTAAATCCTCCTACTTTACAAGTTATTTGTATAATCAGGTGATTATGTAAATGTAATTCCTATAATTAATTGGCAGGACTGAAATACTAAATAATTCTCCCTACATTGAAGCCAAACAATAGGATAGTCGGGAAGTTGCCAAGATTCCTCTTGGATCCTCAACTTCTCCTACATCTCTTCCTTTGGACTCGTAAAATAAATGTTCCAAATTTGATCCATTCCCAATTGAAATTTCCAAAATCCAATTGTTTGAAAACCTTAAACTTTGAAAACCTTGAGAACAAAACCACTGATCATTATCGAGAGTTTTCTTAAGTGATTCCCGTCACTTAGGATGTAATTAACTATAGGGGCTTGCCCTTATAGGGAACTTTAAGAACCCAGGTAATATAAACCCTGCTTAATTCAATTATATTAAGCAGGGGAACTTGTCTGCTTATAAAATTGGTTCGCAGACCAAACGGATGTCACAAATCTCCTAGTTTATTTAATCAAGCCCCATCATCAAGCAGTGTGTCTATTCTTCGGGATAGATACACGGTTTGTGGTGCGGTGCTCGTTTATATTAACTATTTGGGATGTGAGATCGGTTTGATTTCATATCTTAAAACTTTTAAACTTAAAATTCCTTTTAAAATCAAATGTTATCTTTTAAACTATATATATATTTAAATTAAATTTAAAATATGAAAATTCGCCGACAATTTATGTAGGCAACCCCCTTTTCAAAACACATAACCTAAAATATGCCGATAGCCTGGACCAAAGGGTAAAGAATAGGAATGCTTCTATTTGGCACTGCTACATAAAATTCTAAGCATCTCTTTGCTACACATTATCTTTGTAATTGCATGAGAAACTTAGCCTTTAACATCTCAAAATTCTCCAAACCATTTTATCCATAAGTTATCTTTTTATTTAAGAACTTTATTTAGATTATTTATTAAAAAAAACCATTTTAATCAAAATTCCAAATTTAGGCTTTATAGAAATAGACTGGAATTAGCCTAAATTATTGCTTACCTCGCTTCTCTGTGGATCGATATTGAGGTTATAAAAGAAAATCCTATATTATTTGAAACGATACGTATACTTGCGTAGTACCCCTAGTGTGTAAAATATTTTCTAATATTTTACAACATTATGATTATAGCCGCTATTTAAAAATTGGGTCAAGTTTTTGGCCATCTTTTGAAAGAAAAAATTACTGCGTTATTGCGGGTCGGGTCAAGTTTTTGGCGCCATTGCCGGGAAGCTTCGGTAATAACCTTAGGAGAATTTTATTTGAAATAATTAGGTTTAGACTTGGAAAACTGTAGTGTCGTAAAAATTATTTTTGTGTGAAAAGTGTTTTGTTATATAAAAAAGTGTTGTGAAAAAAAAAGAAAAAAAAAGAAAAAAAAGTGTTTGTGTGAAAAATAAAGTGTTCATGAAAATGTTTTGTTGTAGTGAATATATTTCATCTATTATTAGTTTAATTGTTAATGTATTGTTTGTTGTGCTATGTATGCGAAACAAAGAATCTGCAGGACTTGTGCCTTATGATCCCGAGTTTGAAAAAAATTAAAAAAAATACAAAAATGACTCGAAAAACTTGAAATGGAAATAGAAAACTTTCAAGATAATAACTTGGAAAATCATCAAACTTCATTGAGGGATTACGTAATTCCTATGACAGATGAAATTCACTCAAGTATACAAAACCCTGTCATAGAAGCTGACTCGTTTGAAATAAATCCCGAGATTATCCAGTCGGTGCGTAACAAACTCGTTTGGGGAATTCCTTTGGAGGATCCCTATTTACACTTATCTTGTTTTCTAGAACTTTGTGCTACATTTCGTTATAATGGCATGTCAGACGATGCTGTTAGGCTAAGGCTTTTTCCTTTCTCACTAAGGGATAAGGCTAAAATATGGTTATACTCATTAGCATCTGGCTCTATTAAAAATTTGGAGGTGTTAACTCAGAAATTCCTAGCTAAGTATTTTCCATTTTCAAGGACTACAAAACTTAGAAATTATATTATCACATTTTGTCAATATGAAGGAGAATCAATATACGAATCTTGGGAAAGATTTAAGGAACTCCTAAGAAAGTGTCCACATCATGCCCTGCTCGATTGGTTATTCATTCAAACTTTTTATAATGGGTTAGTAGGATCCCTTAGGTCTATATTGATGCTACTGCTGGTGGTTCATTAATGTCAAAAGTATTTGATGAAGCGTATGCATTAATTGAAAAAATGGCTACAAATGAATTTCAATGTCCCTCTACAAGGGTAAATCATAAAAATATAGCTAGAATTAATGATATAGATGTGATTACAATTCTTGCTTCTCAAGTTGCCACAATATCAAGGAAGTTGGACCAATTTGGAATGAACCATCCTCAATTTACTTTTGTAAGTAAGGAAAGAGCATTAGGGCATATAATTGATTCTAAATTATCATATGACGCTTTAAATACTATAAACAACCCATATTCAAACTTTTACAACCCGTGTTGGGAGAACCATCCTAAATTTAACTGGAATCGTACTACTAATGGTGGAAACCAAAAATGGGAAAGTAATCATGTGAATCCTAATAGAAGTTGGAATAATCAGGAGAACACAACTATAGACCTTCATATCCACTGGACTCTAACAATGATCAACAATTTGAAGATAATAAGATGTATATGGAAGAAGTGGTAATGCAAATGGGAAACCAGTTGCAAAGTCAAAATGCTACGATTAAAATAAAGAGACTCAACTGGAACAAATTGCTAATTCACTTAGCAACAGACCCCAAGGAACACTTCCTAGCAACATTGAGATCAACCCTAAAGAGAACACAAATGAACTGGTTGAACCTGTCTAATTAAGAAGTGGAAGAGAGATAGAGAATGTGGTTAGAAAAAAAAATATGTTGTGAGAGAAACAAAGGAAACTAAAAAACCTGAAAAGCATGTTTCTAAGGATTCGAAAAAATTAATTTCTCTAACTAAAGTTAGTTTGGAAAGACCACCACATCCATTTCCTCAATGACTTAGACAGCATGAGTTGGATAAGAAATTTTCAAAGTTCATGAAAGTACCAAAGAAGTTAACGATAATAATTCCTTTCACTGAAGCTTTGAAACAGATGCCAAGTTATGCAAAGTTTATGAAGGAGATATTAAACAAGAAAAGAAAATTTAGGGATTACGAGACAGTTACACTAAGTGAGGAGTGCAGTGCTATACTTCAGAAAAATTTTCCTCGGAAATTTAAAGATCCTTGTAGCTTTACAATTCCTTGTGCAATTGGAAAAAGATTATGTGGAAAAGCTTTATGTGATTTAGGAGTGAGCATTAATGTGATGCCTCTGTCTATATTTAGAAGGTTAGGTTTATTTGATATTTCTCGCACTACTGTAACCCTTATTTTAGCTGACCGATCTATCATTTATCCAAAAGGAGTTATAGAAGACGTGCTTGTTAAAGTTGATAAATTTATCTTCCCTTTGGAATTTATTGTATTAGATATGGAGGAAGATAAAGAAATTCCAATTATTTTAGGGAGACCTTTCCTTGTTACTGGACAAGCTATAATAGATGTGCAAAAAGGAAAGTTGATTATGAATATTAATGACCAAAAAGTCACTTTTGATGTATTAATGACTATGAAATATCCAGCTGAGAGAAAAGATGATGATTATTTTTGGATAGATAAAATTGATTATTTAAGTAAAGACCTGTCGGCATATTTTTAGGTTGTGTTGTATTTTAGAAAAAGGAGTCGCCTACAGAAATTGTCGGCGAATTTTAAATTTTAAATTTAATTTAAATATATATATAATTTAGAAAGTAGTATTTGATTTTGAAAATAATTCTAAGTTTGAAATTTTTAAGATATGAAATTAAACCGATCTCACATCCCAAATAGTTTATATAAACGAGCACTACATCACAAACCGTGTATCTATCCTGAAGAATAGACACACTGCTTAATGATGGGGCTCGATTAAATAAACTAGAAGATTTGTGACATCCGTTTGGTCTGCGAACCAATTTTATAAGCCGACAAGTTCAACTGCTTAATATAAAGGAATTAAGCAGGGTTTATATTACCTGGATTCTTAAAGTTCCTTACAAGGGCAAGCCCCTATAGTTAATTACATCTTAAATGACGGGAATCATTTAAGAAAACTCGCGATAATGATCAGTGGTTTTGCTCTCAAGAATTTCAAAGTTTAAGGTTTTCAAAGGATTAAATTTTGGAATTTCAAAAGGGAATGGATCAAATTTGGAACAATTTATTTTAGAAGTCCAAAGGAAGAGAAGTAGGAGAAGCTGAGGATCCAAGAAGAATCTTGGCAACTTCCCAAACTATCCTATTTGTTTGGATTTAATTTGAGAGTTTATTTAATGTTTCAGTCCTGCCAGTTTTAATTAATTAGGGCTTATATTCATATGACATAATCATATAAATAGCCTTGAAGATGTGAGGGTTTATGTCGTACCATTCGACTACCTCGGAGTCCTAAGACCGGTTAGGGCTTAATTTACATAACATGATTATATAAATGCCTAACGAAGAGTTGAGGATTTATGTTGCACTAGGCAAACTACCTCGAAATCCTATATCTTGGTTATTTAAACTAAGAAAGGTTTTGCTGAAGTAGACACAAGTTTTGCTGACGAAGATGGCCGTGCTGCCCACCGTGCTCCGAGCTCCTTGTTGTTGCAGAGTTTTAGTTTTAGAAGGTGAAAATCAGGAGATGAGAAAAGTGTTTTAGTTTAGAAGAAAATTAAAGTTCAAATGTCTTTAATGTTTTATTAGGGGAATCTTAAAAGTTGATTATAATAACACCGGTTAAGATCCCACAGTTACATCATTCCGGCACCGTTATTTTTATCGGATTTACTTAGTCCAGATGAATTTGCTAAACTCAATTGAATGAGTTCCACACTTTCATTTAGACCGTGGGAAATCTCGTTAGCAACACGTAGGTTACATCATCCGAGGTATTCCCGATCATCCAACGAGATGTTTTAATTTAATTGCAATTGTAGTTTTGTTGTTTTGTTTGTGATTAAATTTTGAGTTGTTTTGTCTTTTGAATGTTGTGGCGGTGAGTTTTATCTTGTGTTGATTTTAATTTAGTTTTGGTTTCAGTTTTGTGGCTATCCTAAATGGTTACAGTTTTCATGCAACAATCTTATTTAACATGCAAGAAAAGTAAAGCGCAGTACATGTAAGTAACTTGTAATAAAATAAAAGCGTACCTGGAAGGTCTTCCCGTCATTCCAAGCTACACTTAAAGCACATGTTAAGGCATTTATATAATTTGCAACAAGACACCTAGGTAAAGCTAAGGGAAGGTTTTGGTTGTCTACCAAAGTCCTGATCTTATAGCTAATAAATTCCTATGACGTCTAGGTCCTTTTGTTTGTTAAGGATGATTTTCTTCATCAGAGAACAATTAAATTCAATTGTTCTTCTAAAACACCCCATCACATTGAGGAAGTGTTTAGGAAAAGTCCTAAACATATTTTCAATATTTTTGGAATTACTTTTGAGTCCAAATGAGTTTTATTGCACAAGTGAATTAATCATCCAAAAATTTAGTTTAGTTTGTTTCTTGCTTAGTGAATTAGGATGTTTGATTATCCTATAAGTAAAGTGACATTTCACTTGATACTTTACTTAAGAGTTATAATAATGAAAACATTTAGGGGGGGCAATTCAGTTTGTTAAAGAATTTAATGATTTAAAACTGGAATTGGTGATTTAAAGTGATTTAATTTAGTTATAAAATTTTAATAATTTAAGTTTGGAATAGTGTTCAAGTTGTTTTATTCTTAAATGTTTTAAACCATTTGAATTGAAAGAGGAGTTTAAATTATTTAATTTAGACTTTAATGTTTTAATTTTTTAATTTAATTGCAATATTCTAGATAGACTTTTAATTGGTTTGATTTTCTTTATTAAGAATCAATTTTTTTTTGAAATTGTTTTTAATTTTTCAAGTTTGCTTTAAATTTGCTTTCAAGTGATTTTGAAATAAATTTTAATGTTTTAAATTTATTTCAATTTGATTATTAAATTACTTAATGTTTCAAGCTTAATTTAATTAAAGGTTACATTCTTTTAATTATCATCTTATGTTTAATTAAGAGTTAAATATTATTAAAGTAATTCATCTAGGAATCTTAAATTAAAGAATTGATATCTTCTTAAATCAAATCCCTAATCTTAATAATCCAAATTTTTAATCTATTCTTCCAAAATTTAAATTATTTAATTAATTAAAATTTACTTTAAATATTTTCAAGGTAATTAGTGGCTTTCTACCCCTTAATTCCCTAGGTTTCAATCATCTATGAGAAGAGTTAAGATCAGATATTTTATCCTCCCTTTGATTAGACCTAAATATTAATTAGGGCTAAAATCCTTTAATTACTTTTATGCCCCTTTTAAGGTTGTTCATTTCATAACTCATCAAATTAAGCTCAAATAAACTTAAAATTTTTATGTCACTTCACTCATATGTCATTTAAGACATTAGAGGGGAAAATATGATTTTTCTGAATTTAATTTAATTTATATAATTATTTTTGTGCGAAAATGAGGGTTTTCAATGAAAATTCAACAACATGACTAAGGTTAGGTTCCTATCCTTAGGAAAATTATTGGATGTTCCTACTGACCAAAGGACCATTTGGACCAATTTTGGTGATTTTTTGAATTATGTTTTATTTATTATAATTATTTTGAGATTTGGAGTGTTAATTAATTATAAAATAAAATTAAAGTTGAAAAATAAATTTTATATTTTTCTTAAGTCTCTCTGACCTCAAGCGAGTTCAAAGAAGCAAATTTTATATTTTTTTTATCTTTCTTTGATTTATTAGAATTAATTTGGTGAAAAGGTTGGAAAACCCATTTTTTAATTCAAAAATTGTCTTAAGCATTTAAAATTCAATATCTTAACCAAGAGACTTGGGAAAAAAAATTTAGCTTGTTCCTAAGTGATTAGGAGGTGAAATATGACATTTTTATGATTTTTAATATTTTTATGATTTTTATTATTTTTTAATTATTAAAATTTTAAAAATATGATTAAAAATGAAAATTTTTAGAAAATTTCAATTTTAATTTTTTTAGACTCCTCTGATATCAGAGAGCCCACAAAATCAATTTGGTAAATTTTTAAAATGTATTTTTAGAGTTATAAATTTTTAAAGTTTAATTTTGGTCATGTAACTTAATTGGTCCATTTAGTGGGGTTAAACATTTCCAATTGATTCCAAATTTTTATATGAGGTCCCTCTGATCCTAAAGATTAGTGGAGAATTGTTTTGAAGTTTTTTTTGATGTGTCGTTAGCCCTAATTAATTAAAGTTCAGTTTTGTGTAATTAGGCCAATTAGGGTTATTCTTAATGAATTAACTCAAAATATAATTATCCCAGAGTCCTCTGGTCCTAAGAAACCTTCCCAAATTTTCCTAGAATTTTCTAAGAAATATGCTAATTAATAGAATTAAAATACCAAAAATAGTGACATAAACTTGAAAAATACATAACATGCCATAGAGATAACCTCTAACCTTGAAAAATTCAGGGAATGTTCCCAAGATCAGAGGCTTCAAAAGCCCTACGGTCTCATGCCATGGTGAATTATTTTTGCAAATGGAGAATTAAAATACTGAAAAGAGTAAACATTTAATTAAAAATAAAATATTCATCAAATTAACTCAATTCTTTTTTCACATTATTCTCCTCTGTTCACTAAGCAAGAGGGTATTTTTATTTTATTTTTGTGATTTTTCTATGCAAAGATATGGATTTTTCAATTTCTGGGTATTTAAATAAACAGAAAATAACCTATTTATCTATTTAACCCAGTCAGCACCGCGTCAACCTACGACGGATTGAAAGACCAGGCGAAGCGCTCCTATTTTGACGCTGCCATCTGAGTCAGCCGCCATGAGTCCCACGGTCCCGCTCCTTCTTCTAATCCGATGCAATCTGAGCCGTTCAACTAATACACGTGCGATCCAACGGCGGCTGGTCGTCGTCTACGACTGGTGTGCACCCGTGACCGTCCACACTCAAACCATAATATCTCCCTCGTTTCTCAACAGATTTTCGTGTTCTTATACTCTATGGATTTGTCTTGAAGAGACGAATACATCCAAATGGTTTACATGCATTAAAATTAACTCAAACAAAATGGAGAATCGCTGGAAGCTCTCGAGGAGGAGGAGTGTCTATACCTTGGTTCAGGAGGTGAGGCCTCAACTGAATGTGCTTGGCACATTCGTTGGAGTTTGAGGATCCTGGGAATGAAGCCTCTGGCCCTATCGAATTGTCTAAGTACAACTTCCACCAAGCCCGATTTCAAAGCTTGGCCGATAGAGATAATTACTGGCCTCGTGAGGGGGCTTCCACTGGGGAACTCCTTCTCTTGGTCTTGTGCAGGTGTGGGTGAATTTAATTTGATTTTAATGGAGGTTTGAGAGATGTTCTATTCTGGCCTGAGAATTGAGCTCCAAAATTGAGCTCAATCAATGGGATTTAGGGCAGGAGAACAGTGGGGATGGATTGCTCTTGGCTAGGGGAAGCTCTGTGAGAAGTTTGGAGGGATTCTATGATGGTTGATTTCAGCCAACCTTTTTGGCTGAGAGGGGTGGCTTGCTTAAATAGCCATGGCCAAGGCCTCCCAGGGGGGTTTGATTGCTTGGATCAACTGCTCTAGTGAAGAGAGAACAGCTGCAGTGGCCATTGGGCATGGGACAACTCAACTAGTTCAAATTGAATTTTTGAATCCATTTAGACCTCTCGGCCATGGTGTTTTCTGGCAACCTGGTGGCTGGCCGACTAGGGTCAGGTCACCATCCTGATCAGGAGGGTCAGGGCTTGAAGTTTGTGGGTTCAATTGGCCAATGCCAAGTGTAAAGAGGTTTGATTTAAGTGGTAAGGGGGAAGGGTCATTTGGGCTTGAATTGGTCCAAGGCATGGTTTAGGCTAGGTGCACCTCCCCAAGGCTTGACTTTGGGCTGAGGGAGAATCATTTGGGTCAGCTAGGAAGGGGTGGTGAAGTCCCCATCCAAGGTGATGTGGCTAAACTTGGTTTAGAGTGTAGCATAAATGGGGTTAAAAGGGCTTAATGAAGGCTTAGGAAATGCTCCCCTCTTCTTGCCATATATGACTAATTGAGGTGTCAAAACTCTCATGGCTTCATATGGCTTGTAAATGGCTCACATTTGGCTTACATTTGGCTTGGAAAAGGTTGGCTTGTTTCATTAAAAAGGGTTTTGGTATTTTTGATGAATTTAGGGGAAATTGGCATGGGGCTTAGTTTAGAAAAGTATAATGATGAATTTGAAACTTAGAGAGTGATTTAAATCAAAGGGATGATGAGGTGAAAGTTTCATGTAGGCTTTGGATTGATTTTGGGCCTTTTGAAATCAATTTGGATGGGCTTTTAAATGGTTTAAGGAAGTGAGCTTTATGTTTCAAAATGGACTTTTGGATGAAAAATTTTATGAAGGACCATGCCAAATAAATTTTGGGTTTAGTTTAGGGATGTATCATGAGTGATTTGAATCAAATTTGAGGTGATTTGGAGTTGAATCGGGTTTGATTTGGGACTTTTTTCGTAAAGGGGCCAAAGTGGGTGAAATTGGGCTAAGGTTGGGCTAATGTTAGATTTGATGTAAAATTAATGTTGAGAAATGTTTATGAGAGTGTTACAAAGAGTTTTAAACTTTGGTTGGGCTTTTATTTTGGGATTTGGGCCCATTTTGGTTCATGGTGTGTTTAGGCCAAAATTGGGGATTTTTGGTTTGGGTTAGGTTTAGGAGGAGTTTAGGTTCAAATTTGGGGAAAAACTTGTTAATATTTTGTTTGTGGGGATATTAGGAAGGTTTAGGAAAAGATTTGGGGCTAATTGTAGTTGAATTGGGTTGGTTTGGGCTAAGTTTAGGTCATGGGCCAAAATTGGGCTTTAAGCTTCAAATTGAAATTGGATCGAAATGTTAATCAAATTGGGTTTAAATTTTGTCTATATTGATATTGGGGATATTGAATTGAAGTTTAGAATTGGATTGGATCAACATTGAGGTCAATTGGGTTGATTCGATTTGACATTGGGCTTACTTTGGTTAAAAATGGGCAAAATTGGAGGTTTTGGTAAAAGTGTGTTAAATTGACAAAATTGGCCTATGGTGTAGTTGAACAAATCAAATTGGGAATAATTGGAATATTTTGGAATTTTATGGGAATTTTTGAAATTTATGGATTTTTTGTTTAAAAAGGGCATTTTGGGTATTTGGAGGGTATTGGGGGGGGTAATTTTGGAAATTTTTGTATAGTTGGCTAAGGATGATCAATTTGAATGGTGGGAAATGTTTAGGGTTGGTTTTGAGGAATTTTGGGTATTTTAGGTAATTTTTGCAAATTTTGGGTAGCTTCAAGGACATTTGGTAGGTTTTGTGGGTGTAGGCCCCGGGGGTCAAAAATTGAAATTTTGGAAAAATAAAGATTGGTCAAGTTTGAGTAGAATGGAATCACTTTGGTTGAGCCATGAAGCCATATCAAGCCCATAAGAGCCATGAGAGGACTCATTTGAGGCATTCACTATGTTGTTCCTAACCCTTTTAGCCAAAGGCCTTGGGGTTAAGGTCCATCCATATGAATTAGCTACATGAGTCAGGAATTCAAGTTAGGTATGAATAGTTTTAGGATTTGGAATGTGTGTGAAAGTGTAATGTGTGCAGGTCAACCCTCACCAGACCAGGCCACCCAGAGTAGTCCTAAGGCAAAGAGTCCTATAAGGAACTCATCATTTAAACCTCCGCATTTGATCTTAACCCTCCAAGTGACTTAGGGGTTTACAATCAAACTTATGGGGTTTGCAGGGAGTTAAGAGGTGTTTAAATTTCTAGGTGATGGGTTCCAATTCTAGTCCTCTAGAATAGTCGAAGGGAAATCCTAAGGCTAGATCCTAAGTACGAAGGAGAGAGAAGAGAAAAGACCTCATAAAAAATGAGGTCAACAAATGGACCCCCAATAGGTGTGGTGTGCTAACAAAGCACACCGCGCGTATTGGCGTTGACCGAAGAGATCGGCAAAACCAACACAGACATCTAAGTGACTCATTTAGAACAGAGTAGAAACAAATTTCCGCTGGGGAGAATCAATTATATCTCGAAGACTAGAGATCCCTGAACTCTCGCTGGGGAAATGAGAAGGAGGTGAATTCCAGATCATGAGATCTGGGGAACTTTGATTTAGATTTCATTTCATTTTCTATTCCGAGTTTTTTTTTTTAATGTGTGAGTTTAGAATTCGATTTGTTCTGAGTTTCAATTTCGGTTGAGGTTTAATTTAAAATCAATTCAAGGAAATCTGGATTTGAAATGAGAATTGGAACCTAGGTTCCAACCTCAGGATTACGAAGAGAACTGGAATTTAGGTACCAGCCTCGGAGTGAGAATCAGAGTTTAACTATCGTTTGAAAAGGATGAGAATCAGAATTTATGTACTGATCTCGAAATAAGATCTGGATTTTGGTACCAGTCTCGGAAGGAGAGAGTTGAAATTTGGTATCAATCTCGGGAAGAGAGTGAGAATTTGGTACCGACCTCGAAAGGAGAGAACTGGAATTTGGTACTAGTCTCGAAGGTTTAAAGAGAACTGGAATCTGGTACCAGTCTCGAAGGTTAAAGAGAACAGGAATCTGGTTCCAGTCTCGAAGGTTTAAAGAGAACTGGAATCTGGTTCCAGTCTCAAAGGTTTAAACAAAACTGGAATCGGTTCCGATCTCGAAGGTTTAAATAAAACTGGAATCTGGTTCCAGTCTCGAAATGTTTAAAGAGAACTGGAATCTGGTTCCAGTCTCGAAGGTTTAAAGAGAACTGAAATCTGGTCCCAGTCTCGAAGGTTTAAAGAGAACTGGAATCTAGTCCCAGTCTCGAAGGTTTAAAGAGAACTGGAATCTGGTTTCTCGAAGGTTTAAAAAGAACTGGAATCTGGTTCCAGTCTCGAAGGTTTTGAGTGTAGAAATTTGCTGTGGAGATTTGAGTTTAGCGGAGGATTTGGAATGAGACGTGAAAGTGTTTCACGTCTTATGAGGATTGATTAAAGTCTGATTATTTGGCGAAGGATATGAATCCATACCATCAGAACCAAATCGAAAATTTTCATGGTTCTGTATCAGTAGATTAGTCGACCTTCTCAAAAGAGGGAAGGAAATATGGAGAGTCAAAAAGAGATTTGAGAATAGCTGAAGGCTGGGGATTTCAGATTCAGGAATTTGTCTTAGTCGTTTGTTGTGATTTGATTTTAGCTTGATTTTTCAATTAAGGGTTCACATTTATTTAGAATTCGTGTTTATTTGTAGTTTGTTTTAACATTCAGATTTTTAAAAGAGTTCTGATTTAATTTTTTTTATTTTCCCTTTGTTCTTTGTTCGAAGTTCATTTAACTTAATGGTGTTTCCCAGTCAATTTGCACAAAAAGAGGTGAAGGCAGAACATGCATGGTCGTTTTCATTCCAATCTCGTCGAAAATACATCATACATCTTGATCCAAAACATGATGATATTTTCTTTGAGAAATCAATATCTCATACAATCCATATATATCCAAAACGGATTGTGTAAGATTCTTCAAGTTTTTTTTTCAAAAATAGCTGTCAAAATCCATGTTCGAATAGTGAGATACATGGACAATAACATCATCTTCCAAGTCATCCTTGGCAGGAATTCCGTATGGATGTGCATTGGAGGTGTGCTATCTCCCATGTAACTCACAGCTCGTAAGGCCGAAGACTCTCTAACTCTGGATCTGGCTGAAACTGGAAAGGTATTTTTTTGTCATCCATTCTCTTGAAAGTGATGGAGATTCGTTCCACAGGCACTCCTGGAATGCAATGTTTCATAATGTCCGCTCCATTCCCTTTTAACACCATGATGGAACCTACCAGCAGTGGTATCTCCACCGGCCCTCGGAATTCTCTGGGGCCTGCTATCCGGAGGTCAGATCCGAACATGATATTGTACTGGTTGACAAAAGACACTGTGCAGAAAGGTCTAACTAAATCATGATGGTCTATGTGTGGAGGTATGCAGTCGCCCTCCTTGTAGATGTTAATGATGCAGATGTAGGGTATGCAATCTGTAGGCAATACCTTCCATGTTATCATCCTTTTACCATTCTCTAGATAATATTTAGAATCGGATCCACCTCACTGCGGCGGAGTATTCCTGGTGGATTCCCTTTTCTGTCTACCGTGAAGTTGTAGAAACATCCGCATTGGATTGTAATTCTTCCTTTTCCAGGCATCCATCTTCGGGGTTCTGAATAGGTCTTTTCCCTTAGAGGACCAGCTCAGCCCATTTTCTGAAGCTCAAATACGCAGTCTACAATTTGTTGTTGTTCGTAATCTGAGAATACATCTGTATGCAGCTCGAGGCCTTCTAACATATTGATCCTCTTGCCTCCAATTCTCTCAAAGTATTCAAAAGTTTTCTTTTCAACATTCTGCATTCTTTCCAACTCATATTCCAGAATTATCTGCAATTGGCGAGGTCTAGTAACGTACTGGGGAATGTATGGTTCAACCCCGGCACGCTCTCCTGCATGTCTTGGCTCCTCGGGGATAGTCTCTGTCGGGACATCCTCTGTGGTTGATTTTGTAACAAGACTCTTCAAAACTGGTGCATCTGCTTAGCGTCGAGGTGCTGATTCTATTTCTGCTCTTCTTGGGATTTTCTTTATCTGTTCTACTTTCCTTGGAGTTGATCTCCTCCGTTCCGATTCCTGATGAACCAATTTTTTGGAGTGTTTGTATTGACGGTAGCAACTGTCTCTTCATGTTGAACTACTGCTAACATGGTTAACATCATGCAAATGCGGCGATTCTTATTCCTCTGCTGGGTGGCAGTGAGAATAGCTCTCCTTACCCCTTGGACTTCTGTGGGCATGGCGCTGACAAGCCTGCCCTCTACTGTAGCAACAACAGACTTAACATTCTTATCTTCTTCTGTTGCATGAGCGGCATTTACTTTTCTATTCTTTCTGGTGGACTGCTAACTTGGGTCACCCAATTTCATCACTGTCTGACTGTGGAACTCTTCCCGATCAATCGGGGTCCAATCATTTTCTTCATAGTGTAGCCTGGCTGGTGTGAAGTAAGAGTCAATCTCGATCACGACTCCATCCCTCACCCTCTTTTCATCAAGTGCTAGACTCATGCCATTTCTAAAGTTCAGAACTAACCGCCCGTTCGACATTTCCCTGCGAAAAGACAAGGAAAGGATCAGGGGCTTTACTAAGAACAAGAACAATATGAAAAACATTTATTAATGAAAAAATTCTTATTTACCTCTTTTAATTTTTGAAGAAAGTAGGAAGATATGAGGGAAAGATTGGGAATGAATTGATTTAAAAGGAAAGATTGACATTTTATTATTACATTTTCACACATTTTTTTTCTTTTTAACACATTTTTTGTTAATGATTTTCTTTTTTATCATCAATTTTTTAATGTTTTGGGTTCGAACCCAGTCGCAAATGATTACTCTACCCATGCTTCTAGGAATGAGACCTCATTTTTAAAGTTCATCTTTCGAAACATCAGGTTGCGTAATACTTCTTCAAATATCGTCCATTGATTGGAAGCATAGGTCGTTCTCCATGGCAATTCACCAGTTGGTAGGAACCTCCTGAGTAGACTGTCTCGACCACGAATGGGCCTTCCCATGTTGGTTCAAATTTACCTCCTATCTTGCGGTGTGCAAGAATAGGTCTTCTGAGAACTAGAACCAAGTCACCGACTTTAAATGTCCTTGGACGGACTAGTTTATCGTGGGTCTGTATCATCTTGACTTGATACAGTTCCAAATTCTGCTGTGCTGAAAGTTGTTTCCCTTCTAAGCTTTCCAATTCTTCTAGTCGTAGTCTGGCATTTTCTTTTGTAGTGATCTTGTTCGCAACTGCAATCCTGAGTGAGGGAAGCTGTATCTCCAAGGGTAAGACGGCCTCGGACCCGTACACTAAAGCGTAAGGCGTAGACTGAGTAGAAGTTCTGAAAGTCGTCCTGTAGGCCCATAAGGCTTCTAACAACTTCTCGTGCCAATTTCTTTTGTTATCGTCTAAAGTTTTCTTTAGTATTTGGACAAAAGTTTTATTAAAAACCTCGGCCAAGCCGTTTGCTCTTGGGTAATAGACTATTGAATAACGCTAATCAATCCCGTGTCTTTTGACAAAATTGTTGATCTTCATACTCTTGAACGCAGACCCATTATCTGAAATGATTCTGCGCGGTACTCCGAAACGGTAGACAACTTGATTCTTGAAGAACTGCGATACATGATGTGCCTTTACTTCTCTGAGCGGTACTGCTTCTGCCCATTTGGAAAAGTAATCTGTAGCTGCAATAATGAAGCGATGTCCTCTTGAAGAAGGCAGATCTATCGGGCCCACGATATCTTAGCCCCAACACTCAAATGGCCACGACACGATTGTCGGATTTAACACATTTGGAGGTTGATGTACAACCACTCCATGTATTTGGTACTGGTGACAACTTTTGGCGACCTTCATGCGATCGGTCATCATCGAGGGCCAGTAATACCCTAGTATTTTAATCATCATTGTCATCTTCGGACTCGATTGATGAGTGCCACAAAGTCCTGAGTTTACTTCTTTGATAATTTCACAAGCCTCGGACCCGCTCAGGCATCTTAGCCACATCTGATCAAAAGACCTTCTGTATAATGTGTTGTTTATTAATGCGTAAGACAGAGTTCTTTTCTTGATTTGATGGGCAATCGACTTATCATCTGGTAGGTTTCCTGTTTGCAAGTAGTCTATTAGTGGGCCGCGGCTAGTCTTCGCATTTTCATTCTATCGCTGCAATTGTTTCTTCTTCTTTTCCCGACTTGTGTATCATGTCCATGTCGAGCTGCGAGAGAACCCGACGTCCCCGAACCGACACTTCAACCGATTCATCCACGAGCGGTGCAAATTCTTTTGCAAGGCGGGCTAACGCATCTGCAAGAGCGTTTTCACTATTGGGAATCTTGTAGATCGTTACATGCAGAATCGGCTCCAACAATTTCATGACATACTGAAATTATTGTTCGAGTCTTGACTTTAGAATTCTGTATTTTCTTGCGACCTATTGAATTATCAACTGAGAATCCTCATAGAAGTTGATATCCGTTATCCCCATCTGAATGGTTAATTCCAATCCTGTTATGATGGCTTTGTATTCTGCTTCATTGTTTGTACACGGTTCTGTTAAGTGATAGGAATACCTTAACATCCTCCGCTCCGGTGTTATAAAGATTAGTCTGATTCCTGCCTTACTGGGCACTATCATTTGTGTTTCTTTATCTTTCTGTGCTGAAGATGCTCCGTCGAAGTACAGTTCCCAGCGCTGATCATTGGGGTCTTCTAGGCTCATTATCTGCTTGTCTGGCAAGTCGTCGTTGAGAGGCGAGTCTGCCGGTAAAGGGTGTGCTGCAAGGAAGTCTGCCAGGACTTATCCCTTTACGACACGAAGAGGAACGAAAGTTATATCAAATTGCAATAGTATCATTGACAACCTGGCAAGTTTGCCAGAAAGCGTTGGACGGGTCATCAAATATTGCAACGGATTAAACTTCAAAATAAGGTTGAGCTTATGAGAAAGCATGTAGTGCCTGAGCTTCTGTGCGATGAAGATCAGGGCCAAACAGTTCTTCTCAATAGGAGGATACTTTACTTCCATCGGAATTAGACGACGGCTTAAGTAGTTGAGAGCATTTTTTTACCCTCATCATTGATCTAGGCTAACAGGGCTCCGAGAGAGTCCTCTAGATCTGCGGTATAAAGTATCAACGGTCTACCCGAGACTGGGGCTGCTAAAACAGGAGGTGTCATTAAATACTGTTTGATGTCATCGAAGGCATGTTGACATTTGGAGTCCCAAGTAAACTTAGCATCATTCTTAAACAAAGCAGAAAAAGGCTGACACCTTCCTGACAAATTCGAGATAGGCATCGAAGATACTTCAACTTCCCTTGAAAGGATCGTAGTTGTTTCAAGGTTTTGGGAGGCGGCATTTCTAAGATAGCTTTAATCTTCTCCAGATCGATTTGAGTTCCAAGATGTCGGACGATAAATCCTAAGAATTTCCTAGAGGTGACGCCGAAGGTGCATTTTAATGGATTCATCTTAAGGTTAAATTGTCTTAATCGCTCGAAAACAATTCTCAAATCATACAAGTGATCTTCCTGTAATTTGCTCTTGATGACCACATCATCCACGTAACCCTCGACTTGATTGTGAATGAGATCATAAAAAATCCTCGTCATTGCTCTTTGGTAGGTTGCTCCTGTGTTCTTCAATCCAAATGGCATCATCGTGTAGCAGACACTCCAATTGGCATTCTGAAGGCTGTAAGCTTTTCATCTTCTGGTGCCATCTTTATCTGGTTGTATCCCGAAGATCCATCCATGAAAGAAAAGATTTCATGTATTGAAGCAATGTCGATCATCAATTCTGGAATGGGTATCGGGAATTCGTCCTTTGGACATGCTTTATTCAAATCTCTAAAATCCACGCAAATTCTGATCTGACCATTCTTCTTTCTGACTGGTACCTGTCGGCATATTTTTAGGTTTGTGTTGTATTTTGAAAAGGGGGTCGCCTACAGAAATTGTCGGTGAATTTTCATATTTTAAATTTAATTTAAATATATATATATAATTTAAAAGATAACCTTTGATTTTGAAAGTAATTTTGAGTTTAAAAGTTTTTAGATATGAAATCAAACCGATCTCACATCCCAAATAGTTTATATAAACGAGCACCACACCACAAACCGTGTATCTATCCCGAAGAATAAATACACTGCTTAATGATGGGGCTCGATTAAATAAACTAGGAGATTTGTGACATCTGTTTGGTCCGCGAACCAATTTTATAAGCCGACAGTTCCCCGCTTAATACAAATGAATTAAGCAGGGTTTATATTACTTGGGTTCTTAAAGTTCCCTATAAGGGCAAGCCTCTATAGTTAATTACATCTTAAATGATAGGAATCATTTAAGAAAACTCTTGATAATGATCAGTGGTTTTTCTTTTAAGAATTTCAAAGTTTAAGGTTTTCAAAGGATTGAATTATGGGAATTTCAATAGGGAATGGATCAAATTTGGAACAGTTATTTTCAGGGTCCAAAGGAAGAGAAGTAGGAGAAACTGAGGATCCAAGAAGAATCTTGGCAACTTCCCAAACTATCCTATTGTTTGGCTTCCATTTGGGAGTTTATTTAATATTGCAATCTTGTCAATTTTAATTAATTAGGACTTATATTTGTATAATATGATCATACAAATAGCCTCGAAGATGTGAGGGTTTATGTCGTACCAAACAACTACCTCAGAATCCTAAGACCGGTTAGGGCTTAATTTACATGACATGATCATGCAAATGCCTAACGAAGAGTTAAGGATTTATGTTGCACTAGGCAAACTACTTCGATGTCCTATGGCTTAGTTATTTAATTCTAAGAAAGTTTTGCTGAAGTAGATCCGGGTTTTGCTGATGACGATGGCCGAGCTGCTCACCATGCTCCGAGCTCCTTGTTGTTGCAGAGGTTTAGTTTTAGAAGTCATAAATCAGGAGATGAGAGAAGTGGTTTGGTTTATAGAAATCTTAAAGTCCACATGTCTTTAGTGTTTTAATTAAAACAAATCTTAAAGTTGATTAAACAGAACCGATTAAGATCCCACGGTTCCGTCATCCCGGCATCGTTATTTTCATCGAATTCACTTAGTCCGGATGAATTTGCTAAACTCAACTGAATGAGTTCAACACTTTCATTTAGACCGTGGGAAATCCCGTTAGCAACACGTGGGTTACATCATCCGAGGTATTCAAGATCATTCAATGAGACGTTTTAATTTAGTTGTGATTGTAGTTTTGTTGTTTTGTTTGTGATTAAATTTTGAGTTGTTTTATATTTTGGAATGTTGTGGCGGTGAATTTTATCTTGCAATGACTTTTAATTTAGTTTTGGTTCCAGTTTAGGGACTATCCTAAAGGTTTTGGTTTTCATGCAACAATTTTATTTATCATGCAATAAAAGTAAAGTACAGTGCATGTAGGTAAATTGCAAAAAAGTAAATTGCAATAAAATAAAAGTGTACCTCGAGGGTCTTCTAGTCATCCCAAGCTGCACTTAAAACACATGTTAAGGCATTTAAATATTTCAACAGATACCTAGGTAAAGCTAAGGGAAGGGTTTTGGTTGTCTACCAAATTCCTAATCCTATAACTAGTCATCTCCTATGACGTCTAGGTTCTTGGTTTGGTTTAAGGATGATTTTCTTCATCAAAGAACAATTAAATTCAGTTGTTCTTCTAAAACATCTCGTCATATTGAGGAAGTGCTTAGGACAAGTTCTAAACATCTTTTCAATATTTCTGGGATTGTTTTGAGTCCAAGTAAATTTAGTTGCACAAGTGAATTAATCATCCAGGAGTTTAGTTAGACTTTGTCTCTTGCTCAGTGAACTTAGATAGTTGATTACCTGATGAATGAAGTGACATCTCACTTAATACTCTATTTGAGAGTTATAATAATTAAAGCCTTTAAGGGCAAGTTGGTTTATTGAGAATTTCTTTTTAATTTATGGTTTGAGTTAATGGTTTAAAGTTTTTTAATTTAATTATGAGGTTTTAATTAATAATTTTAAGTTTGGAATAGTGTTCAAATTATTTTAGATTTAATTCTTAATGATTTCATTTAGATTTGTTCTTAAATGATTTCAATTCAATTTGATTTTAATTTAATTTAATTTAATTTAATTTTATTTAATTTTAATTTTAATTTAAATTTAATTTAATTTAATTATAATTTTATTTTTTAATTCAATTTAATTTTAATTTAATTTAATTTTAATTTAATTTAATTTAATTTAATTTAGTTTTAATTTTTGTTTTAATTTAATTTAATTTTAATTTAATTTAATTTAATTTAATTTAATTTAATTTAGTTTAAATTTTGATTTTAATTTTAATTTTAATTTAAATTGTTAGTTTAAGTTTAACTTTAGTTTTAATTTGATTTTAAATGTAATTTAATTTTAATTTTAACTTTAATCTTTAATTCAGATTATTATTTTAATTCTTTTTTTTTAATTAAGAATTAAATATTGTTTAAGTGACTCATTTAGAGATTTTTAAATTAAAGAATAAATGTCCTTTTAATAATATCCCTATTTTATTGATCCAAATTTAAATATATTCTTTCCAAAAATTAAATTATTTAATTAATTAAAGTTTCATTTTGATATTTTCAAAGTGTTTAATGGGTTTCAACCTCTTAATTTCCCTAAGTTTCAATCATCCAAGAGAAAATTAAAATCAAATATTTTACCCCCCATTTTGATTAAACCTAAAGTTTTAATTAAAGGTTAAAATTTTTTAATTACGTTTATGCCCTTTTAAGCTTATTTATTTCACAACTCACTAAATTGAGCTCAAATGAATTTGAAATTTTTATGTCACCTCACTCACATGTCAATTAAGACATTAGAGGAGAAAATGTGATTTTTTCGAATTTAATTTATTTATATAATTATTTTTAATGAAAAATAGGGATTTTCAAGGAAAATTCAACAACATGACAAACGAAAGGTTACTATCCTTAAAAAAATTTTGGGATGTTCCTAATGACCAGAGGACCACTTGGACCAATATTTGTGATTTATTGAAATATATTTTATTTATTATAATTATTTACAGTTTTAGAGTATTAATTAATTATCAAATAAAATTAAAGTTAAAAAATGGGTTTTATATTTTCTTAAATCCCTCTGACCTCAAGGAGTCGAGTGAAAAAATTTTATAATTTTCTGATTTTTCTTTGAGTTATTAGAATTATTTTAGTGAACAGGGTTGAAAATTCATTTTTAATATTAAAAATTACATAAAGCCTTTAAAATTCAATATCTTATCCTAGGGGCTTAGGAAAAATATTTGGGTTGTTCCTAAGTGATTAGGAGTCAAAATGTGACATTTTTTATGATTTTTAATATTTTGTGATTTTTATTATTTTTTAATTATTAAAATATTAAAATATGGTGGAAAATCAACGTTTTAGAAAATTCCAATTTTAATTTTCTTGAACTCACATGATATCAAAGTAACTCCAAAACTATTTTTGTGAATTTTTAAAATGTATTTTTGGAGTTATGAATTTTTAAAGTTTCATTTTGCTTATGAGGCTTAATCAACCCATTTGGTAGGGTTAATCAAGTCCAATTGATTTCAAATTTTTATATGAGGTCTCTTTGATCCTAAAGATTAGTGGAGAATTATTTTCAAGTCAATTTGATGTGTGGTTAACCCTAATTAATTCAAATTCAGTTTTAGGGGTTTAGGCCAATTAAGGTTATTATGAATAATATAATTCAAAATATATTTTTCATAGGGTTCTCTAGTCCTAAGGGACATCACCAAATTTTCCTAGAATTTATTACACAGCATGCTAATTATTGGAATTAAAGTACCTAAAACAGTGACATGAACTTGAAAATTCAATAACTTTTCACTGAGATGGCGTCTGACCTTGAAAAATTTAGGGAATGTTCCCAAGATCAGAGGCTTCAAAAGCCCTATGGTCTCATGCCATGGTGAATTTTCTATGCAAATGAAGAATCAAAATACTAAAAATATTAAATAAATTATTAAAAATAAAATACTCATCCAATTAACTTGATTTCTTTTTCATTATTCTCCTCTATTCACTGAGCAAGAGGGTATTTTTATTTTATTTTTGTGATTTTTCTATGCAAAGATATGAATTTTTGAAGTTCTGGGCATTTAAATAATTCAAAAAAAAACCTTTTTATCTACTTATCCACACGGCGCCAGCGCAACATCGGCAGCTCCGAAATTCCACGCGGTGCATTCCCATTCGACGCCGCCATCCGACTCAGCGCTCCGGGGGCCCGCGGTTCACGTAACATTCCCTGGTCCGACGCAATCTGAACCGTCCGCTCGATACACGCGCGATCCAACGGCTCCCAGTCATCTTCTACAACTGGTGTGCACCCGTGACCATCCACACTAAAACCCTAAGATCTCACTCGATTCTCAATGGATTTTCATGTTCTTATGCTCTATGGATTCATTTTGAAGAGACGAACACATCCATAGGGTTTATAGGCTATGAAAATAACTTAAACAAAATGGAGAATCACTGGAAGCTCGGGAGGAAGAGTGAGTTCATACCTTTGCTTAGTAAAGTGAAGCTTCGATCTGAGAGTTGTGTCACCTTCGATTGGGTCCAGGCAAGCTCCAGATGAAGTCCCTGGCTCTGGGGAATTGTCTAGGTATGAAAGTGACCAAGCCCGATCACAAAGCTTTGAGGCTAGAAGCAATGGCTGGCCTGGTGAGGGGACTTTTGCTGGGGAACTTCTCCTATTGGTCTGGTGAGGGTGTAGGACCAATCAATTTGGAGATTGGCTCACTGTGGTGAAGTGTCCTATTTTTGGGTGGATTTTCAACTCAGAAATTGAGCTCACAGAGGGGGTTTTAGGGCTGGATTTCAGTGGGGATCAAGTTCTCTATGTCTGGGGAGGAGTCTGGAATAATTTTGGCAGAGTTTCTTTAAGGTTTTGTTCAACTCTCCTTTTGGTCGAGAGGTGGTGGTGTTTAAATAGGCTTAGCTGGAGGGCTTCCCAGGGGCAATTGGAGGCTGGGATCAGCTGCTCAGGGGAGGAGAAGAAGAGCTCTGGTGTCCACTAGGGTTGAGACAGCTCAGCAAGGGAGAATTTGAAATTTTTGCTCACATGGAGCTCTCGGCCATGGTGTTTTCCGGCGGCTGTGGTGGCTGGCTGGCCAGGCATGGGTCACCATCTGACTCAGAGGGGTCAGGTGTTGAATTTGGTGAAGTCAATTGGCTTTGGACATGTGTAAAGGACTTGATTAAGATGGAATGGGGTAGAGTGTATTTTAGCTTGTTTGGGTCAATCCATGGAAATGGGTTGGGTTCACCACCCAAGGCTGGCTTGGGCTGAAGAGAATGTTATTTGGCTCAGCTTAATTAGTGGGGTCAAGTCACAATCCAAGCACAATTAAGTTTAAGCAAGATTTAGAGGAGTCATGGAAAGGCTTAATCAACCTTAAGAAAATCATTAAAGGGCCCCCTCTTCTTGCCACTTTGGGTATGGTGAGGCGTAAAGTGGCTCTCAAGGCTTGCATATGGCTTGTGCATGGCTTCATGGCTCCATGTGGCTTAGGGAAAAGTTTGGTCAATTTCGTAAAAGGGGATTTTATGAATTTTGGCATTTTTGGTGGAAATTTGGATAAAGCTTTATTTGGAATTATTTGATCATTGGTTTAGGACTTAGGGATGTTTTTTATTAAATGGATGATGTAGAGAAATGTCATGTGGGCTTTAGATTGAAAACTTGGGCTTTTGAAATGGTCTTGGGTGGGCTTTTAAAGTGCTTTAGGGAAGTGGGCTCTTCGATTTTAGGATGGGCTTTTGGATGAAAATTTTGTGAAGGACCATGTCATATAAATGTTGCAATTGGTTTAGGGATGTTTCATGAATGGTTTGGAATCAATTTGGTGTGATTTGGAGTAGAATTGGGTTGAATTTGGGCTTCTTAGTTAAAGGGGTCAAAGTGGGTCAAATTGGGCTATATTGGGTTAAGGTTGGGCTAAAGTTGGATTTGATGTAAAATTAATGTTGAGAAATTTTTATGGGAGTGTTACAAAGAGTTTTCAACTTTGGTTGGGCTTTGATTTTGGGATTTGGGCCCATTTGGTTTAGGTTTGGGCTTAGGCCTATTTAAGGGATTTTGGTTTTGGGTTAGGTTTGGATGGGGTTTAGGTTCAAATTTGGGGCAAATCAAGTTAGTGTTTTTTTTTTTGGAAATGTTAGGAAGTCTTTAGAAAATATTTGGGGCCAATTGGGGTTGAGTTGGGTTGGTTTGGTCTAGTTTTAGGTCATGGGCCAAAATTGGGCCTTAGGCTTCAAATTGAAATTGGGCTCAAATGTCAATCAAATTGGACTTGTATTAGGTCTAAATTGTTGTTGGGGATGTTGATTTGAAGTTTAGAATTGAATTGGACCAAAATTGAGGTCAATTCGGGTGGTTTAGTTTGACATTGGGTTCACTTGGGTTAAAAATGGGTCAAATTGGGGGTTTTGATAAAAGTGGGATAAATTGGCAAAATTGTCCCATAGTGTAGTTGAAAAAAATGAAATTGGGAATATTTCGGATTTTTTGAATTTTTTTGGGAATTTTCTGAATTTTTTGGATTTTTGGGCTAAGAAAGGCATTTTGGGAATTTAGAGGGTATTGGGGGGTACTTTTGAAATTTTCGGTATTTTTTGGCTATGGATGATCAATTTGAGTGGGGGAAAATTTTTAGGACTGATTTTGAGGAATTTTGGGTAATTTAGGTGATTTTGCAAATTTTGGGTAGTTCCAAGGGCTTTCGGTAGGTTTAGTAGGTGTAGGGCCCCGGGGGTCAAAAATTGAAATTTTGGAAAAATGAAGATTGATCAAATTTGAGTAAAATGGAATCACTTTGGTTGAGCCATGAAGCCATGTTAAGCTCATATAAGCCATGATAGGACTCATTTGAGGCATTCACTATATTGTTCCTAACCCTCTTAGCCGAGGGCTTAGGAGTAAGGACCATCCATATGAATTACCTACATGAGTCGGGAAGTCGAAGTTGGGTGAGAGTGTGGTTTTAAGACTAAGAATGTGTGTGATAGTGTAGTGTATGTGCAAGTCAACCCTCACCAGACCAGGCCACCCAGGGTATTCCTAAGGTCAAGAAGTCCTATAGAGAACTCATCCTTTAAACCTCCACATTTGACTTCAACCCTATAGGTGATTAGGGGTCTACAATCAAGCCTGTGGGGTTTGCAGCGAGTCAAGAGTTAGTTTGAATTTATAAAGGGTGGGTTCCACCTCTAGTTCTCTAAGATTAATCAAAGTAAAAGCCTAAGGCTAGATCCTAAGTACTAAAGAGAGAAGCAAAAGACCTCATCAAAAATGATTTCAACAAATGGACCCCCAATCGTTGTGGTGTGCTGACGGAGCACACCGCGCATATTGGTGTTGACCGAAGAGATCAACAAAACCAACATAGATGTCCAAGTGACAAACTTAGGACGAAGCAGAAGAATTTCCACTGGGGAGTATCAGGTATATTTCCAAGACTGAAGATTCCTGAACTTTCGCTGGGGAATGGAAAAGGAGGTAAATTTCAAATCACAAGATTTGGAGAGGGAAAAATTGGATTTAGATCCATTTCATTTTTATTTCAAGTTTCAATTTCGAGTTTCAAATTGATTTGAGTTTCAATTCTAGTTAAAGTTCTGTTTAAGATTGATTTTAAGGTGGATTTCGTTAAGATTCATAATTTGGAATGAGAATCAGAACCTAGGTTCTAACCTTAGAATTTGAAAGAGAACTAGAATTTGGGCTCTAGTCTCGACGAAGAGAGCTGGAATTTAGGCTCCAATCCTAAAAAAGAAGATTAGAATTTAGGTATTGATCGAAAGGAATGAGGACCGGAATTTAAGTACCAGCCTTGGAGAGAGAATCAGAATTTAGGTACCGACCTCACAAATGATGAGAATCAGAATTTAGGTACTGATCTCGAGAGAGTGAGATTTGAAATTTAAGTATCAAACCTGAAAGAGAATCAAAATTTAGGTATCGATCTCGGATGAGAGTCGGAATTTAGGTACCGACCTCGAAGGAAGAGAACTGGAATTTAGGTACCAGTCTCGGAAATTTAGAATTGAAATTTAGGTATCAATTTGAAACATAATCGAAATTTAGGTATCGATCTCGAATGAGAGTCGGAATTTAGGTACCGACCTCGAAGGAAGAGAATTGGAATTTAGGTACCAGTCTCGAAAATTTAGAATTAAAATTTAGGTATCAATTCGAAAGAGAATCGAAATTTAGGTATCGATCTCGAATGAGAGTCGGAATTTAGGTACCGACCTCGAAGGAAGAGAACTGGAATTTAGGAACCAGTCTCGGATATTTAGAAATGAAATTTAGGTATCAATTCGAAAGAGAATCAAAATTTAGGTATCGATCTCGAATGAGAATCGAAATTTAGGTACCGACCTCGAAGAAAGAGAACTGGAATTCAGGTACCAGTCTCAGAAATTTAGAATTGAAATTTAGGTATCAATTCGAAAGAGAATCGAAATTTAGGTATCGATCTCGAATGAGAATCAGAATTTAGGTACCGACCTCGAAGGAAGAGTACTGGAATTTAGGTACCAGTCTCAGAAATTTAGAATTGAAATTTAGGTATCAATTCGAAAGAGAATCGAAATTTAGGTATCGATCTTGAATGAGAATTGGAATTTTGGTACCGACCTTGAAGGAAGAGAACTGGAATTTAGGTACCAGTCTCGGAAACTAGAATTGAAATTTAGGTATCAATTCGAAAGAGAATTGAAATTTAAGTATCAATCTCGAATGAGAGTCGGAATTTAGGTACCGACCTCGAAGGAAGAGAAATGGAATTTAGGTACCAGTCTCGAAAGTTTGAAAGAGGACTAGAAGTTAGGCTCTAGCCTCGAGGATTTATCTGTATGAAGAGAGACCTAGTTTCATGCCATCAGAACCAAATCAAACAAAGTTCGTGGCTCCGTGTCAATAGAACTAGTCGATCCTCTAAGACACAGAAGAAAAACAATTGAAAGGAGCTGGTAAGTGTACCAAGCTGAAAAGACTTGACTTAGCAATAAGTCGAGGAAAATATTTGAATTTCAAAAGAGTTTCAAACAGATTTCAATTGAGGAAAGAACTAAAAGGTTTGAATCAGAGGATTCAGATCAGAATTCAATTTGAGATTTAGATTCGTTTTGTTTGTCCTTTAACGATCCCATATTTTATATTATTTTTTTGTTGTTTATTTAGTGTTCATGTGAATTTGAAGTTCATTTTAATATTCAGATTTTTTGAGGAAAAATTCTCATTTATTTTCTTTTCTTTTCTGTTCTTCGTTCAAAGTTCATTTAACTCTAATGGCGTTTCCCAGTCAATTTGCACAAAAAGAGGTGAAGGCAAAATATGACGTAGTCGTTTTCATTCCAACTTGCTGAAAGTACATCATACAACTTGATCTAGCCATGATGACATTTTCCTCAGAAATTTAATTTCTCATACAATCCATGTAAATCCAAAAGGGACTGTATAAACTTATTGTCGATCCATCCAAAAGCGTTTGTAAAAAATCCATGTCTGAATTAGTAAGAAACATGGGTAATAACATCACCTTCCAAGCCATCCCTGGCAGGAATGGCTCATGGATGGGCCGGAGACTCTCCGATTCTGGATCTGGCTGAAAGTGGTAAGGCATTTTTCTGTCGTCCATGCTTCTAAAAGTAACTGAGATTCGCTCCACAGGTACTCCTGGAATGCAATGCTTCGCAATGTCTGCTCCGTTTCCTTTTAACACCAAGACGAAACCTACCGGTAGTGGTATCTCCACCGGCCCTCGGAACTCACCAGGGCCTGCAATCCGGAGGTTAGATCCGAACATGATGTTGCACTAGCCGAGGAATGACACTGTGCAGAATGGTCTAACAAAGTGATGATGGTCTATATGCGGCGGTATGCAGTCGCCTTCGTTGTTGATCTTGATAATGCAGCTGTTGGATATGCAATCTGTAGGCAATACCCTCCATGTTATCATCCTTTTCACCATTCTCTTGATGACTCTTGGCATTGGATCCACCTCACTGCGACGGAGTATCCCTGGTGGATTTCCTTTTACGTCACGTGGCAAAATTGTAGCAACATCCGCATTGGATTGTAACTCTTCCCTTTCCCGGCATACATCTTCGGGGTTACGAATATGTCTTTTCTCTCGGGCGGCCAGCTCGACCCATTTTCCGTAATTCGAGGATGCGATCTACAATTTGTTGTTGCTCATAATGCGAGAAAACATACGTATGCGGCTCGAGGCCTTCCAAGATGTTGACCCTCTTGTTTCCAATTCTTTCAAAGTATTTAAAAGTTTTATTCTCAACTAATTGCATTTTCTCCAGCTCGTATTCCGGGATTATTTGAAGTCCTCGGTGTCTAGTAACATACTGCGGAATGTATGGCTCAACCCCAGCACGTTCTTCTGCATGTCTCGGCTCCTCGGGGATAGTCTCAGTAGGGACATCCTCCGGGGTTGCTTTCGCAACAAGACTCTTCGAATTCGGTACATATACTCGGTGTCGAGGTACCGACTCTGTTTCTGCTTTTCTTGGTATCTCTTTTATTTGTTCCGACCTTCTTGGAATTGACTTTCTTCTTTCTAGTTCCTGACGAACCGGTCTCCTTGGAGCATTTGTACTAACAGTATCCACTGACTGTCCATGTTGATCTTCTGTTAACTTGGTCAACATTTTGCGAATGTGACGATTTTTATTTCTTCGCTGGGTAGCAGTGACAGTAACTCTCCTTACCCCTTGAACTTCTGTAGGTGCGGCGCTGACAAGCCTACCCTCTGTTGTGGCAACCACAGACTTAACTTTCTTATCCTCTCTGGTTGCATGCGCAGTGTTTGCTTTCCTTTTCTTGTTTACGGATTGGTGGCTTGGGCCACCCATTTTCATCACTGTCTGGCTGTGAAGTTCTTCTCGATCAACTGGGATCCAATCATTTTCTTTGTATTGTAAGACGGTTGGTGTGAAGTCTGAGTCAATCTCTATCATCTGCTCCATCCCTCACCCTCTTTTCATCGAAGTGCTAGACTCGCGCCATTTCTAAAGTTTAGAACCAACCGCCCGTTCGACATTTTCCTGCGAAAAAAAAATAAGGAAAGGATCAGGGGCTGTACTAAGAACAAGAACAATAAGAAAAAGACTTAAAAATTCTTATTCACTTCTTTTAAATTTAAAGGAAGTTGGAAGAGATGAGAAAATATCAGGAATGAATGGATTTAAAAGGAAAGATTGACATTTTATTATTATGATTTCCCATGTTTTCTATTTAACATTTTTGTTGAAGAGATTTTTTTTTATCATCCATTTTATTTTGTTTTGGGTTCGGACCCAGTCGCAAAGTGAATACTTCACCCGTGTTTCTAGGGGTAAGATTCTATTTTAGAGGTCACCCTTCAAAACATCAGGTTGCGTAATACTTCTTTAAATACCGTCCATTGATTGGAAGCATAAGTCGTTCTCAACGGCAATTCACCAGTTGGTAGGAACCTCCTGAGTAGACTGCTCGACCACGAATGACCCTTCCTATGTTGGTTCAAATTTACCACCTATCTTACGATGTGCAAGAATAGGCATTCTGAGAACAAGAACTAAGTCACCGACTTTGAAAGTTCTTGGGCGGACCAGTTTATCATGGGCCTGGATCATCTTGGCTTAATACAGTTCTAAATTCTGCTGTGTGGAAAGTCTTTTCCCTTCCAAGCTTTCCAATTCTTCCAGTCGTAGTCTGGCATTTTCTTCTGTGGTGATCTTTTCTGTAATTGCAATTCGGAGTGACGGAAGCTGAACTTCTAGGGGAAAGACGGCCTCAGACCCGTACACTAAAGCGTAAGACGTAGACTGAGTAGGAGTCCTAAAAGTCGTCCTGTAGGCCCATAAGGTTTCTAACAACTTCTCGTGCCAATTTCTCTTGTTGTCGTCCAAAGTTTTCTTTAAAATTTGAACGACAGTTTTATTAAAAGCCTCGGCCAAGCTGTTTGCTCTTGGGTAGTAGATCGTTGAGTATCGCAAATCGATCCCGTGTATTCGGACAAAATTGTTGATCTTTGTACTTTTGAATGCAGACTCATTATCTGAAATGATCCTGCGCGGTACCCCAAAATGGTAAACGACTTGGTTCTTGAAAAACTGTAGCACGTGGTGTGCCTTCACTTCTCTGAGTGGTATCTTCTTCCCATTTAGAGAAGTAGTCTGTAGCTGCAAGAATGAAGCGATGTCCTCTTGAAGAAGGTGGTTCTATCGGACCCACTATATCCGTGCCCCAACTCTAAAATGGCCACGACGCGATTATCGGATGTAGCACATTTGGAGGTTGGTGTAGAACCACTCCGCGCACTTGGCACTGGTGACAACTTTTGGCAACTTTCATACAGTCGGTCATCATGGAGGGCCAGTAGTACCCTAGTCTTTTAATCTTCATTTTCATTTTCGGACCCGACTGATGAGCGCCACAAAGTCCTGAATGCACTCCTTTAACGATTTCACGAGCCTCGGACCCGCTCAGGCATCTTAGCCACATCTGATCAAAAGACCTTCTGTATAATGTATTATTTATTAATGTGTAAGACAGAGTTTTTTTCTTGATTTGAGGGGCTAATGACTTATCGTCCGGTAGGTTTCCTATATGCAAGTAGTTTATTAATGGTTGCCGCAAATCGTCTGTATTTTCTGTCACTGCTGCAATTGTTTATGCTGATCTTTCTGATTTGTGTATTGTATCCATGTTGAGCTGTGATAGGACCTGTCGTCCTTGAACTGACACTTCAACTGACTCATCCTGCAAGCAGGCAAATTCCTTTGCAAGGCGGGCTAATGCATCAGCGAGAGCATTTTCTTTTCTGGGAATCATGTAGATTATTACGTTTGGAATTTACTCCAACAGTTTCTTGGCATACTGAAAGTACTGCTTGAGTCTTGGCTTTAAAATTATGTACTGTCCGGCGACCTGTTGAATGATCAACTGAGAATCTCCGTAGATGTTGATGTCCGTTATTCCCATCTGAATGGTTAATTCCGATCCTGTTATGAGGGCTTCGTATTCTGCCTCGTTGTTTGTACACGGTTCTGTTAAGTGGTAGGAGTATCTTAACATCCCTCGTTCCGGTGTTATAAAGATTAGTCTGATTCCTGCCTTACCGGGCACTATCATTTTCAATTCTTTATTCTTCTGTGCTGAGGACGCACCGTCGAAGTATAGTTCCCAACGTCGATCATCGGGGTTTTTTAGGTTCATTATCTGCTCGTCAGGCAAATCGTCGTCGAGAGGCGAATCTGCCAGTAAAGGGTGTGCTGCAAGGAGTTCTGCTAGGACTTGTTCCTTTACGGCGCGAAGAGGAACGAAAGTTATGTCAAATTGCAATAGTATCATCGACCACCTGGCAAGTCTGCTAGAATGCGTCGGGCGGGTCATTAAGTATTGCAACGGATTAACTCTCGAAATAAGGTTGACCTTATGAGAAAGCATGTAATGCCTGAGATTCTGTTCGGCGAAGATAAGGGCCAAGCAGTGCTTCTCAATAGGAGGATACTTTACTTCCGTCAGAATTAGAATACGGCTTAAGTAGTAGAGAGCATTTTCTTTCCCCTCGTCATTGACACAGGCTAGCGGGGCTCCAAGGGAGTCATCTAAAGTCTGCGGTATAAAGTATCAACGGTCTACCGAGTGCGGGGTTAATAAAATAGGAGGTGTCATTAAATATTGTTTGATGTCATCGAAGGCAAGTTGACATTTGGAGTTCCAAGTAAACTTGGCATCCTTCTTAACGAAAGCAAAAAATGGCTGACACCTTCCTAACAAGCTCGATATAAAGCGTCGAAGATATGCCAACTTTCCTTGAAAGGATCGTAGTTGTTTCAAAGTTTTGGGAGGTGGCATTTCTAAGATAGCTTTAATCTTCTCCGGATTGATTTCAATCCCGCGATGTCGGACAACAAATCCTAAGAATTTCCCGGAGGTGACGCCGAAGGCGCATTTTAAGGGATTCATCTTAAGGTTAAATTGTCTTAGTCGCTCGAAAACAATTCTCAAATCATACAGGTGATCTTCCTTCAGTTTGCTTTTGATGACGACATCATCCACGTAGCACTCGACTTGGTTGTGAATGAGATCATCAAAAATCTTCGTCATCGATCTTTGGTATGTTGCTCCTGCATTCTTTAGTCTGAATGGCATTACTGTGTAGCAATACACTCCGATCAGCGTTCTGAAGGTCGTGAGCTTTTCATCTTCTGGTGCCATCTTTATCTGGTTGTATCCTGATGATCCATCCACGAATGAAAATATTTCATGTGTTGAAGCAATGTCGATCATCAGTTATGAGATTGGTAGTGGAAATTCGTCCTTTGGACATGCTTTATTCAAATCTCTAAAATCTACGCAGATTCTGATCTGACCATTCTTCTTTCTGACTGGTACCACGTTGGCAAACCAAGTAGAGCATTGTTCTTCACGGACAAATTTAGCGTATATTAGCTTCTTAACTTCGGTTATTACTTGTTGCTCAATTTCTAGACGCATTCTTCTGGGAGCTTGTTTAACTGGAATGGAAGTAGGATCTACTCCTAATTTGTGAACTGCGACTTCTGGAGCAAATCCTGCCATTTCGTCGTAACACCAAGCAAAACAGTCCTTGAATTCCATTAGTAGCTTGATTATTTCCCCGGAATCTTCTTTATTGAGTAAGGAGCTAACAAAGGTTGGCCTTGGCTCCTTGCTAGTACCTAAGTTAACTTCCATTAACTTGTCTATTGTAGATTTGATTCTTCCTCGAATTCTGGTGGAGCATCTCTGATTTGTAGATCTTCGAGGTGTTCTGAAGCTTCCAAGCAGTCTTTATTAGGTTCACAAGTGACAACCAAATAAAATTCCGTATCATCCACTGATCCTACTGTGCCGAATCCGAGACCATGTTTTGAATTGGGAGGCCGACCGACATTATTACATAATTTTTCAAAGTGTTGTGATCGGCTTTTGTCCATTGTCGAGGTAAGACACCACGTTGAATTAAATTTTGAACACAAGGAAAGTACCACTCAAAAGGTAGATCCTTTAATTTGGAAGAAGTAACATCTTCAAATTGTACATCTTTTTCAGTATTGGAAGAAGAAGCACCACGGTAAAACTTGATTGGTTTAGTACCACCACCATGTACCTCCTTGACCACCATACCCTCGATCTTATTAGAATGGATCGGGGTCAGGGTCATAGTATGTACATGATGGTTAATCTTCTCATACATTGATTTATATTCTTCATTATTTTCATCTTCGAGAGAGATCTTGAACTGGGGTTTCTTTTGACTTATTGTCGCTGCTTCTTTCTTGATTTCTTCTTCTTCTTCAGAAGTGTTCTCCCAATCAACATTGATGACCGGTTTCTTCTGTCCAACTATTCCAACATTTCTTCCATGTCGTCGTCCCCGCCCTCGACCTCGGGTGCGAGTCCTGGAGAAATCTTCACCATCTCGCCGTAAGGGAGTGGTAAGTAACTGTTGGACTAGAACTTCAGGTTCTTGATCGTCTCAAATTTCTTTTGCTTCATTTAGTATGGTATTTTTGGAAAAGATTGTTTTCTTTGGAGGCGCGTAGTATGCCGCATCTTCATGAATTCCAATTTCATGCACGGAGAACGGTTGCAAATCACCTTTGATACACTTGTTCCCCTCCTTCGTAATACTTTATGCATCTGGTGCGAGACGACGGTACCATCCGGTTTTCATGGATCCATGGCCGACCCAGTAGAGCGTTGAACGATGTCTCAGAATCAATTATGTGAAATTTTTCGGTTGTCTTTGCTAAATCACCGGTCTTCATTAGTAGTGTTATCGATCCAAGAGCTCTTTCTCCTTTTTGATTGAAGCCTTTTAATAGCATTTTGTCTGCTTCAAGCTCGTGAGCATCAATTTCCAAATATGCTAGCATCCGAAGATTCATTATGTTGATTGATGCTCCCGGATCAACCAACACTCTGGAGAGTGTAAAATTTCCAATAGTGACTGAAATGTATAATGGTCGGTTGTGATTAGCTGTTCCCAGTAATAGATCATTGTCCGTGAAGGTAACACCTCGCTGTTCTCTTAACAAGCAAACCTCGTCGAAGGAATTACCCGCCATTTGGACTAAACAAATCTCTGGATCAAGTAGAGCTTTGATCAGAGCTTCTCTCATCTTCTTTGACAAGATCAGAGCGTCGTGTATGCTTAGTTTGGCTGGTAGCTTCCTAAGGTGGGCTAGCACGTTGTATTCCACTTATTACCATGTTGGTTTCTTCCTGAATGGGTAATTCCTCTGCTGGGGTTGGCTCTTCCCGAGCAACCACCTGCTTTCCTTTATCCTTTGGACTCATTCTCGGAGGTAGAACTTTTCCACTTCTTAAATTTACTTCAGTTATCTCTTCTGAATTTGGTGTTGAATCTGCCGGTGTATCCTCTTGAATTGGAACCACTGGCTCTTCTGAAGTTGCTTCGATGTCTTATGGTTCTAATTCTATCGTGATCGGAGCTCCTTGGAATTCACAAATGGACTCGTTGCTTGTCGAGCTTTCGTAGCCTCCTTTGTGAACATCTTCTTCGTTGTGGTCGTCAAGGTTGTGTAAGATTTAAGAATCGTTATTTATATTGTAATCAAGATTCGGATTAAGCCGGTTGTCGTTAGTTACGTAATCGTTAGAAACAGTCAAAATGTAGCCAACGACATAACCCTTATCATTATAAGATCCCGCCGGAATGAACAGATAATCATACAGAGTCAGGAGTTCGAGGGATTTCTCCCCCGAATCGGAAACAACCCTCCTAGGATAAGCAGCCCCTAGTCTACCCTTCGGAGCCTCGGTCTTCTTTTCTTTCACGATCTTCTCCTTCTGGGGCGGTTCTTCAATCGCAAGTGATAGTGTCGGCTCGAAATATTTCAAACTCTGAGTTGAAGCGTGTACTGAAGCGGCCTGGATGTGATCCAAAATTTTCTTCGATGATCTGGTCCAGACAGTACTCCATCCATCATCAGTCGTGTATGGGTTTATCGGAACAATGGGATCCGTTGAAATAACATTGATGGAACCTCCTTTCTGGGATTCCTTCATGTATTCCTTTGGGATCGTTATGTTCCATTTCCGGAGATTGTCATCAAGCCAACACTTGAAAGTGATGCAATCCTCTATCTTGTGTCCGAGCATCTGATTGTAAGGGCAATAGTTCGGATGATCTTTCTTATTGACTTCCTCCGGCTTCTTGAGCTCCGCGACTGAAAATGCGGTGTCTTCATTAAGTCTGCGGAACATCTTCGCCATCTTGCTTCGGTTTTGAATGGATATTCTCTATTTAGAAGTTCTCTTAAAGCACGTGACGAACGAGGCTGTTGTTCGTAATGCTGAGGTGACTGATAGCTCGGACGAGGTTGCTGATAACCCTGCTGAGGCTGCTGATAGCCTTGCTGAGGTTGTTGGTATGTTCGTTGCGGTGGTTGGTAACTGGGCTGTGGTCGTTCTGACTGTATCTAAACCGGCTGCTTGCCTTTATCTACTGCTGCGACGATTCTAGATTTCTACTCGAATGTTTTCAGAGGCTTCTGCTTATCGTTCTTGTCCGCGAAACTTAACTGTTTTGCCTCTTCTTGCAAGCTCCCGACCTTGCTAAGCAACTTCTCGAAAGTCTTGATTGTAAATCCTTTAAGGAGAAGTGTTATTGGGCCATGGATACTCTTGAGCAAGATGCCAACTGCATGTTGTTCTTAAAGCTGTGGTTCACACTTCATGCTTAAGTTTCTCCCTCGAAGTATGTAATCCACTAAAGTCTCGTTCGGCTTTTGTTGCTCCACCACTAGATCACCGATAGTGATGTGGTGCGAGCCACGGCAAATCGTTTAACGAAGAGATTCTCCAGGTTACGAAAAGGTCTTTGCCGAACCGGTTCGGCAGTCTGCGTACCGGCCGAAGGCAATCCACGACAAGCTGCCGACGAGCCGGCGGAAGAGTAAAGCGTCGCTCCCACCGGCATTGCAGCAACAAGCATGAAAATGTGCGACATGCTGCCGAGGGTTTCCTGTTCCATCAAAAGTCTTAAACAGAGGTTCGGGTATTGGACTGCATCGAACTCTTCGGGGTAAGTTCTACCCTTCTGAATAGATGCTCCACTCTTGGATTGTGCTAAAGCTTCTCGCACCTGCTGTTCTACCATATTTTTAATATCCTTTTACGGAATCATGCTTTGTGTAGAATCCTTCTTTGGTGGTTTGTCTCTGTTGACGGATGTGATCTCCTTTCCTCCATCCGCAATATGGATAATTTCTGGGGGTCTCTCTTTCTGAGGCTGGGTCTGACTCTGGAGAGTGGCTAAGGCAACAACCATCTCTTCCATCCTCTTTGCCATGCGGGAAATTGTATCATCTCTTTCCGAAGCTGTGCTCTCGACACTTCCAGGTTCATCTCTTCTGCGACTGCTGGGAGCACCTTGCGAAGGCGACGATGCTCGTGTCTCGACCATGTTGGTCTCGGCATACTCCTCATCCATGAATTCCGATGAGTCAACTTCATCTCCTAATTCTTCTTCTCTTTCTTTTGCTAACCGTCGGATATCGGTCCTTAATTTGTCCATGGCATCCTCTAGTGGCCTTTTCCGCACGGTCTCACAGTTGTCTTGTGACGGTTGTTGAACTTCCTTCCTGAGAGTCCCCTTTATTGTAGTAGCACTTTCTTCTGATTCTAGTCTCCTGATGAGGCTTTTCTTCTCAGGACATTGTTTTGGTCTTAGCTCGCCGGTAGTAGGTCGCCATACCATCCTTCTTGCAGCCGGAAGCCTAGGACCGGATGATCTGTCGGCTATATCTTTGGAAGGTGGTATCCTCCCTAATTTGTAGACCCGATACAACAACGGGTGAACTGGCTTTTATCTTCTTCTTTGGTTTCTCTGTGGCAGCAACAGACTCTATTCGCGGTCCGAGGCGGGATTTAGCTTGCACTCGTCCTATCCTTCTTAAGATTTCTGACACAGGGCATCTTTCTTTCTTTGCTAATCTTTCTATCACAGCTTGCAGTCGGGCAAATGGAGTAGCCTTATCCCTTTTTCTTTTGTAATTGTTGTAGTACGTAGGTCGGGGTAATGCAGTGGCGATCCTACGGACATCCTCTTCATCTGACGCAGCAGAGAGGGGGTGAAACCTGCTCCCTTCCAATAGAGGTATATACTCAGGCAGTTCTTCTCTTTCTTCAGGAATTTCTTCTAGAAAAGCAACTTCAGCAGCTCTAGCTTTCTTGGCGATCTTCCTACTTCTATTTCTCCTTTGAGTCTGAGTTAGGGGTGCAACTCTTGAACTGGACCCAATCTCAAAAATAGATGGTATTTTAGTGAAATCTGTACCCTCCACGGTGACAGGCTCATCACAGACTTGGATTTCCTTCCCCTTCAGTTTTGCAGAAGTCGGGGTAGGTGCAGAGATGACTAGACCGGTGGCGGTAGAGACAACAGTCCTCCTACGAACAGTAGTACTCCTTTGCAAGGGAGGAAATTCTTGAGTCGATTTCAAGTTGAACTCAATCACGGGCTCTTCAGTTTCTGACACTTTGTCCATTAGTGTGAAGAGAGTGACGTCAGCGAACTTGAAATCTGTGTTGTCAAATCCTTATCCGAAACGGATGATTCCATTGTCGGGCAGATCATCCTTGTAAACGGCGAAGTCCATTCCATTGGTGAAGGAAAAGATTAACTTTGGGGCGATCATTTTACGCGGGCGGATTCCGAATGTCGATCCCGAATTATGCTTCTTTTCATCGTAAAGTTTAGGACGAAAAAGAAAGAGTCCGAACACATTTTCGTTTATCTTAGTGTATTTGTGATTTTTGAAAGAGATTATTTATTAGAAGGTTAGTTTGTTAGAAACAAAACGATTAAAGGAAAAAGGTTATAGAAAAGGTAAAGGGCCCGATTTAGAATTGAAAAGAAAGAGAAAGTCTTATGCAAGATTTCTCGACTTGAAGGACCGCTCCTAAACTAACACCTATTGGGGGTCTACCCCACCTCAGAAAAGAGGTAAAAGGATCTCAGAACCTCTCTGTTTAGTGGTGTCTAAACAGTGGCTCCTAAATCCGAGAGGAGTTGGCTATACACGTTCAAGACAGAAATGAACGAGGTATCCCAATGGAAGAATGGTAGCTTTGGTCCACTAGGGATATGGACTCACCACCGATTTATGAAAGCAAAACCATCTAATCAAAAATGGAGAGAGGAACTTTTCCCCAGCGGAGTTGCCAGAAATTATCGGCATATTTTTACGTTTGTGTTGTATTTTGAAAAGGGGGTCGCCTACAGAAATTGTCGGCGAATTTTCATATTTTAAATTTAATTTAAATATATATATAGTTTAAAAGATAATATTTGATTTTGAAAGTAATTTTAAGTTTAAAAGTTTTGAGATATGAAATCAAACCGATGTCACATCCCAAATAGTTTATATAAACGAGCACCGCACGACAAACCGTGTATCTATCCCGAAGAATAGACACACTGCTTAATGATGGGGCTTGATTAAATAAACTAGGAGATTTGTGACATACGTAGTGGTCTACGAACCAATTTTATAAGCCGAGCAAGTTCCCCGCTTAATACAAATGAATTAAGCAGGGTTTATATTACACGGGTTCTTAAAGTTCCTATAAGGGCAAGCCCCTATAGTTAATTACATCTTAAATGACGGGAATCATTTAAGAAAACTCTCGATAATGATCAGTGGTTTTGCTTTCAAGAATTTCAAAGTTTAAGGTTTTCAAAGGATTGAATTTATGGAATTTCAATAGGGAATGGATCAAATTTGGTACAGTTATTTTCAGGAGTCCAAAGGAAGAGAAGTAGGAGAAGCTGAGGATCCAAGAAGAATCTTGCAACTTCCCAAACTATCCTATTGTTTGGCTTCAATTTAGGAGTTTATTTAATATTGCAATCTTGTCAATTGTAATTAATTAGGACTTATATTTGTATAATATGATCATACAAATAGCCTCGAAGATGTGAGGGTTTATGTCGTACCAAACAACTACCTCGGAATCCTAAGACCGGTTAGGGCTTAATTTACATGACATGATCATGCACATGCCTAAAGAAGAGTTGAGGATTTATGTTGCACTAGGCAAACTACCTCGAAATCCTATGGCTTAGTTAATTAATTCTAAGAAAGTTTTGCTGAAGTAGATCCGGGTTTTGCTGATGACGATGGTCGAGCTGCCCACCATGCTCCGAGCTCCTTGTTGTTGTAGAGGTTTAGTTTTAGAAGTCATAAATCAGGAGATGAGAGAAGTTTTTTGGTTTAGAGAAATTTTAAAGTCCACATGTCTTTCGTGTTTTAATTAAAACAAATCTTAAAGTTGATTAAACAGAACCGATTAAGATCCCACGGTTCCGTCATCCCGGCACCTTTATTTTCATTGAATTCACTTAGTCCAGATGAATTTGCTAAACTCAACTGAATGAGTTCCACACTTTCATTTAGACCATGGGAAATCCCGTTAGCAACACATGGGTTACATCATCCGAGGTATTCCCGATCATTCAATGTGACGTTTTAATTTAGTTGTGATTGTAGTTTTGTTGTTTTGTTTGTGATTAAATTTTGAGTTGTTTTATATTTTTCAATGTTGTGGCGGTGAATTTTATCTTGAAATGACTTTTAATTTAGTTTTGGTTCCAGTTTAGGGACTATCCTAAAGGTTTTGATTTTCATGCAACAGTTTTATTTATCATGCAATAAAAGTAAAGTACAGTGCATGCAGGTAAATTGTAATAAAGTAAATTGTAAAAAAATAAAAGTGTACCTGGAGGGTCTTCCCGTCATCCCAAGTTGCACTTAAAACACATGTTTAGGCATTTAAATATTTCAACAGATACCTAGGTAAAGCTAAGGGAAGGGTTTTGGTTGTCTACCAAATTCCTAATCCTATAACTAGTCATCTCCTATGACGTCCGGTGTTCTTGGTTTGGTTTAAGGATGATTTTCTTCATCGAAAGAACAATTAAATTCAGTTGTTCTTCTAAAACATCCCGTCATATTGAGGAAGTGCTTAGGACAAGTTTTAAACATCTTTTCAATATTTCTGGGATTGTTTTGAGTCCAAGTAAATTTAGTTGCACAGGTGTATTAATCATCCAGGAGTTTAGTTAGACTTTGTCTCTTGCTCAGTGAGCTTATGTACTTGATTACCTGATGAATGAAGTGACATCTCACTTAATAATCTATTTGAGAGTTATAATAATTAAAGCCTTTAAGGGCAAGTTGGTTTATTGAGAATTTTTTTTTAATTTAAGGTTTGAGTTAATGGTTTAAAGTGTTTTAATTTAATTATGAGGTTTTAATTAATAATTTTAAGTTTGGAATAGTGTTCAAATTATTTTAGATTTAATTCTTAATGATTTCATTTAGATTTCTTGTTAAATGATTTCAATTCAATTTGATTTTAATTTAATTTTATTTTATTTAATTTTATTTAATTTTAATTTAATTTTAATTTTTATTTTTAATTCAATTTAATTTTAATTTAATTTAATTTAATTTTAATTTAATTTAATTTAATTTAACTTATTTTAATTTTTTATTTAATTTAATTTATTTTTAATTTAATTTAATTTAATCTAATTTAATTTAATTTAGTTTAAATTTTGATTTTAATTTTTATTTAAATTGTTATTTTTAGTTTAACTTTAGTTTTAATTTGATTTTAAATGTAATTTAATTTTAATTTTAATTTTAATTTTTAATTTAGATTACTATTTTAATTTTTTTTATTAAGAATTAAATATTGTTAAAGTGACTCATTTAGGTATTTTTAAATTAAAGAATAAATGTTCTTTTAATAATATCCCTATTTTAGTGATCCAAATTTAAATATATTCTTTCCAAAAATTAAATTATTTAATTAAGTAAAGTTTCATTTTGATATTTTCAATGTGTTTAATGGGTTTCTACCTCTTAATTTCCCTAAGTTTCAACCATCCAAGAGAAAATTAAAATCAAATATTTTACCCCCCATTTTGATAAAACCTAAAGTTTTAATTAAGGGTTAAAATTTTTTAATTACCTTTATGCCCTTTTAAGCTTATTTATTTCATAACTCACTAAATTGAGCTCAAATAAATTTGAAATTTTTATTTCACCTCACTCACATGTCAATTAAGACATTAGAGGATAAAATGTGATTTTTCTGAATTTAATTTATCTATATAATTATTTTTTATGAAAAATAGAGATTTTCAAGGAAAATTCAACAACATGACCAAGGAAAGGTTGCTATACTTAAAAAAATTATGGGATGTTCCTAATGACCAGAGGACCACTTGGACCAATTTTTGTGATTTTTTGAATTATATTTTATTTATTATAATTATTTTGAGTTTTAGAGTATTAATTAATTATAAAATAAAATTAAAGTTAAAAAATAGGTTTTATTTTTTTCTTAAATCCCTCTGAACTCAAGGAGTCCAGAGAAACAAATTTTATAATTTTCTCATTTTTCTTTGATTTATTAGAATTATTTTAGTAAAGAGGGTTGAAAATTCATTTTTAATATTAAAAATTACATTAAGCCTTTAAAATTCAATATCTTATCCTAGGGACTTAGGAAAAATATTTGGTTTGTTCCTAAGTGATTAGGAGTCAAAATGTGAAATTTTTATGATTTTTAATATTTTTGTGATTTTTATTATTATTTTATTATTAAAATATTAAAATATGGTGGAAAATTAACTTTTTTAGAAAATTCTAATTTTAATTTTCCTGAACTCCCCTGATATCAGAGAAGCTCCAAAACCATTTTTGTGAATTGTTGAAATGTATTTTTGGAGTTATGAATTTTTAAAGTTCTATTTTGCTTATCAGGCTTAATCAACCCATTTGGTAGGGTTAATCAAGTCCAATTGATTTCAAATTTTTACGTGAGGTCTCTCTAATCCTAAAGATCAGTGGAGAATTGTTTTCAAGTTAATTTGATGTATGGTTAACCCTAATTAATTCAAATTCAGTTTTAGGGGTTTAGGCCAATTAAGGTTATTATGAATGAATTAATTCAAAATATATTTTTCATAGGGTTCTCTGGTACTAAGGAACATCACAAAATTTTCCTAGAGTTTATTTCACAACATGCTAATTATTGGAATTAAAGTACCTAAAACAGTGACATGAACTAGAAAATTCAATAGCTTTTCACAGAAATGGCCTCTGACCTTGAAAAATTCAGGGAATGTTCCGAAGATCAGAGGCTTTAAAAGCCTTATGGTCTCATGCCATGGTGAATTGTCTATGCAAATGTAGAATCAAAATACTAAAAATAGTAAATAAATTATTAAAAATAAAATACTCATCCAATTAACTTGATTTCTATTCCACATTATTCTCCTCTGTTCACTGAGCAAGTGGGTATTTTTATTTTATTTTTGTGATTTTTCTATGCAAAGATATGAATTTTTGAAGTTCTGGGCATTTAAATAATTAAAATAAAACCCTATTTATCTACTTATCCACGCGGCGCCAGCGCAACATCGGCAGCTCCGAAAGTTCACGCGGCGCAATCTCATTCGACGCCGCCATCTAACTCAGCACTCTGGGGGCCCGCGGTTCACGTAACATTCTCTGGTCCGGCGCAATCTGAACCGTCCGCTCGATACACGTGCGATCCAACGGCTCCCGGTCATCATCTACAACTGGTGTGGACCCGTGACCGTTCACACTAAAACCCTAAGATCTCACTCAATTCACAATGGATTTTTGTGTTCTTATGCTCTATGGATTCGTCTTGAAGAGACGAACACATCCATACAGTTTATAGGCTATGAAATTAACTTAAACAAAATGGAGAATCACTGGAAGCTTGGGAGGAAGAGTGAGTTCATACCTTTGCTCAGAGAAGTGAAGCTTCGATCTGAGAGTTGTGTCACATTCGATTGGGTCCAGGCAAGCTCCAGATGAAGTCTCTGGCTCTGGGGAATTGTCTAGGTATGAAAGTGACCAAGCCTGATCCCAAAGCTTGGAGGCTAGAAGCAATGGCTAGCCTGGTGAGGGGGCTTTTGCTGGGGAACATCTCCTCTTGGTCTGGTGAAGGTGTAGGACCAATCAATTTAGAGATTGGCTCACTGTGGTGAAGTGTCCTCTTTTTTTGGGTGGATTTTCAACTCAGAAATTGAGCTCACAGAGGGGGTTTTAGGGTTGGATTTCAGTGGGGATCAAGTTCTCTATGTCTGGGGAGGAGTCTGGAATAATTTTGGCAGAGTTTCCTTAAGGTTTTGTTCAACTCTCCTTTTGGCCGAGAGGTGGTGGTGTTTCAATAGGCATGGTTGTAGGGCTTCCTAGGGGCAAATTGAGGCTGGGATCAGCTGCTTAGGGGAGGAGAAGAAGAGCTCTGGTGTCCACTAGGGTTGAGACAGCTCAGCAAGGGAGAATTTGAAATTTTGGCTCACATGGAGCTCTCGGCCATGGTGTTTTCCGGCCGCTGTGGTGGCTGGCCGACAAGGTATGGGTCACCATCTGACTCAGTGGGGTCAAGGGTTGAATTTGATGAAGTCAATTGGCTTTGGACATGTGTAAAGGACTTGATTAAAAAGGAATGGGGGAGAGTGTATTTTGGCTTGGTTTAGGTTAATCCATGGAAATGGGTTGGGTTCACTACCCAAGGCTGGCTTGGGCTGAAGAGAAAGTTATTTGGCTCAGCTTAATTAGTGGGGTCAAGTCACAATCCAAGCACAATTAAGTTTAGGCAAGATTTGGAGGAGTCATAGAAAGGCTTAATCACCCTTAAGAGAATCATTAAAGGGCTCCCTCTTCATGCCACTTTGGGTATGGTGAGGTGTAAAGTGGTTCTCAAGGCTTACATATGGCTTGTGCATGGCTTCATGGCTCCATGTGGCTTAGGGAAAAGTTTGGTCAATTTCATAAAAGGGGATTTTATGAATTTTGGCATTTTTGGTGGAAATTTGGATGAAGCATTATTTGGAATTATTTGATCATTGGTTTAGGACTTAGGGATGATTTTGATTAAATGGATGATGTAGAGAAATGTCATGTGGGCTTTGGATTGAAAACTTGGGCTTTTGAAATGGTCTTGGGTGGGCCTTTAAAGTGCTTTAGGGAAGTGGGCTCTTGGATATTAGGATGGGCTTTTGGATGAAAATTTTGTGAAGGACCACGTCGAATAAATGTTGCAATTTGTTTAGGGATGTTTCATGAATGGTTTGGAATCCATTTGGTGTGATTTGGAGTAGAATTGAGTTGAATTTGGGCTTCTTAGTTAAAGGGGCCAAAGTGGGTCAAATTGGGCTAGCTTGGGGCTAAAGTTGGATTTGATGTAAAGTTAATGTTGAGAAATGTTTATGGGAGTGTTACAAAGAGTTTTCAACTTTGGTTGGGCTTTGATTTTGGGATTTGGGCCCATTTAGGTTAGGTTTGGGCTTAAACCTATTTAAGGGATTTTGGTTTTGGATTAGGTTTAGGTGGGTTTTAGGTTCAAATTTGGGGTAAATCAAGTTAGTGTTTTGTTTTTGGAAACGTTAGGAAGGCTTTAGAAAAGATTTGGGGCCAATTGGGGTTGAGTTGGGTTGGTTTGGTCTAGGTTTAGGTCATGGGCCAAAATTGGGCCATAGGCTTCAAATTGAAATTGGGCTCAAATGTCGATCAAATTGGACTTGTATTTGGTCTAAATTGATGTTGGGGATGTTGATTTGAAGTTTAGAATTGAATTGGACCAAAATTGAGGTCAATTGGGGTGGTTTAGTTTGACATTGGGTTCACTTGGGTTAATAATGGGTCAAATTGGGGGTTTTGATAAAAGTGGGGTAAATTGTCAAAATTGGCCCATAGTGTAGTTGAACAAAATGAAATTGGGAATATTTGGGATTTTCTGAAATTTGTTGGGAATTTTCTGAATTTTTTGGATTTTTGGGCTAAGAAGGGCATTTTGGGATTTAGAGGGTATTGGGGAGTACTTTTGGAATTTTTGGTATTTTTTGTCTATGGATGATCAATTTGAGTGGGGGGAAATGTTTAGGACTGATTTTGAGGAATTTTGGGTAATTTAGGTGATTTTGCAAATTTTGGGTGGTTCCAAGGGCTTTCGGTAGGTTTAATAGGTGTAGGGCCCCGGGGGTCAAAAATTGAAATTTTGGAAAAATGAAGATTGATCAAATTTGAGTAAAATGGAATCACTTTGGTTGAGCCATGAAGCTATTTTAAGCTCATATAAGCCATGAGAGGACTCATTTGAGGCATTCACTATGTTGTTCCTAACCCTCTTAGCCAGGGGCTTAAGGGTTAAGGACCATCCATATGAATTACCTACATGAGTCAGGAAGTCAAGTTGGGTGAGAGTGTGGTTTTAAGACTTAGAATGTGTGTGATAGTGTAGTGTATGTGCAAGTCAACCCTCACCAGACCAGGTCACCCAGGGTATTCCTAAGGCCAAGAAGTCTTATAGGGAACTCATCCTTTAAACCTCCACATTTGACTTCAACCCTCTAGGTGATTAGGGGTCTACAATCAAGCTCGTGGGGTTTGCAGGGAGTCAAGAGGTAGTTTGAATTTCTAAAGGGTGGGTTCCACTTCTAGTCCTCTAAGATTAGTCAAAGGAAAAGCCTAAGGCTAGATCATAAGTACTGAAGAGAGAAGCAAAAGACCTCATCAAAAATGAGGTCAACAATACCACATTGGCTAACCAAGTCGGGTATTGCTCTTCACGGACAAATTTAGCGTCTATTAGCTTCTTAACTTCAGCTATTACTTGTTGTTCAATCTCTAGACGCATTCTTCTCGGAGCTTGTCTGACTGGAACAACAGTGTGATCCACTCCTAGCCTGTGAACTGCAACCTCTGGAGCTAATCCTGGCATTTCGTCGTAACTCCAAGCAAAACAGTCTTTGAACTCCATTAATAGCTTGATTATGTTTTTGGAGTCTTCTTTATTGAGTAAGGAGCTAACAAGGGTTGGCCTAGGCTCTTCGCTAGTACCTAAGTTAACTTCCATTAACTCGTCTATTGTAGATTTAATTTCTTCTTCGAATTCTGGCAGAGCATCTCCGATTGGTAGATCTTCGAGATCTTTGGAAGCTTCCAAGGAGTCTTCATTAGGCTTGAAACAGACAACCAAGCAAAATCCGGTATCGTCAACTGATCCTACCATGCCAAATCCGAGACCATGTTTTGAATTGGGAGGCCGGCTGGCATTATTCCATAATTTTTCAAAATGTTGTGATTGACCTTTTGTCCATCGTTGAGGTAAGACACCACGTTGAATTAAATTTTGAACACAGGGAGAGTACCACTCAAAAGGCAGTTCCATTAATTCAGAAGAAGTAACATCTTCAAATTGTACATTTTTTTCAGTATTGGAAGAAGAAGCACCATGGTAGAATTTGATCGGTTTAGTGCCACCACGTACTTCCTTGACCACCATACCCTCGATCTTATTAGAATGGATCGGGGTCAGGGTCATAGTATGTACATAATGGTTAATCTTCTCGTACATTGATTTATATTCTTCATTCTTTTCATCTTCGAGAGAGATCTTGAACTGGGGTTTCTTCTGACTTATCACCGCTGCTTCTTTCTTGATTTTTTCTTCTTCGAAATTGTTTTACCAATCAACGTCGATGACTGGTTTCTTCTGTCCAACTGTTTCAACATCTCTTCCACGACCTCGTCCCCGGCTCGACCTCGGGTGCGAGTTCTAGAGAAACCTTCACCATCTCGCCGTAAGGGAGTGGTGAGTAACTGTTGAACTAGAATTTCAGGCTCTTCATCATCTTGCACTTCTTTTTCTTCATTTGGTAGGGTATTTATGGAGAATATTATTTTCTTCAGAGGCGGGTAATAGGCTGCATCTTCATGAATTCCAATCTCGTGTACGAAGAATGGATGCAAGTCACCTTTGATACATTGTTCTCCTCCTTCGTAATACTTTATGCACGGTGCAAAGACGACGGTACCATCCGATTTTCATGGATCCATGTCCAACCCAGTAGAGAGTTGAACGATATCTCAGAATCAATTATATGGAATTTTGCAGTTGTCTTTGCTAAGTCACCGACTTTTATCAGTAGTGTTATAGATCCAAGAGCTCTTTCTCCTTTCTGATTGAACCCTCTCAATAACATCTTGTCTGCTTCGAGGTCGCGAGCATCAATTTCCAAATATACTAACATTCAAAGGCTCATTACGTTGATTGATGCTTCTGGATTCACCAACACCCTAGAGAGCGTAAACTTTCCAATAGTGACTGAAATGTACAAGGGTCGGTTGTGATCAGCTGTTCCAAGTAATAGATCATTGTCCATGAAGGTAACACCTCGCTGTTCTTTTAATGAGCAAAACTCATCGAAGGAATTACCGGCCATTTGAGCTAAACAAATCTCTGGATCAAGTAGAGTCTTGATCAGAGCTTCCCTCATCTCCTTTGACAGGATCTGAGCGTCGTATATGCTTTGTTTGGCTGGTAGCTTCCTATGATGGGCTAGCACGTTATAGTCCACTTTATTACCATGTTCCTTGGTTTCTTTCCAAATGGGCAATTCCTCTGCTGGGGTTGGTTCCTCCTGAGCAACCACCTACTTTCCTTTATCCTTTGGACTCATTCTCGGAGGTAGAATTTTTCCTCTTGTTAAATTAACTTTTGTTATTTCTTCTGCATCTGGTACTGAATCTTCTGGTGTATCCTCTTGAATTGGAATGACTAGCTCTTCTGCAGTTACTTCGGAATCTGATGACTTTAATTTTATCGCAATCGGAGCTCCTCGAAATTCACAAATGGACTCATTGCTTGTTGAGCTTTCGTAGCCTCCTTTGTGAACATCTTCTTCGTCGTGGTCATCGAGGTTTAGTATGATTTAAGAATTGTTATTTATATCGGAATCAAGATCCGGATTAGGTTGGTTGTCGTTAGTTACGTAATCGTTAGAAACAGTCAAAACGTAGCCAACACCAAAACTCTTATCATTATAAGATCCCGCCGGGGCGAGCAAATAATCATACAGAGTCAGAGGTTCGAGGGATTTCTCCCCCGAATCAGAAACAACCATCCTAGGATAAGAAGCCTCTAATCTACTCTTCAGAGCCTCGATCCTCTTCTCTTCTACGATCTTCTCCTCCTTCTAGGGCGGTTCTTCGATCGCAAGCGTTAGTGCCGGCTCGGCAGGTTTCAAACTCTAAGTTGAAGCGCGTACCGAAGCGGTCTGGATGTAATCCAAAATTTTCTTTGAATCATTTGTCTAGACCGTACTCCATCAATCATCGGTTGTATATGGGTTTATCGAAACAATAGGTTTTGTTGAGATAACATTGACGGAACCTCCTTTTTGGGGTTCCTTCATATATTCCTTCGGGATTGTTATGTTCCCTTTCCGGAGATTATCGTCAAGCCAACTCTTGAAAGTGATGCAATCCTCTATCTTGTGTCCGAGAATTCGATGGTAAGGGCAATAGTTCGGATGATCTTTCTTGTTAACTTCTTCCGGCCTCTTGGGCTCCGGTAGCTAAAAATCTGGTGTCTTCATTAAACTGCGGAACATCTCCGCTACTGCTTCAGTTTTGAATGGATATTCCTTATTCAGAAAATCTTTCAGGGTACGCTGTGGACAAGGTGACTGTTCATAATGCTGAGGCAAATGATAGCTCGGTTGAGGCTGTTGATAACCCTGCTGAGGTTGGTGATAGATCTGTTGCGGTTGTTGGTATGTTCGTTGCGGTGGTTGATAGCTAGGCTGTGGCCTCTCTGACTGTATTTGAACTGGCTACTTGCCCTTATCTACTGCTGCGACGATTCTGGATATCCTTTCAAATGCTTTTACCGGTTTTTATTTATCGGTCTTGTCCATGAAACTTAACTGCTTTGTCTCTTCTTGCAAGCTCCCGGCCTTGCTAAGCAACTTCTCGAAATTCTTGATTATAAATCCTTTAAGGAGAAGTGCTATCGGGCGATGGATACTCTTAAGCAAGATGCCAACTGCATGCTATTCTTGAAGCTGTGGTTCACACTTCATGCTTAAGTTCCTCCATCGAAGTATGTAATCCACTAAAGTCTCGTTTGGTTTCTGGTGCTCCACCACTAGATCACCGATGGTGATGTGGTGCCGAGCCCCGACAAATCGCTTAACGAAGAGGTTTTCCAACTCTGAAAAGGTCTTAACTGAACCATTTGGCAATTCTGCATACCAGTCAAAGGTAATCCCTGACAAACTGCTGACGAACTGACGGAAGAGTAAAGCGTCACTCCCACCGGCATTGCAACAACTAGCACGAAAATGTGCGACATGCTGCCGGTGGTTTCCCGTTCCATCAAAAGTCTTAAACAGAGGTTGTACGAAGCCTTTCGGGTATTGGACTGCATCGAACTCTTTGGTGTAAGGTCTACCTGTATGAATAGATGCTATGCTCTTAGATTGTGCTAAGGCTTCTCACACCTGCTGTTCTACCATGTTTTTGATATCCTTTTCAGGAATCATGCTTTGCATAGAATCTTTCTTCGGTTGTTCATCTCTGTTAAGGGATGTGATATCTTTTCCTCCATCTGCAATATGGATGATCTTTGGGGGTGTTTCTTTCTGAGGTTGTACCTGACTCTGGAGAGTGGCTAAAGCAGCAACCATCTCTTCCATCCTCTTTGCCATCTGGAAAATTGTGTCATATTTTTCCTGAAGCTCTGCTCTCATCACTTCCGGTTTATCTCTTTCCGCAGCTGCCGGAGCTCGTTGCGAAGCTGTTGATGCTCGTGTCTCAACCATATTGATCTCGGTATACTCCTCATCCATGAACTCAGATGAATCAACTTCATTTTTCAACTTTTCTTCCTTTCTTTCGCCAATCGTTGGATATCCGTTTTTAGTTTTCCTATAGAATCCTCAAGGGGTCTCTTCCGAACGGTCTCGCAGTTTTCGTGTGATGGCTGTTCAACTTCTTTTTCAGGAGTTTCTTTTACTGCAGTAGCACTTTCTTCTGATTTAGGCTCTTTGACGAGGCTTTTCTTCTCAGGACGTTGTGTTGGTCTCGACTCGGTAACAATATGTCGCCACACCATCCTTCTTGCAGCAAAAGGCCTAGGACCGGACGGTCTGTCGGCTATATGCTGGTAGGTGGTGTCCTCCCTAATATGTTGGCCCGATACAACAATAGGTGAACTAGCTCTCATATTCTTCTTTGGTTTTTCTGCGGCAGTGACGATGTGCTCTACTCGCGGTCCGAGGTGGGATCTAGCTGGCACTCGTCTCATTCTTGTTAGGATTTCTGACGTGGGGCATCTTTCTTTCTTTGCCAATTTTTCTATCACAGCTTGTAGCCGAGCAAATGGCGTAGTCTTAACCCTTTTTCTTTTGTTGTTACTATAGTATGCAGATCGGGGTAATGTAGCGGCAATCCTTCGAACGACTTCTTCATCCGATGCAGCAGAGAGAGGGTGAAACCTACATCCTTCCAGTAGAGGTTTATACTCAGGCAGTTCAGGGATTTCTTCCAGGAGAGAAACTTCAGCGGCCTTGGCTTTCTCAATCCTGGCTATCTTTCTGCTTCTATTTCTCCTTTGAGTCTAAGTTTGGGGTGCAACTCTTGAACTGGACCCAATCTCGAAAACAAATGGTATTGTAGCAAAATCTGTACCCTCCAAGGTAACAGGCTCATCACAGACTTGGGCTTCCTTCCCCTTCAGTTTGGCAGAAGCCGGGGTAGATGCAGAGATGACTAGACCGGTGGGGGTAGAGACAACAGTCCTCCTACGAATAACAGTACTTCATTCAGCTGGAACCCTTTGCAGGGGAGGGAATTCTTGAGTCGACTTCAGGTTGAACCCAATTATGGGCTACTCAGTTTCTGGCACTTTGTCCATTAATGTGAAAAGAGTAACGTCAGCGAACTTAATATCTGTGTTATCGAATCCATGTCCAAAATGGATGATGCCATTGTCGGGTAGTTCATCCTTATAGACGGCGAAGTGGATTCCATTGGTGAAGGAGAAGATTAACTTTGGGGCAGTCATTTTCTGCAGGGCAGATTCCGAACGTTAGTCCCGAATTATGCTTCCTTTCATCACAAAACTTAGAACGAAAAAGAAAGAGTCCGAACACATTATCTTTTATCTTAATGTATTTGTGATTTAAAAGAGTTTATTTATTAAAGGGTTGTTTATTAGAAGATTTTTTTGTTTAGGAATGAAATGATTAAAGGAGGAGGGTTATAAAAAAGGTTAAGGACCCGATTCAGAATTGGATAGGGAGAGAAAGTCTCGCAAAACTTCTCAACCCGAGGGACTGCTCCTAAGTTAACACTTATTGGGGGTCCACCCTGCCTCAGAAAAGAGGAAAAAGGATTTCAGATCCTCTCTGTTTAGGGGTGTCTAAACAGTGGCTCCTAAATCCGAGAGAAGTTGGTTGTACCCATTCAAGATAGAAATAAACGTGTTATGCTAACGGAAAGAATGGTAGTTTGACACTACCGATTTATGAAAGCAAAACCATCTTATCAAAATGGAGAGAGGAACTCTTCCCCAGCGGAGTCGCCAGAAGTTGTCGGCATATTTTTAGGTTGTGTTGTATTTTAGAAAAATGAGTCGCCTACAGAAATTATCGGCGAATTTTAAATTTTAAATTTAATTTAAATATATATATATATATATATATATATATAATTTAGAAATTAGTATTTGATTTTGAAAATAATTCTAAGTTTGAAAATTTTAAGATATGAAATTAAACCGATCTCACATCCCAAATAGTTTATATAAAGGAGCACTACATCACAAATCGTGTATCTATCCCGAAAGAATAGACACACTTCTTAATGATGGGGCTTGATTAAATAAACTAGAAGATTTGTGACATCCGTTTGGTCTGCGAACAAATTTTATAAGCCGACAAGTTCCCCTGCTTAATATAAATGAATTATGCAGGGTTTATATTACCTGGGTTCTTAAAGTTCTCCATAAGAGCAAGCCCCTATAGTTAATTACATCTAAAATGATGGGAATCATTTAAGAAAAATCTCGATAATGATCAGTGGTTTTGCTCTCAAGAATTTCAAAGTTTAAGGTTCTCAAAGGATTGAATTTTGGAATTTCAAAAGGGAATAGATCAAATTTGGAACAATTTGTTTTAGGAGTCCAAAGGAAGAGAAGTAGGATAAGCTGAGGATCCAAGAAGAATCTTGACAACTTCCCAAACTATCTTATTTGTTTGGCTTGAATTTGAGATTTTATTTAATGTTTCAATTCTGCCAGTTTTAATTAATTAGGGCTTATATTCATATGACATAATCATATAAAATAGCCTCGAAAATGTGAGGGTTTATGTCGTACCAAACGACTACCTCGGAGTCCTAAGACCGGTTAGGGCTTAATTTACATAACATGATTATGCAAATGCCTAACGAAGAGTTGAGGATTTATGTTGCACTAGGCAAACTACCTCGAAATCCTATAGCTTTATTATTTAAACTAAGAAAGGTTTTGTTGAAGTAGACACAAGTTTTGCTGACGAAGATGGCCGTGCTGCCCACCGTGCTCCGAGCTCCTTGTTGTTGCAGAGTTTTAGCTTTAGAAGGTGAAAATCAGGAGATGAGAAAAGTGTTTTGGTTTAGAAGAAACTTAAAGTTCAAATGTCTTTAATTTTTTATTAGGGGAATCTTAAAGTTGATTATAACATCACCGGTTAAGATCCCACGGTTCCATCATTCTAACACCGTTATTTTTATTGGATTAACTTAGTCCAGATGAATTTGCTAAACTCAACTGAATGAGTTCCAAACTTTCATTTAGACCATGGGAAATCCCGTTAGCAACACGTAGGCTGCATCATCTGAGGTATTCCTGATCATCCAACGAGATGTTTTAATTTAATTACAATTGTAGTTTTGTTGTTCTGTTTGTGATTAAATTTTGAGTTGCTTTATCTTTTGAATGTTGTGGCGGTGAGTTTTATCTTGTGTTGATTTTAATTTAGTTTTGGTTTCAGTTTAGTGGCTATCCTAAAAGGTTTCAGTTTTCATGCAACTATCTTGTTTAACATGCAAGAAAAGTAAAGCGCAATACAAGTAAGTAACTTGCAATAAAATAACAGCGTACCTGGAAGGTCTTCCCGTCATTCCAAGCTACACTTAAAGCACATGTTAAGGCATTTATATAATTTGCAGCAAGACACCTAGGTAAAGCTAAGGGAAGGTTTTGGTTGTCTACCAAAGTTCTAATCCTATAGCTAATCAATTCCTATGACGCTTAGGTCCTTTTGTTTGTTAAGGATGATTTTCTTCATCGGAGAACAACTAAATTCAATTGTTCTTCTAAAACACCCCATCATATTGAGGAAGTGTTTAGGACGAGTCCTAAAAATCTTTTTAATATTTTTGGGATTACTTTTGAGTCCAAATGAGTTTTATTGCACAGGTGAATTAATCATCCAAAAATTTAGTTTAGTTTGTTTCTTGCTCAGTGAATTAGGATGTTTGATTATCCTATAAGTAAAGTGACATTTCACTTGATACTTTATTTAAGAGTTATAATAATAAAAACTTTTAGGGGGGCAAATCAGTTTGTTAAAGAATTTAATGATTTAAAATTGGAATTGGTGATTTAAAGTGATTTAATTTAGTTATGAAATCTTAATAATTTAAGTTTGGAATAGTGTTCAAGTTGTTTTATTCTTAAATGTTTTAAACCATTTGAATTGAAAGAGGAGTTTAAATTATTTAATTTAGACTTTAATGATTTAATTTTTAAATTTAATTGCAATATTCTAGATTGACTTTTAATTGGTTTGATTTTCTTTATTAAGAATCATTTTATTTTTTAAATTGATTTTGATGTTTCAAGTTTGCTTTAAATTTGCTTTCAAGTGATTTTGAAATTAATTTTAATGTTTTAAATTTATTTCAATTTAATTATTAAATTACTTAATGTTTCAAGCTTAATTTAATTAAAGGTTACTTTCTGTTAATTATCATCTTAAGTTTAATTAAGAGTTAAATATTATTAAAGTAATTCATTTAGGAATTTTAAATTAAAGAATTGATATTTTCTTAAATCAAATCCCTAATCTTAATAATCCAAATTTTTAATCTATTCTTCCAAAATTTAAATTATTTAATAAATTAAAATTTACGTTAAATATTTTCAAGATAATTAGTGGGTTTCTACCCCTTAATTCCCTAGGTTTCAATCATCTATGAGAAGAGTTAAGATCAGATATTTTACCCTCCCTTTGAATAGACCTAAATATTAATTAGGGCTAAAATCCTTTAATTACCTTTATGCCCGTTTTAAGCTTGTTCATTTCATAACTCATAAGCTCAAATGAACTTAAAATTTTTATGTCACTTCACTCATATGTCAATTAAGACATTAGAGGGGAAAATGTGATTTTTCTGAATTTAATTTAATTTATATAATTATTTTTGCTCGAAAATGAGGGTTTTCAATAAAAATTCAACAACATGACCAAGGTTAGGTTCCTATCCTTAGGAAAATTATAAGATGTTCCTACTGACCAGAGGACCATTTGGACCAATTTTGGTTAATTTTTGACTTTCACTTTATTTATTATAATTATTTTGAGTTTTGGAGTGTTAATTAATTATAAAATAAAATTAAAGTTGAAAAATAAATTTTCTATTTTTTTTATTTCTCTCTGACCTCAAGGAGTTCAGAGAAGGAAATTTTATATTTTTCTGATCTTTCTTTGATTTATTATAATTAATTTGGTGAAAAGGTTGGAAAATCCATTTTTTAATTCAAAAATTGTCTTAAGCGTTTATTATTCAATATCTTAACAAAGAGACTTGGGAAAAAAATTTAGCTTATTCCTAAGTGATTAGGAGGTGAAATATGATATTTTTATGATTTTTAATATTTTTATGATTTTTATTATTTTTTAATTATTAAAATATTAAAAATATGATTAAAAATGAAAATTTTTAGAAAATTCCAATTTTAATTTTCTTAGACTCCTCTGATATCAGAGAGCCCACAAAACCAATTTGGTAAATTTTTAAAATGTATTTTTAGAGTTATGAATTTTTAAAATTTAATTTTGGTCATGTAACTTAATTGGTCCATTTAGTGAGGTTAAACATTTCCAATTGATTCCAAATTTTTATGTGAGGTCCCTCTAATCCAAAAGATCAGTGGATAATTATTTTCAAGATTTTTTTGATGTGTGGTTAACCCTAATTAATTAACTTTCAGTTTTGAGTAATTAAGCCAATTAGGGTTATTCTTAATGAATTAACTCAAAATATAATTATCCCAGGGTCCTCTGGTCCTAAGAAACTTCCCCAAATTTTCCTAGAATTTTCTAAGCAATATGCTAATTAATCAAATTAAAATACCAAAATTAGTGAGATAAACATGAAAAATACATAACTTACCATAGAGATAACCTCTAACCTTGAAAAATTCAGAGAATGTTCCCAAGATCAGAGGCATCAAAAGCTCTATGGTCTCATGCCATGCTGAATTGTCTATGCAAATGGAGAATTAAAATACTGAAATGAGTAAATAATTAATTAAAAAAATACTCATCACATTAACTCAATTCTTTTTTCACATTATTCCCCTCTGTTCACTGAGCAATAGGGTATTTTTAGTTTATTTTTGTGATTCTTCTATGCAAAGATATGGATTTTTCAATTTTTGGGTATTTAAATAAATAGAAATTAGCTTATTTATCTATTAAAGCCAGTCAGTGCCACGACAACCTACGACGGATCGAAAGACCACGCGGCGTGCTCCTATTTGACGCCGCCATCTGTGTCAGCCGCCACGCGTCCCGCGGTCCCTCTCCTTCTTCTGATCTGACGCAATCTGAGTCATTCAACTGATACATGCGCGATCCAACGGCGGTTACTCGTCGTCTCCGACTGGTGTGCACCCGTGACCGTCCACACTCAAACCCTATTATCTCCCTCGTTTATCAATGAATTTTTGTGTTCTTATACTCTATGGGTTTGTCTTGAAGAGACGAACACATCCATACAGTTTACATGCATTGAAATCAACTCAAACAAAATGGTGAATCGCTGGAAGCTCTCGGGGAGGAGGAGTGTCCATACCTTGGTTTAGGAGGGGAGGCCTCAACTGAATGTGCTCGGCACATTCGTTGGAGTTGGAGGAGCCTGGGGATGAAGCCTCTGGCCCTGTCGAATTGTCTAAGTACAACTTCCACCAAGCCCGATTTCAAAGCTTGGCCGATAGAGAGAATGGCTGGCTCGGTGAGGGGGCTTCCACCTGGGAACTCCTTCTCTTGGTCCCGTGCAGTGTGGGTGAATTTAATTTGATTTTGGTAGAGGTTCGAGAGAGGTCCCGTTCGAGTCCGAGAATCGAGCTCCAAAATCGAGCTCAATCAATGGGATTTAGCGCAGGAGAACAGTGGGGATGGATTGCTCTTAGCTAGGGGAAGCTCTATGAGAAGTTTGGAGGAATTCTATGAAGGTTGATTTCAGACAACCTTTTTGGCCGAGAGGGGGTGGCTTGTTTAAATAGCCTTGTCCAGGGCCTCCCAGGGGGGTTTGATGGCTTGGATCAACTGCTCTGGTGAAGAGAAGAACAGCTGCAGTGGCCATTGGGCATGGGACAACTCAGGTAGTTCAAATTGAATTTTTGAATCCATTTAGACCTCTCGGCCATGGTGTTTTCTGGCGACCTGGTGGCTGGCCAGCTAGGGTCAGGTCACCATCCTGATCAGGAGGGTCAGAGCTTGAAGTTTGTGGTTTCAATTGGCCAATGCCAAGTGTAAAGAGGTTTGATTTAAGTGGTAAGGGGGAAGGGTCATTTTGGCTTGATTTGGTCTAAGGCATGGTTTAGGCTAGGTGCACCTCCCCAATGCTTGACTTTGGGCTGAGGCAGAATCATTTGGGTCAGCTAGGAAGGTGTGGTGAAGTTCCCATCCAAGGTGATGTGGTTAAACTTGGTTTAGAGTGTAGCATAAATGGGGTTAAAAGGACTTAATGAAGGCTTAGGAAAGGCTCCCCTCTTGCCATAAATGACTAGGTGAGGTGTCAAAACTCTCATGGCTTCATATGGCTTGTAAATGGCTCACATTTGGCTTACATTTGGCTCGAAAAAGGTTGGCTTGTTTCATGAAAAGGGTTTTGGCATTTTTGATGAATTTAGTGGAAATTGTCATGTGGCTTAGTTTACAAAAGTTTAATGATGAAATTGAAACTTAGAGAGTGATTTAAATCAAAGGGATGATGAGGTGAAAGTGTCATGTAGGCTTTGGATTGATTTTGGGCCTTTTGAAATCATTTTGGATGGGCTTTTAAAATGGTTTATGGAAGTGGGCTTTATGTTTCAAAATGGACTTTTGGATGAAAAATTTTGTGAAGGTCCATGAAAAATAAATATTGGGTTTAGTTTAGGGATGTATCATGAGTGATTTGAAATAAATTTGAGGTGATTTGGAGTTGAATTAGGTTTGATTTGGGACTTTTTTGGTAAAGGGGCCAAAGTGGGTCAAATTGGGCTAACTTGGGCTAAGGTTGGGCTAATGTTAGATTTGATGTAACTTTAATGTTGAGAAATATTTATGGGAGTGTTACAAAAAGTTTTCAACTTTGGTTGGGCTTTGATTTTGGGATTTGGGCCCATTTGGGTTCATGGTGGGTTTAGGACAAAATTGGGGATTTTTTGTTTGGGTTAGGTTTAGGTTGATTTTAGGTTCAAAATTGGGTCAAATCTTGTTAGTGTTTTGTTTTTGGGGTTATTAGGAAGGTTTAGGAAAAGATTTGGGGCTAATTGGAGTTGAATTGGGTTGGTTTGGGCTATGTTTAGGTCATGGGCCAAAATTGGGCTTTAAGCTTCAAATTGAAAGTGGATAAAATTGTTAATCAAATTGGGCTTGTACTTGGTCTAAATTGATATTGGAGATATTGAATTGAAGTTTAGAATTTGATTTGATCAACATTGAGGTCAATTAGGTTGATTTGGTTTGACATTGGGCTTACTTTGGTTAAAAATGGGCCAAATTTGGGGTTTTGGTAAAAGTGTGTTAAATTGACAAAATTGTCCTATGGTATAGTTGAACAAAATTAAATTGGGAATATTTGGGATTTTCTAGAATTTTTTTGGGAATTTTCAAAATTTATGGATTTTTCGGTTAAAAAAGGCCTTTTGGGTATTTGGAGGGTATTGGGGGGTATTTTTGGAAATTTTGGTATAGTTGGCTAAGGATGATCAATTTGAATGGTGGGAAATGTTTAGGATTGGTTTTGAAGAATTTTGGGTAATTTAGGTAATTTTTGCAAATTTTGGGTAGCTTCAAGGACATTTGGTAGGTTTGGTGGGTGTAGGGCCCCGGGAGTCGAAAATTAAAATTTTTGAAAAATAAAGATTGATCAAGTTTGAGTAGAATGGAATCACTTTGGTTGAGCCATGAAGCCATATCAAGCCTATAAGAGCCATGAGAGGACTCATTTGAGGCATTCACTATGTTGTTCCTAACCCTATTAGCCAAAGGCCTAGGGGTTAAGGTTCATCCATATGAATTACCTACATGAGTCAGGAAGTCAAGCTAGGTATGAATGGTTTTAGGATTTGGAATGTGTGTGAAAGTGTAATGTGTGCAGGTCAACCTTCACCAAACCAGGCCACCCAGGGTAGTATTAAGGCCAAAGAGTTCTATAAGGAACTCATCCATTAAACCTCCGCATTTGATCTTAACCCTCCAAGTGACTTAGGGGTTTACAATCAAACTTATGGGGTTTACAGGGAGTTAAGAGGTGTTTAAACTTCTAGGTGATGGGTTCCATTTCTAGTCCTTGAGAATAGTCAAAGGGAAATCCTAAGGCTAGATTCTAAGTACTAAGGAGAGAGAAGAGAAAAGACCTCATCAAAAATGAGGTCAGCACGACCATTTCCTAGAAAGTTTTAAGAGTAAGTTCACAGATAAGATTGAAATGGATTTTTATGATGATTCAAAAACGATATTTAAAGAAGATTGTATGTATGTTCAGGAGAGGTGTGAAATGATGGATACTACCAAAACAAGTAAATTTTTAATTCCATTTGTTGAAAAATCTCATGAACATAAGATGGATGTACCCCATACAATTTTAAAGCCTACCTATTTAAGGAATTCATCTACACAACCAGTCTTTATATCTTTAGATGCGACTCAATCATAAGGAAAACCCGAATTGAATGATGAACATGATAAAGTTATTGAATTAGGACTTGGAAGAGAATTTGAGGATATATTTCAAAAGAACTTTGATTTGAGAAAAGAGGATAAGGATATCGGAAGACCGTTGGAAGAAATTCCTAAGGTATTAGAAAAACCTATTTTCTCAACTATTAGATCCTCCATCATTTAATAATTATAAAAGGGAAGAATTGGATGATAATTTGAAATAGAAGAGTAACATAGAAAATACTGATTCAGAATCTGAATTATCTAAAGAGAATCCGATCCAAAATTTGGGAGATATTGAAGTATCTTATAAAGATCCATTTCTTATAAATTTCAAGGATGATATTAATATTCAAATTCAAAAAATCAATAGAAGAATATTGGATCTAGAAAGAAATATGAGGAAAAATGATATAAATAAAACTGAAAATGAAGAGCTGAATAAAAAATTAGAATTTAAGAATTTTATAGGAATCCCTGGATCTGGAAATGATTGGGCGATTGATCGAGGATTATTAAAATGGAATTTTGATCCAGGAGGAATCATTTGTCGAGCCCGCGATGTTAAAACCAAGCGCTTTATGGAAGGCAACCCATAGTTACCAATGTGCTTTGATTTAGTGTGCTTGTGAGTCATGATTGTTTATGTGTTGTTTTGTGTTTTCCTTAGTGCAGAATAGATTAATGTTGAGCGGTTATGCCTTGGTCTTGACTATATTTGTATATGACTTCTGGTAGTAGCAGGCTGACGAGTTTGTTATAACTCAGTTATTAACCGGAGCTGAGCATTACCTTGAAGCATGTAGAGTTTGGACTTCGACCACTCCATGTCAACTCTATTACTTCCTTTATCTAACTTTGTTTTCACTAAGTAAGATCATGAAATTGCTTAATGAACAACATATGAATGAACTGCACTATTTTTATTTATCAGATTATCGTTATTAGTGTAGTTTCTTTCGTTAAAAATTGAAAGTAAGGAATGAAAATCAAAAAGTAGAAAGGAGATCAAATTAACCTCAATTGATATTTGTTTATGAATATGTGATTCTAGGTATTTTAGTTTGTGTGTTTATGTTTGTGTTTGTGTTACAACAATTAAGTGATTTGAATAACACTTAAATATATATTCCTATGCCGATACATGTCCTGCTTATTTGAACTTTCTTTAGTTTAATTTTATTTTAACATGTTTAGTTTAGATTTACTTTCTATTACAAATTGTTCTGTCCTAATGAATACATGTAGATGTTTTTTATAGAGAATTGTGGTAGATAGAATTTCTGAACTATTTTTTTTGTTATATTTTTTGTGCTGAATGCTATACATCTTCAAATTCAAGTTTAGGGGTAGGAAGAAAAATGTATTTTAAAGTTAATATACTTCCTTTAAGTTTAATATTATAACAAGCATGTTTTAGGCTAGATTTACTTTCTTCGCAATCATTCTATCCCGATTATGCATGTACTAAATTTTATAGGATGTTGTAGTAGTTAGTAGATTTATCTTTTATTTTTCTTCCTCCTACATTTTATAGAATTAATTGCAAAATATTTTAAAATTCAAGTTTGGGGGGAATGAAAAACAATTTTCAAAAACTTCAATTTTATTTGTCCTCAAAAATGCTATAAATAAATTTGATTTTTGATTGAAAAATAATTATGTGTATGAAGTTATATTAGGGAAATAAAAATTTGAATATAGAAATGAGTAAGAATATGTAATTAAAATTTATAATAGTGATGAAAAATTTAAAGTTAAATTTTTCTTGGTGAAGAAATGAAAAATATTGTGTAACCATGTTTAGTAAGAAATGTTATATTTTTTGAAAAATAGAAGGATTAGACTTTTTTTTCAATATTTAAATTTCTTTTATTGAAGAATAATTTTCAAAATGGTTATTATATTTCTAAGTAAAAGATATATACCTACCTTATGCTTTAGAAAAGGAAGGGTGGAATTCAAAATTTTTAAAGGCCTATCAAGATATAGTAATCCGTGCCTTAAAAAAATAAAAATAAAAAGAAAGAAAGAAAAGAAAAGTATAGTATGTGAAAAAGGAAGGAGAAGCTTGAGGATTAAAGGGCCTAATCAAAAATTGGTTCCACACCTGAGCTATTTAAAGTATAAGATTTGAGAAAATCCCAAGCTTAAAAATATAATATAGTTAGTATAAGTATTTTTAATAATGATTTTTAAGTAAAGAAAATAAAATGCCTAAACCCTATTATTTGAAAAATTTACAAGCATTTTTGAATTGGATAGCAACACATATTTTCATACTCTTTCATCTAAGAGATTTCTAAACTTTAAATTGGTCTCATTTACTAAAATTTTTTCTAATTTGGAGTACTACATTTCTAGAACAAAATTTTAGAAACTCCTAAAGAAACTCATACACATGATTTTATTATGTGGTTTTACATGATTATAGTGTTACTTGAGGATAAGTAACGTTTAAGATTGGGGGATTTTGATCCAATTTAAAAATTTCGTATTTTTAGTGTAGATTTCATGCTAACTTTATGCATATTTTTAAAGATATTGCACTTTAAAGGAATGAATTTTGCATATTTTTGTCTTCAAGTATAAAAATATGATTTTAGAGAAAATTAAGCAAAAACTATGCAATTTTGAGCCAAAATAAGCAAGGAAGAAAATTCTAATTTAACACATATTGATGTCTTTCTATGCTTAATATCTTTTATATTTCTCACATGTTTTTGGAAGAAATTATACTTTTGAGAAATGTTGTTTTTATGTCTATCTTGTAGGTGAAAGTTAGGAACGCAACACAACTAAAATGGGTCGCAATGGAGTTGAAACGAAGCCAAACGGAGCTAAACAGTGGAGCTACGCACAGGGTGGTGCCTAGACGCCAAACCCGGCGCCTAGGCGCCAGTGACGATGAGAAAATGGCGCCTAAGCACCAGAATCAAGGCCTAGGCACCAGAATCATCCAAAAATGGTTATTGGATGGATTTTTAACAACTTTGGGAGTTAATTTGACGGTGTTAAGTAGTTTCTAGACCTTCTAGAAGACTGGAAGTTACTCCTAATATATAGGACATGTGATACAATGTATCTAGACACATTATAGCGGTTTTAATTGTGAAAAGGTGCGACTCAAAGTGAAGGAATATGAAGACTTGGTTACAGGAGTCTGGCGCCTAGGCGCCAGATCCCGGCGCCTAGGCACCTGAGTCGGTTTCTAGAAGATTCAATGAATGTGGACTACTTTTGAAGAGGTGCCTTAAGCAACCCTTGGTAATTTTCAGAGCTCAATAAATAGGAGATATTTCTACAGAAAAAAGGGCTTTTCTTGCCTCTCTCTTGTCTCTCTCTCTCTCCCCCCTCTCTTTCTTCCCCCTTAGTCATTTTAGGCATTTTAGAGTAATGAAGATGTAGATTTCTACATCTTATGGAGAGATTGGTGAGGGATTTTGAGATATTTATGTAAGGGATGTACGAGCGGCGCATGGATCGATGGGAGACTTTGGTGGAGAGATCTTCTTCTTTCCTTCAGAGGGAAAAAACTAAGTATTGTGTTCTTCATTCTCTTGTAATTGTTGTAAAAAATTTCTAGTGGATTTTTTCTGTTTTAAATCGAGTTTTTTATCATGATTTATTCATGCTTCGTAAGTGATTATATTTACTCTTTCTTTTAATATGAAGTAATGGCATGTGTAGGAAAATCATTTTTATGCTATAATTATCTATTAAATGCTTCTAGGTGACAGATAGTTGCATAAATATATTGGAATACTAATGAAATAAGTTGCTTGTTGGTACTTAATTTATTACATAATTCTATCAATTCTTTTACTTCTTATGTCATTATTTTAATTTACTTTTGTTTTGAAATGAAATAGATGCATGTTTAGGAATAGAGATTTACTTAGATATTCTCTTATTAAATTATGGTGATGATATTCTTACCAGATCTTTATTTACTTTACAAATTAATCACTTGTATTGTTAAAACCTGTTGAAGAATTCTGAGAGGTTAGGGTTAGGTGGTTCCAGAGAGGTTGAGTGATGGTTTCAATTTCAGTATTTGGAGGCTTCATGGTGAAGATTTGGTGGACATTTTGAGCTTGGGTTAAATGGGTTAAACTTGGGTTAGCCCTTCGTGTGAAGGCTAGACCTTTGCCCAAAGTGATTGGAGCTGGTCTTAAGGTCCATGGGGAGGTTTAGGTGAAGTTTAATGGCTGGTTTTGGAGTTTGGGGAGGATATTTGATGGTTTAGAAGTGGGGGAAATTTGATAGGAGGGGAGAAGGGAAGGGTCACCTCCCCTTGCACAATTTGGCCAATTTGAGTTTGGAATGGCTATGGGATGACCCATGGGGTATGCTATGCCATGCACAATGCCATGGGATTGTTTCATGCAAAAGGATTTAAAATTTTTTATGAATTTTGGGGATTTTATGCCAACATGCCCAATTTGGTATGATGCCATGTATGCATGCACTACATTGGACATGATGCCATGGGATGATAATCAAAATGTCATGAAATGATATTAAAAGGGAATTATGACATGTGGGCTCAATTTTGGGCTTTTAAAATTTGATTAAGTGGGCTTTTAGAAATGCATAAGGATATGGGCCTTTAACATGCACATAATGATTTGGATTTTTGAATTGATTGTGGCTTGATCAAATTGAATTAGAATTGATTGAAATTGGATTTAGATATGTTGAAATTTGATTGAAAATTGTTTTGGAGATTTCCATGGGTCATGGGGTTTAATTTGAGGGGAATTGGGTTTATGGGCCAAAATTGGGCCTTTAGACCCAAATGAATTTTGAAAGGGGTTTAGGCCAAAATTTTGATCAAATGAATGTTGGGTTTGGTATAGAAGTGTGTCATGCAAGTTTTAAAACAATTTTGAAGAGAATTTGAGTTGAATTGGATTGGATTTGGACATGTTTGGGTTCATGGATAATTTAGGGCAAAAATTGGGGTTTTGGGTTTAAGTTGAAATTGGATTCAAATATAGACCAAATTGAGCTTGGTTTTGGATTAGATTGGTATTGGGGATGTTGATTTGAAGTTTACATTGAATTGGACCAAAATTGAGGTCAATTGGGTTGATTTGGTTGGACATTGGGTCCATTTAGGTTAAAAATGGGGTCAAATTGGGGATTTTGGTAAAAGTGGGCTAAATTGGCAAAATTGGCTTATGGTGTAGTTGAATAAAATGAAATTGGGAATAACTGAGATCTTCTGGAATTTTTTGGTAATTTTTGAATTTTTGGATTTTTAGGCCAAGAGGGGTATTTAGTGTATTAAGAGGTTATTTGGAGGGTATTGGGGTATTTTAGTGGATTTAAAAGGTAGGGATTGTTTTGAAATGATTCTTAGGATTTTTTTGGGAATTTTGGGTAATTTTGGGTATTTTTGGAGATTTTTTGGGGTAGGCTGAGGTAGGCTGGGGTAGGCTTATGGACCTTAACCAAGTCTAACCACTTCGTGACCAAGCTCAGCCAAATGGTAACCAATTTATGATCCTTCACATATTGACCTTAACCATCTTAATCAAAGACCAGTAGCTTTGGTTCAATCATGTGAGTTTCTTAAAGGGTAGAAGGGGCAAAATGCAAGGTTCAAGGTTAAGGGATGAAATGGGTTAAGGGTGTGTGTGTGTGTGCAAGAGAAGCTCAAGTCACCCAACGTAGGCCTAAGGCTTAAACAACCTATAGGAATTCACTATTGGTTGCCCATATAGGGTTTTAACCTTCCAAGGTGATTTAGAGGTTCACAACCATCCAAGTGGGGTCCCAAGAGGAGTCAAGAGGTGGCTGAATTGCTAAAGGGTGGGTCCCAATTCTAGTCCTCTTGGATAGTCAAGGAGAAGTCCTATGGCTAGATCCTAAGCACTAAGAAGAAAGAAAAGACCTCACCAAAAATGAGGTCAATAGTGTGAAATGATGGATGCTACCAAAAATAGTAAACTTTAAATTCCATCCAAACGACATTACTGTGTAGCAGTACACTCCAATTGACGTTTTAAAGGCTGTGAGCTTTTCGTCTTCCGGTGCCATATTTATTTGATTGTATCCTGAAGATCCATCCATGAAAGAGAAGATTTCATGTGTTAAAGCAATTTCAATCATCATATCTGGAATTGGTAGTGGGAATTCATCCTTTGGACATGCTTTATTCAAATCTCTGAAATCTACACAGATTATGATCTGTCCATTCTTCTTGCTGACTGGTACCACATTGGCTAGCCAAGTCGGGTATTGTTCTTCATGGAAAAATTTAGCGTCTATTAGCTTCTTAACTTCAGCTATTACTTGTTGTTCAATCTCTAGACGCATTCTTCTGGAAGCTTGCCTGACTGGAATGGAAGTGGGATCCACTCCTAGCCTGTGAATGGCCACCTCTAGAGCTAATCCTAGCATTTCTTCGTAACTCCAAGCAAAATAGTCCTTGAATTCCATTAATAGCTTGATTATTTCTTCAGAGTCTTCTTTATTGATTAAAGGCTAACAAAGGTGGGTCTAGGCTCTTAACTAATACCTATGTTAACTTCCATTAACTCGTCTATTGTACATTTAATTTCTTCTTCAAATTCTGGCGGAGCATCAATGACTGGCAGATCTTCAAGATCATCTGATGCTTCCAAGCAATCTTCATTAGGCTCACAGGTGACAACCAAGCAAAATCCCGTATCATCAACTGATCCTACTGTGCCGAATCTGAGACCATGCTTTGAGTTTGGCGGTCGACCGATATTATTCCATAGCTTTTCAAAGCGTTGTAATTGTCCTTTTGACCATTGATTAGACAAAATACCACGCTGAATTAAATTTTGAACATACGGAGAATACCACTCAAACGACAATTTCATTAATTCAGAAGAAGTAATATCTTCAAATTGTACATCATTTTCAACTTTAGAAGAAGAAGCACCACGGTAGAACTTGATCGGCTTATTACCTCCACCATGCACTTCTTTGACCACCATACCCTCGACCTTAGTAGGGTGGATCGGGATTAGGGTCATAGTATATACACAACAGTTTATCTTCTCATACATTGCTTTGTATTCTTCATTCTTTTTATCTTCGAGGGAGATCTTGTACTGGGGTTTTTTTTGGTTTACTGTTGCTGCTTCTTTTTTGATTTCTTCTTCTTCTTCTTCGGAGTTGTTCTCCCAATCAACATTGATGACCAGTTTCTTCTGTTCAACTGTTCCACCGCTTCTTCCAAGACCTTGTCCCCGGCCTCGACCTCGGGTGCGAGTTCTAGAGAAACTTTCACCATCTCGCCGTAAGGGAGTGGTGAGTAACTGTTGAACAAGAATTTCAGGTTCTTTTTCATCTTGTAATTCTTTTTCTTAATTTGGTAAGGCATTTCTGGAAAAGATTTTTTTCTTTGGAGGCCATAATAGGCTACATCTTCGTGGATTCCAATTTCGTGCACAGAGAATAGTTGCAAATCACCTTTGATACGCTGTTGTCCTCCTTCATAATATTTTATACACTGATGTAGAGACAACGGTACCATCCGGTTCTCATGGATCCATAGCCGACCCAGTAGAGTGTTGAATGATGTCTCAGAATTGATTATGTGGAATTTTGCGGTTGTCTTTGCTAACTCGCCGATCTTCAATAACAGTGTTATTGATCCGAGAGCTCTTTCTCCTTTCTAGTTGAAGCCTCTCAGCATCATCTTGTCTGCCTCGAAATCACGGGCATCAATCTCTAAATAGGCTAGCATTTGAAGGTTCATTATATTAATTGATGCTACCGGATCAACTAACACCGTGGAGAGTGTGAACTTTCCAATACTGACTGAAATGTACAACGGTCGATTGTGATCAGTTGTTCCCAGTAGTAGATCATTGTCTGTGAAGGTAACACCGCGCTGTCCTTCCAACGAGCAAACCTTGTCTAAGGAATTACCGGCCATTTGAGCTAAGCAAATTTCTAGATCAAGTAAAGCCTTGATCAGAGCTTCTCTCATCTCCTTTGATAGGATCAGAGCGTCATAGATGCTCAGTTTGGCTGGTAGCTTCCTAAGACAGGCTAGCACGTTATAATCCACTTTGTTACCAGGCTGCTCAATTTCTTCCCGGACGGGCAATTCTTCCGCTGGGGTTGGCTCTTCCTAAGCAACTACCTGCTTTCCTTTATCCTTTGGACCCATTCTCGGGGGTAGAACTTTTCCACTTCTCAGGTTGACTTCTGTTATCTCTTCTGAATTTGCTGGTGTCTCCTCTTGAATCAGAATGACTGGCTCTTCTGAAGTTGCTTCGGAATCTGATAACTCCAATTCTATCATGATTGAAGATCCTCAGAATTCACAAATAGACTCATCACCTGTTGAACTTTCATAGTCATTCTTGTGAATGTCCTCTATTTTGTTGTGGTCATCGAGTTTTTGTATGATTTGAGAATCGTTATTCGCATCGAGAATGAAATTCAGATTAGGTTGGTTGTCGTTAGTTACGTTATCGTTAGAAACAATCAAAACGTAGCTGTCGGCATATTTTTAGATTTTAAATTTAATATAAGTATATATATGTAATTTGGAAAGTAGCATTTGATTTTTGAAAAAAAAATTTTAGAGTTTGAAAATTTTAAGAAGTAAAATCAAACTGATCCCACATCCCAAATAGTTTCTATAAACGAGCACCGCACCACAAACTGTGTATCTATCCCGAAGAATAGTCACACTGCTTGACGATGGGGCTCGATTAAATAAACTAAAAGATTTGTGACATCTGTTTGGTCTGCGAACCAATTTTATAAGCCGACAGGTTCCCCTGCTTAATATAAATGAATTAAGTAGGGTTTATATTACATGGGTTCTTAAAGTTCCCTATAAGGGTAAGCCCCTATAGTATATTACATCCTAAATGACGGGAATCATTTAAGAAAACTCTTGATAATGATCAGTGGTTTTTCTTTCAAGAATTTCAAAGTTTAAGGTTTTCAAACAAATTGGATTTTGGAAATTTCAATAGGGAATAGATCAAATTTGGAGCAGTTTATTTCAGGAGTCCAAAGGAAGAGAAGTAGGAGAAGCTGAGGATCCAAGAAGAATCTTGGCAACTTCCCAAACTATCCTATTGTTTGGTTTCAATTTAGGAGTTCATTTAATGTTTCATCTTGCCTGTTTTAATTAATTACGACTTATATTTGTGTGACATAATCATACAAACAGCCTTGAAGATGTGAGGGCTTATGTCGTACAAAACGACTACCTCGGAGTCCTAAGACCGGTTAGGGCTTAATTTGCATAAGATAATTATGCAAATGCCTAACAAAAAGTTGAGGATTTTTGTTGCACTAGGTAAACTACCTCGAAATCCTATGGCTAGTTGTTAATTTATAAGAAAAGAGAGTTGTTGTTGAAGATCCGCTGTTTGCTCTCTTGAACATGTCCTTCCGCATCCTTGATCGTGCTGCCCTTCGGTGTATTACCTCGAGTTCCTTGTTGTTCCAGAGGTTTAGTTTTAGAAATCATAAATCAGGAGAAGAGAAAAGTGTTCTGGTTTAGAAAAATCATAAAATCCAAGTGTTTTTTAATGTTTTAATTAGAACAAATCTTAAAGTTGATTATAACAACAACGGTTAAAATCCCACGGTTCCATCCTTCTGGCATCATTATTTTTATCGGATTCACTTAGTCCATATGAATTTGCTAAACTCAACTGAATGAGTTCCACACTTTCATTTAGATCGTGGGAAATCTCGTTAGCAACACGTATGTTACATCATCCGAGGTATTCCTGATCATCCAACAAGACGTTTTAATTTAGTTAAAATTGTAATTTTTGTTGTTCTGTTTGTGATTAAATTTTGAGTTGTCTTATATTTTGAAATGTTGTGGCGGTAAATTTTATATTGTATGACTTTTAATTTAGTTTTGGGTTTCAGTTTTGTGGCTATCCTAAAGGTTTCGGTTTTCATGCAACAATCTTATTTATCATGCAAGAAAAGTAAAACGCAGTGCAGGTAAATAAATTGCAATAAGGTAAATTGCAATAAAGTAAAAGCGTACCTGTAGGGTCTTCTCGTCATTCCGACTGAGACTTTAGTATTGCATTGTATATATGTGTTTATAATTTTGCAGAAATTAAAGCATGCCGAAAAACAGGAAGAAGTAGAACTAACAAGAAGTAGCTACTCAATCCATGATGTCTATGTTAAGATCCTGGTTGTCTACCAAGTGCTATGATGTCTATGCGAATTTTTATGTTGTGTTTCAATGAAGTTTGTTAATTTAATTGAGGATGGTTTCGTTAAGCAGACATATTAAGTCTAATAGACCTCAGAGGTATCCAAACAGTCAAAGAAGGATGCAGTTCCATTCTTCCTTCTCATATCCTGATGAAAAGTCTCGGGCTCATTTAGACTTATTATGTTGCTTAACAATTCACCCTACCTATACCCTTATGCTTAATCAACATAGTTGTTCGGGGTAGGTTGGGGCAAATGGGTTTAGGTGTGGTTTGGATTTGGATTGGTGGAAATTGATAGTTTGATTTGGACTTATGGGAGTGCTATGAAGAGTTTGTGGTTTTTAATTGAGTTTAATTTTAGTTTGGGGATTGGAGAATTTGAATTTGGTTTGGTTCGTATTTAGTTTGGGTTTGAACTAGGTTTGGTTTTTGGTTTAGGTTTTGGTTTGGGTTTTGGTTTGGATTTTGGTTTTGGTTTGGTTTGAGTTTTGGTTTTGGTTTGGTTTTGGAGCTAGGAACTTTGAGTTTGAAATGTGAATTGGGATGGTTGTGTGGATATCGGTAAAATTTGGGTTACTCCATGCATTCACTAAGCATAAGGGTATTCTTATTATGTTTTCTACACCAAGTTGTGATTTTCTAGGGTTCTTTATAAAGGGAAAAATGTACCATGCCTCAGGAGGCCTATCCTAGGTTTGATTGTTATCGTGTTGGTATCGTATTACGATCAGGACTGTTGTATGTTGTGATTGTTGTGTTGTGTTATATATATTATCATTTTATTATGTTATTATTGTTTAAGTTGTTCTATGTTATTATTCTTTGTTATTGTTTATTATTTATGTGTTGTTATGTTATTTAAAAAAATTTTATCTTTTATGTGTAATTAAAATTATTATTATCTTTATTATTTATTTAATTTATTATCTTTATTTAATTCATTATGATTTGTTTACTTGATCATCATTTATTTGTTTTTTTAATTGTTATTAATTTTATTTAATTAATTGATTGTTATTTATTTGTTTTATGTAATTAATTTTTATTTATTTTATTTATTTAATTAATTGTTATTTATATAATTTATTTAATTTATTTTACTTTAACTTAATATTTATTTATTTAAATTATTATTTTAGTTTTAATTTATTTTTTTTCGTTATTAGATTTAATTTAATTTAATTTAATTTATTATTATTTACAATTATTATTAATTTAATTTTATTTATTTATTTAATTTAATGTAAAGTATTATTGTTTAATTTAATAAAATTTAATTTAATTTGTTTTATTTTAATTTATTTATTTAGTTTAATTTGTTTGGTTTAATTTAATTTATTATTTATTTACATTATTGTTTAATTTAATTTAATTTAATTTATTTAATTTATTTCCTTTAATTTAACTTATTATTAATTTACATTATTAATTTAATTTATTAAATTTGATTATTTAATTTATTTATTTTAATATTATGTTATGTTATTATTTAATTTAATTTAATTTAATATGATTTAATTAATTTAATTTAATATTATTTACAATTATTATTTAACTTTAATTTAATATTCAGCTTTTCATTAATTTATTTAACTTAAATTAAATTATTATTTATTTACATTATTATTTAATTTAATTTGATTTATTTAATTTGTTTAATTTAATTTGATTTAATTTAATTTATTGTTTATATACATTATCATTTATTTTAATATTTGATTTTCATTTATTTAATTTAATTTAATTCAATTTATTTAATTTAATTTAAATTATTATTTTCATTATCATTTAATTTAGTTTATTATCCATTTATATTATTTAAATTATTTTTAATTTATATATATATATATATATATGTATTATTTATTTTATTATTCTTTATATTCTTATCTTTTAATATATATATATATATATATATATATATATATATATATATATATATATATATATATATATATATAATTATAAAAAATGGAGGTCTGGTTTGGAGGGAGGTGCTCTGCTAGGGTTTGCTCTTGGCGAGTCGGAGTTTTGGATGGAGCGGTAGGTTCTTCTCTCGATTCTGCTTCTTGGTGTGGATTCCCATTGGGTTTTTGGTTGGTTGGTTGGTGTTTTTTCTTTCCGGCCTGGAAGTTTTTCAAATTCTTGTTACATCGGTTGGGTTTGGGTGGGGAGGGCCTCTTGCTCGTGGTTTGGTTGGGTCGCTGGTTTGGTTTTCTCCGGACTCTACTCTTTGGAGGCTGGTCCCGAGGTTCGATTCTATGGCTAATTCCCGCTCGGCCTTACCACTATTGATGCTCGCTACTAATGCCTTGTGGGCTAAAGCTTCTTATGCGGGGGTTGTGGGTATGGGGAGCACTACCCACAAAACCTTTGATCATCCGGTTTTTCCCCAAGCTTTGCATGATATCGTCTGTCGGTAGGGGAAATGCCCCTTTCATTAACCCCGTTGGAAACAAGGATGGTTTGCCTCGTTGTCTTGTTTTCTAAAAAAGACATGAAGAGTCCGAATGATGCTTATTAAGTACTCGTTTGATTGGGAAATTTCGGATGGGTCATCCAAAAATGGAATATGTAAGGAAAAGCTTTGAAGATTTAAATCTTGCTGGCAGCTGGAAGCTTGGGTTGCTGGATGGTAGGCACTTGCTCATTAGACTCTCAAATGAGGAAGACTATGCAAAGGTTTTTGGCAAACAATCTATCCTAATTGCTGGTACTTACATGAAACTTTTAAAGTGGACTCCTGAATTTGATCCACTAAAGGAGCCACCAATTATTCCTATGTGGTATAAACTACCCAATCTACCTATCCAGCTTTATGACCATAATGCTCTCTTTAACATAAGTCAAGCCCTGGGAACCCCCCTGAAAACAGATACACACACTTTTGATTTGGCAAGACCACATTGCAGAGAAGGGTTTTGGTGGAAAGGGACATTACACTCCCGGATATACATAAAGTTTGGGTGAGAACTGATGAAGATTTACCGAGATGAGGGTTTCGGCAGGGAGGTGGAAGTAGAGTTTAAACCATTTTACCGCAAGCATTGTAGGATGTTTGGCCATGTGATGGAAAATTGCTACGGGCTCCATCCTCCTAGCAGAAGAATTCTCTTGGTAAACGGAAGGTTAACTTGGCTCCGAGGGTGGAGCGAGGAGAATCCGATTGTTGAAACCGTAACAAGGGAAGTTGTTAATCTTGATCCTCCCGGGGAAGTTAGAGGTGGTGCGGTCCAGTGAAGGGGTGATTGAGGATGTGCCGACCGCGAGGGAGATGGAAGGGGTCGTGGAGGGTGGTGTCTCTACACAAGGTCTTAATACTATTGAAATTAACCCTCTCCCTGAGGATATGAGGGAGGTGGAAAATAGAATGGATGTATCCGGGGGAAGATTCAGGTGGTGAATGATGAAATGAAGTCTGGATGGCAAATTCGAAAAGCAAGAAAAGAAAGAAAAGTAAATCGGAGATTCAAAGTCTGTTGGAATCCCAGCCCTTAAGTGATCCTCCGGATAGCCCCTCTTCGCCCCTAGGACTAGGGGAAAAGGGAAAAATCTTTTATTATGATCAACTTTATGTCGTTGGAATATTAGAGGGGCTGCTCATCCCCCTCTCTTAGAAGAATTAAATATATGGTTAAATATTATAAATTATGGTGTTTTGCTTTACTTGAACCCATGGTTAATAAAAATATTCACAAGCATTATTAAAAAATTCCCCAATTTCCATTGTTGGATTAATTTGAGTAATAAGATTTGGGTTTTTGCTAGAAAGGAGCTACATTGTTCTATGTTGGTGGACCATCAACAGTTCATGCATTTTCAAGTTTCTATTGGTGACCATTTTGGTTTTGTCACATTTATTTATGCTAGCTCGCTCCTGTTCATCGACAAAATCTCCGGAATACCCCGGTTAACATTGCACCCAATATTAATTCCTTTTGGCTTGTTGGTGGAGATTTTAACCGCCTCTCTTCTGTCGCTAAAAAGAGAGGGGGCACCTCTCCTAGTTTGGCTTCCATGAATAGGTTTAATCAATTCATTGCAGATGCTGCTATATTTGATCTGGGCTTTTGTGGTCCAGCTTACACATGGAGAAGGGGAAGAACCTGGGAGAGACTTGACAGAATGCTGGGGAATTCCTCCTGGATTCAACAATTTCCTTATACCATTGTTACTCATCTATCCATGGCTGGCTCTGATCACAGACCTTTGCTCATTTCTATTAACAACACAGATAAGAATACTGGTGGTATGTTCAGATTTCAAAACATGTGGGCTAAGCACCCGGATTTTCCGGTTGAACTTGAGAAGGTGTGGGTTTCTCCCATGGGAGGCTCCTCTTGGGGTAATCTCTGGAAATTACATAAAACCACTGCTAAGCATTTCAGAAATTGGAATTGGACAGTTTTTGGGAATGTACAGGATAATCTAAAGAAGGCTGAAGAGAATGTGGCTGCTGCTGAAGCTGGTTTTCTTAATGGGGTGTGTAGTGAAGCTGCTCTCTATAGTGCTCATGATCAGTTGCTGGTCCAGGTCAAGTACCTGGAGGATTTTTATAAACAGAAAGCAGCTGCTGCCAAGTTTGTTGAAGGAGATAGAAACAATAAATACTACCATGCATTCATCAAGTTTAAGAGGAAGTGTAACATGATTCTTTCCATCACAGATGAGATCGGAACTTTGCTTCGAATCGTCGAAGATATTGCTTTGGATGCAGTTAATCACTTTACTCAAATTTTCTCTCAAACCAATAGATGCTCTACCCCTATTTATAATAATTTGCTACAGAATCAGTGCCTTTATGTTCAAAATCTTAATTTAGTGGACATCCCTGGGGAAGAGGAGATTAAAAATGCATTAGACTCCATTGATGGGACCAAAGCTGCAGGACTCGATGGCTTCTCCTCCAATTTTTACAAAGTCGGTCCGGAATGTTGTTGGGAAGGAGGTAATTCAAGTCGTACAGGATTTCTTCCGTGGTATTGATATTCCAAAGTATTTTTCGACCTCTACTATTGTGTTAATCCCAAAAATAAGTTGAGAAAATCTTGGGGAGACTACGGACCTATTAGTCTTACATCCGTAATGTCTAAAATTATCGAGTAAAATCATTATGGCAAGGTCATGACCACATTTGAATATCCTTATCGCCCTAGTCGGTCGCATTTGTGAAAGGCGAGATCAATTTCGGACAATATCTTGCTTGCCCAAGAAATGGTTTTGGATTTAGATAAGAAATGTAGAGGCAACAATGTTATACTCAAGTCGGATATCGGAAAAGCATATGATACCATCGATTGGGGATTCATCACTCAAACCCTATGTGCTGAGAGGCTTTCGACTGTGTTTTGTTCAACTCATTCATAGGTGGCCGAGCAATAATGCTCATTCTGTTATGATTAATGGTAGTTGCCATGGTTTCTTTAGTGCTTCTAGAGGTATCAGGCAAGGAGATCCTCTCTCCCCTACCATTTTTATCCTTGCATTTGATTATTTATCCAGATTATTGGACTCTTTGTTTACCCAAACACCAAGCTCAGCATACCATCACAGGTCCAATTTTATTATCAGCCATTTATCTTATGCTGATGATATCATTATCTTTTCTAAAGCTTCTAAAGCTGCTATTAAAAATGTAATTAAAACATTAGCACACTTCAAGGAGGTTTCGGTTTGGAGCTTAATCTTCAAAAATGTCATTTCTACCTCGACTCTAATGTCGGCCTTATGATGAGAACCTGGATTGCTGAATACACGAGTTTTCGATCCGCTAATTTGCCTATCGGCTACTCGGGAGTTCATTTGATTAAGGGAAGAGCTAGACAAACACAATTCCAAGAAATTACCGAGAAAATCAAAGCTCAAATATCTGGGTGGTCTAATTCTTTTTCGTCCAATGGGGAAGGCTAACATTATTGAAGAGCATATTAACTCGCCCTCCCTCCTATGCTCTACAGATGTTTATAATGAAAAAAAGCACACAAACAAGCATTAGCAGAATATTTAATAAATTTCTATGGGCTGGTCAACATAGGCAGATTCATTGGTTATCCTGGAAACAACTCTGTAAACCCCTTCAGGCTGGGGGGCTGGGGTTTAAAAGTTTTGAACAGCTTAACTTCATAAATTTATGTAAGCTGTGGATTAGATTCAGGGCTAATGACACCATTTGGTCACGATACATGCATGGTAAATACCGTAGAAAGGATCATCCTTCTTTGGTGGTGCCCAAACCTGGGGACTCTAGACTATGGAAAGAATTGTTGAAGGTCAAAGATAAGGTCGAACGAGACCTTTATCCGGGAGCTCGGGTGAGGGCCAAGTCAATTTACGGCTTGATAATTGGGTGTGGGGAGGGGAGAAACTCTCTGTTCCTCACAATGTGGATGGATCTTCTATCTCTCAATGTTATGTTAATACCTTTTGGTCAGAGAACCAATGGAATTGCAGAGTTCTGAGGAACATCTTAACTTCTGATCAACTGCAGCAGGTTCTCTTGACTCCCTTTAATCCTGAGAAAAGAGACAAGCTTATCACCAAACAACGAGCACCTTCAAAAGTCAGGGTCCTTTATCTTTCAGAATTTCTATTCCCGGGATCACATTAGGTGGGGACTCGAGCCGTGGAGCAAGCTGCCGTCACCATCCATGTCATTCTTTTGTCGGAGAGCAAGGCATTTGTTACTACCTACCGATGATATCCTTAAATTAAAGGGGATTAGAGGGCCTTCATGCCGTCAATTATGTATGCGGGAGGAAGAATGCAGGGATCATTTGTTCTTTAGGTGTTCTTTCTCTCAAGAGGTTTGGACTCATATTATCGGCAGGATTCGAGGTTGATACTTTGAATTTAAGTTGGTTTGATCTTTTGATGTGCCTGGGGACCGGCATAAGGTGAATCTCCCGGTGGTTCCTTGTGTTGTGGCTCGGTTTATCCGGATGGGCGGAAATAAGGTAAGGTTCGAGGGGTGTTCGTCCCGACTTCCCTTGTTGCTCGCTCATTGTTTAACCTATTTTCGTAAACTAACAAAATACCACAAATTCAGTAATATCTCGCCAAGTTGGTTCCGGATTTTCTCCCTCCACTTCCCCGGTGGCCGGTTGGTCCCCTCCCCTTCCAGCTTGGATCAAAGTTAATACCGATGGTAGCTATAATGTGCAAGCGAGCTGGGATGGGTGGTATTTTTAGAAATGGGGTGGGGAAATGTCTTTTGTTCTTCTATTCACCTATTGATGCTTATGATGCTCTTGAGGCTGAAATGGTTGCCATCTTTTGGGCTCTTAAAATAGCCAAGATCTGTGAAGTGAGACTACTGATTGTGGAATCAGATTCTTCCAATTGTATTAGCTTCCTGCAGGGGACTGAAATTGCTCCATGGTACATTCAGAGATGGCTGAATAGAGTGAAGGGATTGAATGAAAGTAAAGATGTAATTTTTTCTTATATACCTAGGGAGGGTAATGCTCCCGCACATTGGCTTGCATCTCGGTGGTTATTGTATAGGGGAAAGTTTGGCAGAACTACTCCTCCCTCTCCCCTTGTCGTTTTGATGCATGGAGATAGACTAGGCATTCCTTATGTAAGAACTCGGATGTAGTGATGAAAGATATTAATATATTACTTGCACCGTTAGGCAAGTCTTTTGAAAAAAAAAATATATATATATATATATATATATATATATTATAAGTCATTTTTATTTTAATTCATTATTGTTATTAATTATATGTATATTTAAGTTTATCATTTATATTATTTATTTATCATTTATATTATTATTTATTTAGTTATAAAGCTTTTCATTTTCTCTCTCCTCAATTATCCTTTTCTTTATTTAAAGTTATGATCATTTATATTAAGTTATTATTTATTAAAAATTATTATTTACACATATATTTACTTTTAGATTATTTTAAAGAGGCATGGTATTTTTATTTGGTTATTTTTTTATTATTTATCTATTTATAAAGCTTTTTTAATATTCTCCCTCTTAAATTATCCTTTCATTTATTTCAAATTATTATCCTTTATTTAAAGCTATTAGAATTATTATTTCTTTATATTATTTTTAAAAAGAATGAAATTTTTATTTACTTATTTTTTTATATTTACAATTATTATTATATTATTATTATCCTTTTCTCATATTTTTCATTATCTTTTAGGTTTATAATCATTTATTTTATTCTTATCACATTACTTTTTATTATTTACATATTGTTATTATTCATTTATATATATACATATATATATATATATATATATATATATATATATATATATATATATATATATATATATATATATATATTTTTAAAGAAAAGAGCTAGAGTAGCTCCCTACATGTTAATGATGAAAAAAAACAATTACATACCCAGATTGAAGTAACCAAAAATACTATGGTGGTATAAGATGCTACACACCACACCCTATACAGACACCAGTATACTTCCAACAGAAAAGAAAACAAAAGCAAAACATATGTCATCCACTAATAGACACCAATCTAAAATGTGGAGCCTGCACAAGGTCTGCATCCAAAAGGTAGGACGAGGGTAGGAGGAGGGGCGAGTGACACAAGGACTCGTTGAGAGTGGAGGGCTTTCCTAGCTAGCCAATTAGCAGGCCTATTACCTTCTCTGTAAATGAAAGAGAACTGGATATTACATTGTTGGGAGAGTCTTCTGATCTTATGTATCCAATTTGAAAGATGCCAAGGAGGATGGAGAGTGTTATGTAAGTATTGCAGAATAGTGGCGGAGTCACATTCTACAAGGATATTATGCCGATGGCAGGAAATGGCCAAATGTATAGCCCAAAAACTGTCGTTAACTCGCCTTCTAAAGCATCGACCGCCACGGTAGGAGTATGGAAGAGACGAGATACACTTGCCATAAGGATCCCCGAACACACCACCACACCCGAGCACCGAGCAGTCGCAAAAGCCCCATCGATGTTAACTTTAATGAAAGGGAAGAGAGGAGCCTTCCAATTAACTAAAATAATCTTAAACTGCTTGGGGTGAAGAAGGGTAGGATAGTGAAGAATGTTGGGGAAGTGCTTCGAAAGTATGATTTTAGTCAAGAAGGCCCGACAATTTGTTACCACGAGTTAATACTTTGCTGCTCTCCTCCTCATTTTTTACTTTGTTCCTATGCATCCAGATGAACCATGCAATCAGAAAAGGGACAGCCACTAAATTAGCTTTATTCCATTGCTGCCAGCAGGTGGATATGTCCTTCCAATCAAGTAGAATAGTATTTATGTTTAATAAATTGATCACACCCCTCCAGACTTCCTGAGAAAAGTGACAGTTAAAGAAAAGATGTTGCGAGAGATTCGACGGACGAGTCCCACGAGGTAGCACTTTGAAGGTCCTCTAATTCCCTTGAGTTTGAGGATGTCATCGGTAGGAAGTAGATGGTGAAAGAGCCTCCGGATGAAGAAAGACATGGATGGAGTTAGATAATTGTTCCGGATATGTTTGCCCCAAGTAATGTCGTGCCAATTGTAAATGGTGTGGTAGATATGCTTAGTAAGGTCATGGGGCTTACCATTCTGCCAGATAATTTTGTCAGGTTGGGAAGTATCAAAATGAATAGCAGAAACCTGTTGAGCGAGAAAATCGATCGACAATTCCTGAAGCTTAGTGAGGGACCAATGGTTATTATCCCATGCAGGTAGCCACGGGAAAAGTCTGTTGGTTTGTATGTGGGATAGCAATCTTCATTTCGAGTGGGCACCAAGTATCCCGCCGTAACATAATCTTCCCTTGACCAAGCTCCCATGTGAAAAGTGATTCAGCCGGATCTCTATTGATAATCATTTGTTTCCAAATTCTAGAGCAACCTGGTTTAATTTGGGCCAAGCCGAGGTGGCTATCTTTACAATATTTTCCTGTCAAGTAAAGTGCCCATAGAGACTTCGTTGTCCGAAATCCACCCATAACTTGCAGAAATTGACTTTCTGCAGATGATGCAACCCTTTGAAACCCAATCCTCCAGCCCAAGTAGGTTTGGCAAGTTTCTGCCAACTTGCCCAGTGCATTTGCTTCCTCTGACCAGACCAAAGAAACCTATTGAAAATTCTTTCAATTTGGATTCTGGAGCTTTTCTTTAAACAAGCCATTTGGAGAACATAATTAGGGAAGGTGGTAAGGATACTGTGAAGTAGAGTGATTCTTCCCCCATCAGATAAATAAGAATTAGCCCAATTAGAGAGTTGGGTATTCAGCTTACCAATGATCTCATCAAAGTGGAGCTGCTTAGATTTCCCCTGATCGAAGCACTCCCGTGTATTTCATAGGAAGAGATGCGAGTAGAAAATCCAAGTATAGCTAGTAATCCAAGGTGACGAGGTCAGGCTTGGTGTTACTAGGGAAAATCAATTCACATTTGGATTTGTTAAATTGGAGCCCAGAAATATTTTGGAATTGAGTGAGGCATTCATTAACTCTCTTGACAGCCAGTTTGGAAGCTCTGGAAAATAACATCAGATCATCAGCATACAATAGATGGGAGATGATAACGTGGTATATAGCATAGTGGTGAGAAGAAATTTGAGCTTCAATGAGTCTAGAGAGATAATCCATCACTAATATAAAAATGGAGGGGGAAAGAGGGTCTCCCTGTTTAAGACCTCTGGTAGCTTGGAAACCTCCCCAGCACTGACCATTTACCGAAATTGAGTGATGGTTGAACTTCGACCATCTTTTGATCATTTGGCGAACTCGAGTGGAAAGCCTCGGCATGCGGCACTTGGAGAATGAAGTTCCAATCTACGGTATCATATGCTTTCTTAATGTCAAGTTTGTATATGATGTTACCTCCCCTACATGTTTTGTCAAGATCAAGAAGTAATTCCCAGGCAAGCGTAACATTGTCGATTATGGACCTTCCTTTCACAAAAGCCGACCGCCGAGGGCTAATAATTTTGTCCGAGATGAGGTTGTAATCTCCCCACAATAACTTTGCTAATTAGTTTGCTTATCACTGAAGTTAGACTTATAGGTCTGTAGTGGTTCCAATTTACAGGAGCATTTGTTTTAGGGATGAGCACAGTGTTAGATGAGTAGAAGTATTGATTAAGATCAATGCCATTAAAGAAACCTTGAACTGCAGCAACCACTTCAGTGTGACAAAAATTCCAGGCCTTTTTATAGAATTCAGCATTAAACCCATCTGGTCCAGCAGCTTTAGAATTGTCAATGGACTGCAAAGCCGACCAAATTTCTTCCATAGAGGAGTGTCGGTAAGATGGAGAGAGCTGGTGTAGTTGTGGACATCATTAAACGATTGCTATCAATAGGAATACCCGAGCCTCGGCTTGAAGGTCGAAGCTTTTGAAAAAAGGAAACGAGCACTATGAGCAATATCGGTTCCATTAGTAAGAAGTGTCCCTTGATCGATCCTGATTGAAAAAATGGCATTGCACTTCCTTTTATACTTAATACAAGCATGATAATATTTAGTATTCCTATCCCCAAGTTTAAATTTGTTAATAGAAGCTTTCTGACTGAGGATTTGGTCTTGCCAGTTGATGTAAGTTAGCAACTTTTCTTGGGCAGCAACAAAATCCTTAAACTTGTTATGATCAGCTTGTGCAGCAACCTCGATATTGTTGACCTCCCATTCGACTTGGATTACCTCCTTGAAGACATCACCAATGGACTCCCAGCTCCACTTCCTGAGAGCTTTAGCAAGTTTCTGTTGTAGATATTGCAGTTTAGTAAAAGGGTTAGAAGAGGAAATCCCTTTCCAGTTGTCTTGCATAATTTTATTAAACTCAGGATGGCCTGACCAAAAGCTTAGGTATCTAAATGGAGGGGAGGAGGTTTGGGGCTGTGGAGTGGAAATGGTTAAAAGAAGGGGTCCGTGATCGGATCCAGCAAAATTAAGATGAGAAATAGTGGTATGCGGAAATTGGTGGTGCCGGGAATCATTAGCCAAAAACCTATCCAAGTCTCTCCCAAATGGCCCCTCTTCTCCATGTGAACCGGTTCCCAATGAAGCCAAGATCAAAAAGGCTCGCCAAAAGGATATTATCATTAAATTCGAAATCATACCTTGGTTGGGAATTCTCCCACCCAATTTTTCACTTGGAGAAGCTATGCTATTAAAGTCACCCCCCACAATCCAACTTTGATGTTCCTCCTTACCGATTTTTATAATCTCATTCCACGTAGTTAGCCTCTCGGCTTTGGTACAACCAAGCATAAACAAATGTTGCCGCAAAGCTATTACCCATCAACTCGAAAATGACGAGTGTAAAACCGGGAGTGGTCAACCATAACCTTCCAAGAGAGTTCTTTTCGCGGATCACCCAAATTTTGTTTGTGCAATTTGCATAAAAAGTGCATCCAGGGAATTTATTTAGGATTCTAGAATGATTTTTATGGACCATTGGTTCCAAAAGAATCATACACCAAAGCTGGTGTTTTTTGTACAAGTGTAATAATCTCTTTAAGGTGAGGGGGTGTGCCACCCCTCTAATATTCCAACACGAGCAGCTGATCATCCGGAGGTTTAGGGTTGGGTGATGTAGGAGTAGATTTAGATCCGGACCTGGATCTAGTAGTAGTTCCGCTCCCGGAAGGAGCCGAGGGGATCCATTGTGAATTCTCATTAGTTCGGATTGTTCTCGTGAAGGACCCGTTAATTCTCGCGACTCAGTAGAGTGATGCTTTTTCTTCTTTGACTTCTGAATTTGCCAGGCTTCTTCCATTTTCTTTTGATTTTCCTCTAACATTGCTGGAGAGGGACAATCAACTGGTATGTGGAGTTCAGCATTCAAAACCTGTCCTGGAAGAACAGACTCTTTGGGTTCTGGTTGTGCTTGAGCAGAGGGGATTACATCAATTAGTTCTGAGTTACACCTGTTCATCTGAGTGTCATTAACCACTTGGGCAGATTGGGTTACACCCTTACCTTTTTCTGGTTTTTTGGAAGGAGGTCTGAGCCTATAACATTTTTCCTTAGGATGGCCAAACATCCTGCAGTGGTGGCAATAAATAGGTTTATTTTCTAGTGTTACTTCCTGCCAAAACCCATCACCATTATCAGAAGTAGTAATCCGGATCTTATCAATGTCCGGCGAGTGACACATCTCTTTCTATCAAAACCTTTGCGACAGTGGGGTTACCCATATCATGAGTTGGAGAGTCAACTCTAAGGGGCGTGCCCAGAGCCCTGCTAATCTGAAAAATGGAATTGGTGTGGTATAGATGGATTGGTAGGTTTGGGAAAGTAAACCACAAAGGTTTTAGAGGGGGTTTATTCATTTATATTTTAGTAGTATGTAGTTATGTTATTAAATGTTGTGTAGTTATTTATTTAGTATTATAATTTATTTACAATATTATTTATCACATATAATATATTTGTATTTATTTTACATATGTATATAGTTATGTTATTTTATTATTATACATTATTAAAAATTTATTCCATTTCCTATTATCTTGTTTTAATCTTATGTTTATTTCTTTTCTTTTTTTTATTTTTATTTTCTTTATGTTTTATTTCTTTTAGATTATGAATCTTATATTTTTTTTAAGTTTGTAGAAATAGGTGGTAGATTTGTAATATTTAACATTAGCCATATAACTTTGCATAAAAAGAATTCCTAAACCTATGCATGAATAAAATTTAAATAGCATGAAGAAGAAACAACCTACACATGATTTTGATTCTAAATAGCTTGCATGAAAGGGAAAAAAAGAAAATCCCTAAGGCTAGGCATGAAAAAGTTTAAATGGTGTGAAGATTTGTAATAATTAACACATAATGTTTTTTTTTTAAAAAAAAACCTATGTAGAGGAAGAAGAATTATTAAAGAAAATACATGTATGTGTGGGGTCTTAGGCTAAGCATGAGAGGGGTGAAACATTTCTTTGAAGCTTAAATGTTCATAAGATAAAAGAGAGGGGGAAGAAGCTTACCTTGCTTTGGAGGAGTTGATGGTAGAACCCTTGAAGAATCCTTGTTGAAGCTCACGGCTAGAAGGAGATTTGGGTGGGTGTGGCTTTTCTTGGAGGAAAGAGAGGAGGAGGAGGAGAGGCTCACAGCTAGAAGGGGATTTTTTTGGGGGGTGGAATGGCTAAGTGTAAAGGAGTGTGTGTAAGGGAGTGTAAGTGAGATTATGAGAGGGATTTTTGGAGGAGGCTCACGGCTAGGGAGTCAAGGGGGAGTAATGGAGAGATGAGGTAAAGGTGTGGTGAGGGTAAGGAGGAGGAGAGGTGGGTAGGGTGAGGTGGCGTGTAGGGTGAGGGAAAGGTGAGGGAGAGGTGAGGGGAGAGGCAAGGAAAAATATTTTTCTTTTTTTTTATTTAATTTTTTATTATATTTTTTTTTATTATATATATATATATATTGATTTTAGGGATGTAATTAGATTAATTTGATTAATTTTGGTTTAATTTAGGTTGATTTGAAGTATTATTTTAATTAGGTTAATTTGGGTTTGGGCTAACTTAACTTGGGTTTGAGTGAGAATGGGGTCTAGGTGCCTTGACTAATATTGTTCACAATATTTTAGTGAAGATCTTTCATGAAGACACGAAATGATTTTGAGCTCATTTGGAGGTTCAATTTTGGCATGGATTGGATTTTTGATTATTTTGGACCATGTTGGGTTCGGGTCAAGTTATCTTGAGTTTGAGTGGGAATGGGGTTCAGAGGTCTTCAACAATAATGTATATATGGTTGTCTAGAAGAATTTTCATGAAGACATAAAATGGTTTTAACATGGTCTAGAAGGTCAATTTGGTTGATTTAAAACATGTGTTCAGCTTGGGTCAAAATTGGGTTTTTTTTGTTCAAAATTGATTTGGGTAAAACCTGAGCTCAAATTATGGGAAATTGATGATCCAATTCAGTTTAAGGAGGTGTTATAAAGAGTTTGGAATTGAAATTTGGGAGGAAGTGATTGACATTAGGTCACTTTAGGAGTTTTGGGTTATTTAGGTAAAATTAGGGATTTTGATTTCAAGTGTAATTAGGTTCAAATGTGGGTTACATTGGACTTAAATTTGGTCTAATTTGATATTGGGGATGTTTAATTTTGGTTTAGAATTGAATTTGATGAAAATTGGGGTCAATTGGGTCAAGATTGGGTTTGGTTTAGGCACCTTTAGGTTAAATGGGCCATGTTGAGATTTTGGATTGAAAGTGTATTAATTTGGCAAAATTGACCCATAGTGTAGTTGAAAAAAATAAAATTGGGGATTTTTAGGATTTTTTGGAATTTTTTGAGAATTTTTTTGGAATTTTTGGATTTTTGGGCAAAAAGGGTATTTTGGGTATTTTGAGGGTATTGGGGGGTATTTTTTAAAATTTTGGAATTTTTGGTCATGAATGGTCAATTTGAGTGGTAAGGAATATCTTGGAATGATTTTTGGGGGATTTTGGTGAATTTGGGTAATTTTGGAAATTTTAGGTATTTTGGGTAGTTCAGGGTTATTTATGGGTCAAAGTGGCCAAAAATTGAAATTTTGGAAATTTGAAGGTGGCTTCAAGGTGAGCAGGATGTAATGACCAAGGGTCACTTACATTTGGTCCTCTATGTTTTGGTCCCTACCACTTGTCAAAGACTTAGGGTTGGGTTATCCACACGAGTTTCCAAAGAGTTCAGGGTTGAAATTAGAATGTGCAGTGTGTGTATGTTGTGAATGTGAAGTGTATGAGTGGTGATCTCCAGACCTCCCTCAGGGCAAATCCTAAGGTCTGTCCACCTATAGAAGACTTCCCCTAGGATTCCTTATGCTTGCCTTTTTCCTACCAAAAGGTGGAGGTTAGGCCTTAAGCCTATGAAAACCCCCTAGTGAAGCAAGAAGAGTTTTGAATTTCAATGGGAAGGGTTCCATGACTAGTCCTCTAAGAAAGTCACCAGGAGAGTCCTATGGCTAGACCCTAGGCTATTCTAAAGAGAGACTAGACCTCAACCAAAAGTGAGGTCAACAAATGGACCCCCAATAGGTGTGGTGTGCTGGACAGGCACGCCGCGAGTATTGGTGTTGACCGAAGAAGATCAACAAACCAGCACAAAGTCGCCTAAGTAAAATACTTAGGGCAGAATGTAGAATTAAGAGAGAGTTGTTTCTGCTGGGGAAACAAGAGGAGGAATTTTCAATTAAGAGTTGCAACTTTAATTTTCAAATTTCAAAATTTAAATTTGGATTTGATTTACTTTGCTTTTCTTTTGACTTTAATTTCAATTTGATTTTGATTTCAGTTTTAATTTCAATTTCAATTTCAATTTTTGTCTTTGATTTGGTAAAAGTTTCAAATTTAGAAAAATGACAAGACCGGTTGAGATGGAAAGCGCAAAGACTCGCATCCAACTCAAAGACTGATCGAGAAAATTTAAAGCATTGGGAAGGAAAGCGCAAGGACTCACATCCAACCCAAGAGGTGGCGAAAAAGAACGCAATAGGGGGCGGCCCCTAAAGCGACGGACAATGAATGCAATAGGGGGTGGCCCCTAAAGCGACGACAATGAACGCAATAGGGGGCAGCCCCTAAAGTGATGACAAAGAGCGCAATAGGGGGTGACCCCTAAAGCGACGGACAATGAACGTAATAGGGGGCGGCCCCTAAAGCGACAGCAAAGAGCGCAATAGGCGGCGGCCCCTAAAGCGACGGACATTGAACGCAATAGGGGGCGGCCCCTAAAGCGACGAACAAGAGTGCAGTAGAGGGCGGCCTCTAAAGCACCGAAAAGCTATGTAAGAGGGGGACGACCCCTAAAGTGACGACAAGAGTGCAGTAGAGGGCGGCCTCTAAAGCACCAGAAAGGTATGTAAGAGGGGGATGACCCCTAAAGTGACGACAAGGATGTAGTAGAGGGCGGCCTCTAAAGCACCAGAAAGGTATGTAAGAGGGGGACAACCCTTAAAGTGACATGGAATCGGATGTGGAATCCTCAACTTCGAGAATTTAATACTTAAATGATTGCGATAGGAGGAGATCCTAAAGCAACGAACAAAGAATGCGATAGGGGGCGGCCCCTAAAGCACCACGGAGTCGAATGTGGAATCCTCAATCTCCAGAATTTAATAATTGAAAGGTTGTGATAGGAGGAGATCCTAAAGCAACAAACAAAGGACGCAATAGGGGGCAGCCCCTAAAGCAACAGACAATGAACGCAATAGGGGGCGGCACCTAAAGTGACGGAAAGGAATGCAATAGGGGGCAGCCCCTAAAGCGACAAAGGTTAATGCAAAAGAGAGTGAGGTACTAGGGATTGTAGGAGAAAATGTTTTCTTTCTTTCTTTTCAATTTCTTTTCTTTCATTGTGTTTGACGTAGAGTTTTTTTTATTATTGTATTTGTTTTAAGATTTGGACCCAGTCACAGACAAGGGCGACATCAGTGCTTCTTAGAATAAGGCTGTCTTCGAAACGTTGTGACGCCAGTACTTCTTGAGGTATCGTCCTTGAAGGAATAGTTTCTGTGTAACCAGGAATTTGAGCCAATCTCAAAGACAGATGTCAGAGCAGGGAATGCTTTGTCAGATTCCTCTTCATGTAGAATTTCTTTCCCTTTGGCAGACGGGGAAGTAGGTACTTTAACGGCGAAGCCGGAAGCAGTAGAGGTGACGACTCTCCTTGTCACGGAGTCAACTGGTTTGATGGGGACGGTAGTCATCTTCACCTTCTTAGCAGAAGGGAAGTCTTTATGGGAGTTTAGGTCAAAATCGACAGATGGTTCTTGTACTTCGGGGGCGGCAATTTTCAGGACAACGAACGGGGCTTTTTCAAGCACGACTTCAAACTCACTGAAGCCGGCTCCAAATTGAATTAACGTTGCTGCGAGACGAGCCTCACGGGAAGAGGGCAGGTCACAGGAGAAAGTCAGCGAAGGGGTTGACATATCGACTGTCAAAAGAAACGTTCCAAAATTTAGGAAGGGCCAAAGACCTTGTCATCATAGTATGAACACTATGAAAAAGATCGTAGTTTGAACTGGGTAAAATTTTTTATTTCATTTAATATATTATTATTTTCTCTTATCATATTTTGTTCTTCATTTTCTTTTATTTTATTTTAGATTTTCATGTGTTTATTTTAAATGATATTTAAAATTTTAATGGTGGATTAAGTTACCGAAGGTAGAAAATTAAATCCAATCCCTTTTCACAACGCACATTGCCCAAGTGAAATTAATCCACCAACACACCTATTGGGGGTCTGACCCCACAAGATCAAAAGAAAAATCCTAAGGATCCCTGAACCTCTCTGTTTAGGAGTGGCTAAACAGATGGTCCTGAAATCCAGGAGAGTTGATCATACTTTCCCAAGAAAGAAATGGGTAAAGTATGTCAACAGAAGAATGGTAGTTTGATACACTAGGGGCATGGATTTACTACCAATTTATGAAAGCAAAACCATCTGATCAAAATGGAGAGAGGAACTATTCCCCAGCGGAGTCGTCAGAAGCTGTCGACATATTTTTAGATTTTAAATTTAATTTAAGTATATGTATATAATTTGGAAAGTAGCATTTGATTTTTGAAAATAATTTTTTGAGTTTGAAAATTTTAAGATGTAAAATCAAACTGATCCCACATCCCAAATAGTTTATATTAACGAGCACCGCACCACAAACTGTGTATCTATCCCTAAGAATAGTCACACTGCTTGACGATGGGGCTCGATTAAATAAACTAAAAGATTTGTGACATCTGTTTGGTCTGCAAACCAATTTTATAAGCCGACAGGTTCCCCTGCTTAATATAAAGGAATTAAGCAGGGTTTATATTACATGGGTTCTTAAAGTTCCCTATAAGGGTAAGGCCCTATAGTATATTACATCCTAAATGACGGGAATCATTTAAGAAAACTCTTGATAATGATCAGTGGTTTTTCTTTCAAGAATTTCAAAGTTTAAGGTTTTCAAAAAAATTAGATTTTGGAAATTTCAATAGGGAATAGATCAAATTTGGAGCAGTTTATTTCAGGAGTCCAAAGGAAGAGAAGTAGGAGAAGCTGAGGATCCAAGAAGAATCTTGGCAACTTCCCAAACTATCCTATTGTTTGGCTTCAATTTAGGAGTTCATTTAATGTTTCATCTTGCCTGTTTTAATTAATTAGGACTTATATTTGTGTGACATAATCATACAAACAGTCTTGAAGATGTGAGGGCTTATGTCGTACCAAACGACTACCTCGGAGTCCTAAGACTGGTTAGGGCTTAATTTGCATAAGATAATTATGCAAATGCCTAAAATAAAGTTGAGGATTTTTGTTGCACTAGGTAAACTACCTCGAAATCCTATGGCTAGTTGTTTATTTATAAGAAAAGGGAGTTACTGTTGAAGATCCGCTGTTTGCTCTCTTGAACATGTCCTTTCGTATCATTGATCGTGCTGCCCTTCGGTGTATTGCCTCGAGCTCCTTGTTGTTGCAGAGGTTTAGTTTTAGAAATCATAAATCAGTAGATGAGAAAAGTGTTCTGGTTTAGAAAAATCTTAAAATCCAAGTGTTTTTTAATGTTTTAATTAGAACAAATCTTAATGTTGATTATAACAACAACGGTTAAAATCCCACGGTTCCATCCTTCCGGCATCATTATTTTTATCGGATTCACTTAGTCCAGATGAATTTGCTAAATTCAACTGAATGAGTTCCACACTTTCATTTAGATCGTGGGAAATCTCGTTAACAACACGTAGGTTACATCATCCGAGGTATTCCCGATCAACCAACAAGACGTTTTAATTTAGTTAAAATTGTAATTTTTGTTATTCTCTTTGTGATTAAATTTTGAGTTGTCTTATATTTTGAAATGTTGTAGCGGTAAATTTTATATTGTATGACTTTTAATTTAGTTTTGGGTTTCAGTTTTGTGGCTATCCTAAAGGTTTCAGTTTTCATGCAACAATCTTATTTATCATGCAAGAAAAGTAAAACGCAGTGTAGGTAAATAAATTGCAATAAGGTAAATTGCAATAAAGTAAAAGCGTAACTGTAGGGTCTTCTCGTCATTCCCAGCTGAGACTTTAGTATTGCATTGTATATATGTGTTTATAATTTTGCAGAAATTAAAGCATGCCAAAAAACAGGAAGAAGTAGAACTAACAAGAAGTAGCTACTCAATCCATGATGTCTATGTTAAGATCCTGGTTGTCTACCAAGTCCTATGATGTCTATGCGAATTTTTATGTTGTGTTTCAATGAACTTTGTTAATTTAATTAAGGATGGTTTCGTTAAGCAGACAAATTAAGTCTAATAGACCTCAGAGGTATCCAAACAGTCAAAGAAGGATGCAGGTCCATCCTTTCCTCTCATATCCTGATGAAAAGTCTCGGGCTCATTTAGACTTATTATGTTGCTTAACAATTCACCCTACCTATACCCTTATGCTTAATGAACACAGTTGTTCGGGGTAGGTTGGGGCAGATGGGTTTAGGTGTGGTTTGGATTTGGATTGGTGGCAATTGGTAGTTTGATTTGGACTTATGGGAGTGCTATGAAGAGTCTGTGGTTTTTAATTGAGTTTGATTTTAGTTTGGGGATTGGAGAATTTGAATTTGGTTTGGTTTGTATTTAGTTTGGGTTTGAACTAGGTTTGGTTTTTGGTTTAGGTTTTGGTTTGGGTTTTGGTTTGGATTTTGGTTTTGGTTTGGTTTGAGTTTTGGTTTTGGTTTGGTTTTAGAGCTAGGAACTTTGAGTTTGAAATGTGAATTGGGAAGGTTGTGTGGATATCGGTAAAATTTGGGTTACTCCATGCATTCACTAAGCATAAGGGTATTCTTATTATGTTTTCTACACCAAGTTGTGATTTTCTATGGTTCTTTATAAAGGGAAAAATGAGCTATGCCTCAGGAGGCCTATCCTAGGTTTGATTGTTATTGTGTTGGTATCGTATTATGATCAGGAATGTTGTATGTTGTGATTGTTGTGTTGTGTTATTTATATATTATCATTTTTTTATGTTATTATTGTTTATGTTGTTATGTGTAATTATTCTTTGTTATTGTTTATTATTTATGTGTAGTTATGTTATTTAAAAAAATTTTATCTTTTATGTGTAATTAAAATTATTATTATCTTTATTATTTATTTAATTTATTATCTTTATTTAATTCATTATGATTTGTTTACTTTATCATCATTTATTTGTTTTTTTAATTGTTATTAATTTTATTTAATTAATTGATTGTTATTTATTTGTTTTATGTAATTAATTTTTATTTATTTTATTTATTTAATTAATTGTTATTTATATAATTTATTTAATTTATTTTACTTTAACTTAATATTTATTTATTTAAATTATTATTTTAGTTTTAATTTATTTTATTTTGTTATTTAATTTAATTTAATTTATTATTATTTACAATTATTATTAATTTAATTTAATTTATTTATTTAATTTAATGTAAAGTATTATTGTTTAATTTAATAAAATTTAATTTAATTTGTTTTATTTTATTTTATTTATTAAGTTTAATTTGTTTAGTTTAAATAAATTTATTATTTATTTACATTATTGTTTAATTTAATTTAATTTAATTTATTTAATTTGTTTTGTTTAATTTAACTTATTATTTATTTACATTATTAATTTAATTTATTGAATTTGTTTATTTAATTTATTTATTTTAATATTAATTTATGTTATTATTTAATTTAATTTAATTTAATATGATTTAATTAATTTAATTAATTTAATTTAATTTAATTTATTATTATTTACAATTATTATTTAACTTTAATTTAATATACGGTTTTCATTAATTTATTTAACTTAATTTAATTTATTTAGTTTATTTATTTTATGTTAAATTATTATTTATCTACATTATTATTTAATTTAATTTGATTTATTTAATTTTTTAATTTAATTTGATTTAATTTAATTTATTGTTTATATTCATTATCATTTATTTTAATATTTGATTTTCATTAATTTAATTTAATTTAATTCAATTTATTTAATTTATTTAATTTAATTTAAATTATTATTTTCATTATCATTTAATTTAGTTTATTATCCATTTATATTATTTAAATTATTTTTAATTTATATTTATATGCATTATTTATTTTATTATTCTTTATATTGTTATCTTTTAATATATATATATATTATAAGTCATTTTTATTTTAATTCATTATTGTTATTAATTATATGTATATTTAAGTTTATCATTTATATGATTTATTTATCATTTATATTATTATTTATTTAATTATAAAGCTTTTCATTTTCTCTCTCCTCAATTATCCTTTTCTTTATTTAAAGTTATGATCATTTATATTATGTTATTATTTATTAAAATATATTATTTACATATATATTTACATTTAGATTATTTTAAAGAGGCATGCTATTTTTATTTGCTTATTTTTATTATTATTTATCTATTTATAAAGCTTTTTTAATATTCTCCATCTTAAATTATCCTTTCATTTATTTTAAATTATTATCCTTTATTTAAAGCTGTTAGAATTATTATTTATTTATATTATTTTTAAAAAGAATGACATTTTTATTTACTTATTTTTTTTAAAATTTTCAATTATTATTTTATTATTATTATCCTTTTCTCATATTTTCATTATCTTTTAGGTTTATAACCATTTATTTTATTCTTATCACATTACCTTTTATTATTTACATATTGTTATTATTCATTTACATATATATATATATATATATATATATATATATATATATATATATATATATATATATATATATATATTATTCATTTATATTTTAGTAGTATGTAGTTATGTTATATAAATGTAGTGTAGTTATTTATTTAGTATTATAATTTACTTACAATATTATTTAGCACATATAATATATTTGTATTTATTTTACATATGTATATAGTTATGTTATTTTATTATTATATATTATTAAAAATTTATTCCATTTCCTATTATCTTGTTTTATTCTTATGTTTTTTTCTTTTTTTTTCTTTTTTATTTTCTTTATGTTTTATTTCTTTTAGATTTTAAATCTTATATTTTTTTAAGTTTGTACAAATAGGTGGTAGATTTGTAAATATTTAACATTAGCCATATAACTTTGCATAAAAAGAATTCCTAAACCTATGCATGAATAAAATTTAAATAGCATGAAGAAGAAACAATCTACACATGATTTTGATTCTAAATAGCTTGCATGAAAGGGAAAAAAAGAAAATCCCTAAGGCTAAGCATGAAAAAGTTTAAATGGTGTGAAGATTTGTAATAATTAACACATAATTTTTTAAAAAAAAAAACCTATGTAGAAGAAGAAGAATTTTTAAAGAAAATACATGTATGTGTGGGGTCTTAGGCTAAGCATGAGAGGGGTGAAACATTTCTTTGAAGCTTAAATGTTCATAAGATAAAAGAAAGGGGGAAGAAGCTTACCTTGCTTTGGAGGAGTTGATGGAAGAACCCTTGAAGAATCCTTGTTGAAGCTCACGGCTAGAAGGGGATTTGTGTGGGTGTGGCTTTACTTGGAAGAAAGAGAGGAGGAGGAGGAGAGGCTCACGACTAGGAGGGGATTTTTTTGGGGGGTGGAATGGCTAAGTGTAAATGTGTGTGTGTAAAGGAGTGTAAGTGAGATTATGAGAGGGATTTTTGGAGGAGGCTCACGGCTAGGGAGTCAAGAGGGAGTAATGGAGAGATGAGGTGGCGGTGTGGTGAGGGTAAGGAGGAGGTGAGGTGGGTTTGGTGAGGTGGCGTGTAGGGTGAGGGAGAGGTGAGGGAGAGGTGAGGGGAGAGGCATGAAAAAATATTTTTCTTTTTTTTATTTCATTTTTTTATTATATTTATTATTATTATTATTATTATTACATATATACATATATATATATTGATTTTAGGGCTATCATGAGAATAATTTGATTAATTTTGGTTTAATTTAGGTTGATTTGAATTATTAGTTTAATTAGGTTCTTTTGGTTTTGGGCTAACTTAACTTGAGTTTGAGTGAGAATGTAGTCTAGGTGCTTTGACCAATATTGTTCACTTGATTGTAATGAAGAACTTTCATGAAGACATGTAATGATTTTGAGCTCATTTGGAGGTTCAATTTTGGCATGGATTGGATTTTTGATTATTTTGGACCATGTTGGGTTCGGGTAAAGTTATTTTGAGTTTGAGTGGGAATGGGGTTCAGAGGTCTTCAAAAATAATGTAGATATGGTTATCTAGAAGAGTGTTCATGAAGACAAAAAATGGTTTTGACAAGGTCTAGAGGGTCAATTTGGTAGATTTAAAAGACGTGTTAAGCTTGGGTCAAATTGGGTTTTTTTTTTTCAAAATTGATTTGGGTAAAACATGAGCGCAAATTATGGGAAATTTATGATCCAATTCAGTTTAAGGAGGTGTTATAAAGATTTTGGTATTGAAATTTTGGAGGAAGTGATTGACATTGGGTCACTTTAGGAGTTTTGGGTTATTTAGGCGAAATTGGGGATTTTGATTTCAAGTGGAATTAGGTTCAAATGTGGGTCACATTGGACATGAATTGGGTCTAAGTTGATATTTGGAATGTTTAATTTTGGTTTAGAATTGAATTTGATAAAAATTGGGGTCAATTGGGTCAAGATTGGGTTTGGTTTAGGCACCTTTAGGTTAAATGGGCCAAGTTGGGATTTTGGATTGAAAGTGTATTAATTTGGCAAAATCGACCCATAGTGTAGTTGAACAAAATAAAATTGGGGATTTTTAGGATTTTATGCAATTTTTTGAGAATTTTTTGGAATTTTTGGATTTTTGGGCAAAAAGGGTATTTTGGGTATTTTGAGAGTATTGGGGGGTATTTTTGGAAATTTTGGAATTTTTGGTCATTAATGGTCAATTTGAGTGGTAAGGAATATCTTGGAATGATTTTTGGGGGATTTTGGTGAATTTGGGTAATTTTGGAAATTTTAGGTATTTTGGGTAGTTCAGGGTTATTTAGGGGGCAAAGGGGCCAAAAATTGAAATTTTGGAAATTTGAAGGTGGCTTCAAGGTGAGTAGGATTTAAAGAATAAGGGTCACTTACATTTGATCCTCTATGTGTTGGTCCCTACCACTTAGTCATAGACTTAGGGCTGGGTTATCCACTTGAGTTTCCAAAGAGTTCAGGGTTGAAATTAGAATGTGCAGTGTGTGTATGTTGTGAATGTGAAGTGTATGAGTGGTGATCTCTAGACCTCCCTCAGGGAAAATCCTATGGTCTGACCACCTATAGAAGAATTCCCCTAGGATTCCTTATGCTTGCCTTTTTCCTACCAAAAGGTAGAGGTTAGGCCTTAAGCATATGAAAACCCCTAGTGAAGCAAGAAGAGTTTTGAATTTCTATGGGAAGGGTTCCATGACTAGTCCTCTAAGAAAGTTACCAGGAGAGTCCTATGGCTAGACCCTAGGCTATTCTAAAGAGAGACTAGACCTCAACCAAAAGTGAGGTAAACAAATGGAACCCCAATAGGTGTTGTGTGCTGGACAGGCACGGCGCGCGTATTGGTGTTGACCGAAGAAGATCAACAAACCAACACAAAGTCTCCTAAGTAAAATACTTATGGTAGAAGGTAGAATTAAGAGAGAGTTGTTTCCGCTGGGGAAATAAGAGGAGGAATTTTCAATTTAAGAGTTGAGCTTTAATTTTTAAATTTCAAATTTCGAATTTAGATTTGAATTACTTTGCTTTTCTTTCAACTTTAATTTCAATTTGATTTTGATTTCAGTATTAATTTCAATTTCAATTTCAATTTTGGTCTTTGATTTAGTAAAATTTTCAAATTTTGAAAAATGACAAGACCGGTTGAGATGGAAAGCGCAAAGACTCACATCCAACTCAAAGACTGATCGAGAAAATTTAAAGCATTGGGAATGAAAGCGCAAGGACTCACATCCAACCCAAGAGGTGGCGAAAAAGAACACAATAGGGGATTTATGTTGCACTAGGCAAACTACCTCGAAGTCCTATGGCTTGGTTAGTTATTTCTAAGGAAGGTTTTGTTGATGTTGATTCTAGTTTTGCTGAGGAAGATGGCCGTGCTGCCCACTATGCTCCAAGCTGCTTGTTGTTGCAGAGGTTTAGTTTTAGAAAGTAAAAATCAGGAGATGTGAGAAGTTTTTTGGTTTAGAGAAATCTTAGTCCAAATATTTTTAATGTTTTAATTAAAACAAATCTTAATGTTGGTTAAACAGAACCGATTAAGATCCCACGATTCCGTCATCCTGACACCGTTATTTTCATCGGATTCACTTAGTCCAAATGAATTTGCTAAACTCAACTAAGTGAGTTCCACACTTTCATTTAGACCGTGGGAAATCCCGTTAGCAACACGTGGGTTACATCATCCGAGGAATTCCCGATCATCCAATGAGACGTTTTAATTTAGTTGTAGTTGTAGTTTTGTTGTTCTGTTTGTTATTAAATTTTGAGTTGTTTTATATTTTTGAATGTTGTGGCGGGGAATTTTATCTTATTGTGACTTATAATTTAGTTTGGGTTTCAGCTTTGTGGCTATCCTAAAGGGTTCAATTTTCATGCAGGGTGAAAATCTTGTTTAACATGTAAGTTTAGCAAGGAAAGAAAGTAAAATACAGCGCAGGTAAATAAATTGCAATAAAACAAAAGCGTACCTGGCAGGGTCTTCACATCATTCCAAGCTACACTTAAAATACATGTCAGAGCATTTATATATTTTGCAAGAAAATACCTAGGTAAAGCTAAGGGAAGGTTCTGGTTGTCTACCAAAATCCTAATCCTATTGCTAGTCAATTCCTATGACGTCTAGGTTTTTTTTTGTGTTTTGTTAAGGATGATTTTCTTTACCAAAGAGTAATTAAGTTCAATTGTTCTTCTGAAACATCCCATCATATTGAGGAAGTGTTTAGGACGGATCCAAATGAATTTTATTGTATTGGTGAATTATTCATTTTAAAGTTTAGTTGAGTTTTGTCTATTGCTCAGTGAACTAGGATGTTTGATTATCCTATGAGTGAAGTGGCACTTTACTTGATGTCCTATTTAAGAGTTATAATAATGAAAGTCTTTAAGGGGCAAATTGGTTTGTTAAAGAACTTAACCACCCTTAAGTAAAATTGAATTGCTGACTTAAGATAATTTAATTTTAAAATTTAACTTAGTTTCTTCTAAGTGTCTTAAGTTACTTAGATTGAAAGAGATATTCGAGTTGTTTAATTTCATTAAGTTTTGATGATTTTAATTTTTGAATTAATCATATTAATTTAAGTTAATTTTAATTATTAATTTAATTATTAATTGATTTAATTTTCACATTTCAATTAGAGGCTGTTTTGAGATCATTTAATGTTTTGAATTTTGTTTTAGATTTGTTATTAGAATGATTCCAGATTAGTTTCAAATATTTTAAGTTTCTTTTAATTTGGTCATTAAATGATTTAATGTTTTAAATTTTAATTAATTACTAAATTATTTTAAAGTTTTAAATTTTAATTGATTATTTAAATTGTTTAATGTTTTAAATTTTAATTAATTATATATTATTTATTATTTAATTAATAATTTCAATTATAAATTTCTAAGAATTGAATGTCATTGTATTATTTCAATGAGGGATTTTAGATCAAAGAATTAGTATCTTCTTATGTTATATCCCTATTTTTAATAATCCAAAATTTTAATTAATCTTCCAAAATTTAAATAATTTAATTAATTAAGGTTCCATCTTGATATTTTTTAAGGTGATTAATGGGTTCCTACCTTTTTATTCCCTAAGTTTCAATCTTTCAAGGGAAGATTAAAATCAAATATTTTACCCTCCTCTTTTATTAGGCCTAAAATATTAATTAAAGTTAAAATTCTTAATTGCCTTTATGCCCTCTTAATCCTATTCACTTCATAAATCACTAAATTGAGCTCAAATGAAATTGAAATTTTTGTGTCACTTCACTCACATGTTAATTAAGACATTAGAGGAGAAAATATGATTTTTCTGTTTTTAATTTAATTTTTATAATTATTTTTATGGAAAATATGGGTTTTCAATGAAAATTCAACAACATGACCAAGGTAAGTTTTCTATCCTTAAAAAAATTATGGGATGTTCCTACCTACCAGAGGACCACTTGGACCAATTTTGGTGATTTTTTGAATTATATTTTATTTATTATAATTATTTCAAGTTTTAAGGTATTAATTAATTTTAAAACAAAGTTAAAGTTGAAAAATGAATTTTATATTTTCATTAAATCTCTCTACCTCAAGGAGTTTAGAGATACAAATTTTATATTTTTATGATTTGTCTTTGATTTATTAGAATTATTTTAGTGAGAAAGTTTGAAAATTCATTTTTTAATTTTAAAAATTACATTAAGCCTTTAAAATTCAATATTTTAACCTAGAGACTTGGGAAAAATATTTGGCTTGTCCCTAAATGATTAGGGATCAAAATATGACATTTTTGTGACTTTTAATAATATATTGATTTTTATTATTTTTTAATCATTAAAATATTAAAAATAGGTAAAAAATGAAATTTTTTAGAAAAATCCAATTTTAATTTTCTTAGACTCCTCTGGTATCAGAGAGGTCCCAAAACCAATTTGGTGAAATTTTGACATGTATTTTGGTTTTTATGAATTTTTAAAGTTTGAAAATAGCCATGTGATTTAATTAATCCATTTAATGGGTTAAACCATTTCCAATTGATTCCAAATTATTATGTGGGACTCCTCTGACCCTAAAGATCAGTAGAGAATTGTTTTCAAGTGGTTTTGATGTGTGTTTAGTCCTAATTAATTAATATTAAATTTTGGGTGTTTGGGCCAATTAGAAGTATTTTAAGGGAATTAAGCCAAACCATAATTTTTCGAGGGTCCTCTGGTCCTAAGATACTTCCCTCTAATTTTCCAAGAATTTTCTAAGTAACATACTAATTACTGGAATTAAAATGGCAAAACAGACATATAAATTTAGAAAATCAATAACTTGCCATAGAGACAGCCTCTGTCCTTGGAAAATTCAGGGAATATTTCCAATAACAAAGGCTACAAAAGCCCTATGGTCTCATGCCATGGTGAATTGTATGCATGAGTGGAGAATTAAAATACTCATAACAATATTAAATTAATTAAAAATAAAATACTCAACAAAATAGATCAAGTCTTTTTCACATTATTCTTCTCTGTTCACTGAGCAATATGTATTTTTCTTTTATTTTTATGATTTTTCTATGCTAAGATATGAATTTTCAAAGTTTCTAGTATTTAAATAAATAAAAAAATCCAGATTTTCCTACTTATCCATGCGGCGCCAACTCAACCTACAGTGGGTCGAAGCTCCACGCGTCGCTCCCTAATTCGGCGCCGCCATCTGACTCGGTAGCCATGCGGCCCGCGGTTCATGTCCCGTTGCTCCATCCGGCGCAATCCTGGCTGTCCATCCAATACATGCGCGATCCGATGGCTGCTAGTGATCGTCCCAACAGGTTCAACCCGAGAGCCGTCCATCTTTTAAGCCTAATATCTCGCTCGTTTCTCAACCGATTTTCACGTTCTTGTGCTCGATGGATTCGTCTCGACGAGACAAACGCATCCATACAGTTTTCATGCATTGAAATCAAGCCAGACAAATTGGAGAATTCACAGAAGCTCGGGAGGGAGGAGAGGTTAATAGCTTGGCCCTGAGAAGTGAAGGTTCAATCAGAGAGTCATGGCACCTTCGATTGCCCCAAGGAAGCTCCAGACGAAGTCTCCGGCTCTGGGGAATTGCCTAGGTATGACTTCGACCAGGGCCGATTTCAGACTTTGATGGCTGGAGAGATTGGGTGTTCTGGAGAGGGGGCATTCACTAGAGACTCCTTCTCTACCTCTGGTGAAGGTGTGAGGTGAGTTAATTTGACTTCTGTGGAGATTTGAGGATCGTCCTATTCTGGCCTGAGAATTGAGCTCCAAAATTGAGCTCAATCAGTGGGAATTAGGGTAGGAGGACAGTGGGGATGAGCTTCTCTAGGCTAGGGGGAGCTCTATGGGGAATTTGGTGGAGTTCTGTGAGAGTTGATTTCTGCCAACCCTTTAGCCGTGAGAGATGGCTTGTTTAAATAGCCATGGACAGGGGCTTCCTAGGGGGAATTGAGGGCTGGGATCAGCTGCTCAGGTGAGGAGACGGAGAGCTGTGAAGTGCAATTAGAGTGGGACAGCTCAACAAATGAGTTTTAAATTTTTGAATCAATTTGGACCTCTCGGCCTGGTGTTTTCCAGTGACTGGGGTGGTCGGCCAGCCAGAGTTAAGTCAAGTTAGGGTTTGGTGGTGCTAGAGAGGTTGAGTGATGGTTTCAATTTGAGTATTTGGAGGCTTCATGGTGAAGATTTGGTGGACATTTTGAGTTTGGGTTAAATGGGTTAAACTTGGGTTAGCCCCTTGGTCCAAAGGCTAGACCTTTGCCCAAAGTGATTGAAGCTGGTCTAAAGGTCCATGGGGAGGTTTAGGTGAAGTTTATTGGCTGGTTTAGGAGTTTGGGGAGGAGATTTGATGGTTTAGAAGTGGGGGAAATTTGATAGGAGGGGAGAAGCGAAGGGTCACCTCCCCTTGCCCAATTTGGCCAATTTGACTTTGGAATGGCTATGGGATGACCCATGGGGTATGCTTTGCCATGCACAATGCCATGGGATTGTTTCATGCAAAAGAAATTAAAACTTTTTATGAATTTTAAGGATTCTATGCCAACATGCCCAATTTGGTATGATGCCATGTATGCATGCACTAGATTGGACATGATGCCATGGGATGCTGATCAAAATGTCATGAAATGATATTAAAAGGGAATTATGACATGTGGGCTCAATTTTCGGCTTTTAAAATTTGATTAAGTGGGCTTTTAGAAATGCATAAGGGTATGGGCCTTCAACATGCACATGATGATTTGGATTTTAGAATTGATTGTGGCTTGATCAAATTGAATTGGAATTGATTGAAATTGGATTTAGATATGTTGAAATTTGATTGAAAATTGTTTTGGACATTTCCATGGGTCATTGGGTTTAATTTGAGGGGAATTGGGTTTGTGGGCCAAAATTGGGCCTTTAGACACAAATGAATTTTGAAAGGGGTTTAGGCTAAAATTTTGATCAAATGAATGTTGGCTTTGGCATAGAAGTGTGTCATGCAAGTTTTAAAACAATTTTGAAGAGAAATTGACTTGAATTGGATTGGATTTGGACATGTTTGGGTTCATGGGTAATTTAGGGCAAAAATTGGAGTTTTGGGTTTAAGTTGAAATTGGATTCAAATATAGACCAAATTGAGCTTGGTTTTGGTTTAGATTGGTATTGAGGATGTTTATTTGAAGTTTAGAATTGAATTGGACCATAATTGGGGTCAATTGGGTTGATTTGGTTGGACATTGGGCCCTTTTGGGTTAAAAATGGGGTCAAATTGGGGATTTTGGTAAAAGTGGCCTAAATTGGCGAAATTGGCTTATGGTGTAGTTGAACAAAATGAAATTTGGAATATTTGGGATCTTTTGGAATTTTTTGGTAATTTTTGAATTTTTGATTTTTGGGCCAAGAGGGGTATTTAGGTAATTAAGAGGTTATTTGGAGGGTATTACGGTATTTTGGTGGATTTAAAAAGTATGGATTGTTTTAAAATGATTCTTAGGATTTTTTTGGGAATTTTAGGTAATTTTGTGTATTTTTGAAGATTTTTTGGGGTAGGCTGGGGTAGGCTTATGGACCTTAACCAAGTCTAACCACTTTGGGACCAAGCTCAGCCAAAGGGTAACCACTTTATGATCCTTCACATATTTACCATAACCATCTTAATCAAAGACCAGTAGCTTTGGTTCAATCATGTGAGTTTTTTAAAGGGTAGAAGGGGCAAAATTCAAGGTTCAAAATTAAGGGATAAAATGGGTTAAGGGTGTGTGTGTGTGTGTACAAGAGAAGCTCAAGTCACCCAAGGTAGTCCTAAGGCTTAAAAAACCTATAGGAATTCACTATTGGTTGCCCAAATGGGGTTTTAACCTTCCAAGGTGATTTAGAGGTTTACAACCATCCAAGTGGGGTCCCAAGAGGAGTCAAGAGGTGGCTGAATTGCTAAAGGGTGGGTCCCAATTCTAGTCCTCTAGCATAGTCAAGGAGAAGTCCTATGGCTAGATCCTAAGCACTAAGAGGAAAGAAAAGACCTCACCAAAAAAGAGGTCAACAGTGTGAAATGATGGATGCTACCAAAAATAGTAAATTTTTAATTCCATTTGTTGAAAAATCTCATGAACATAAGATGGATGTACCCCATACAATTTTAAAGCCTACCTATTTAGGGAATTCATCTACACAACCAGTCTTTATATCTTTAGATGCAACTCAATCACAAGGAAAACCTAAATTGAATGATGAACATGATAAAGTTATTGAACTAGGATTTGGAAGGGAATTTGAGGATATATTTCAAAAGAACTTTGAGTTGAGAAAAGAGGATAAGGATATCGTAAGACCATTGAAAGAAATTCCTAAGGTATTAGAAAAACTTATTTTCTCAACTTATTTTCTCAACTATGATAGATCCTCCATCATTTAATAATTATAAAGAGGAAGAATTGGAAGAAAATTTGAAACAAAAGAGTAACATAGAAAATACTGATCCAGAATCTGAATTATCTAAAGAGAATCCGATCCAAAATTTGGGAGATATTGATGTATCTTGTAAAGATCCATTTCTTATAAATTTCAAGGATGATATTAATATGCAAATTCAGAAAATCAATAGAGAAATATTGGATCTAGAAAGAAATATGAGGAACAATGATATAAATCAAACTGAAAATGAAGAGCTAAATGAAAAATTAAAATTTGAGGATTTTAAAGGAATCCCTGGATCTAGAAATGATTGAGCGATTGATCGAGGATTATTAAAATGGAATTTTGATCCAGGAGGAATCATTTGTCGGGCCTGCGATGTTAAAACCAAGCGCTTTATGGGAGGCAACCCATAGTTATCAGTGTGCTTTGATTTAGTGTGCTTGTGAGTCATGATTGTTTATGTGTTGTTTTGTGTTTTCTTTAGTGCAGAATAGATTAATGTTGTGAGGTTATTCCTTGGTCTTGACTAGATTTGTATATGACTTCTGGTAGTAGCAGGCTGACGAGTCTGTTATAACTCAGTTATCAACCGGAGCTGAGCACTACCTTGAAGCATGTAGAGTTTGGACTTGGACCACTCCATGTCAACTCTATTACTTCCTTTATCTAACTTTGTTTTCACTAAGTAATATCATAAAATTGCTTAATGAACAACATATGAATGAACTGTACTATTTTTATTTATCAGATTATCGTTATTAGTGTAGTTTCTTTCGTTAAAAATTGAAAGTAAGGAGGGAAAATGTGAGTAGAAAGAAGATCAAATTAACCTCAATTGATATTTGTTTATGAACCTGTGAGTTTAGGTATTTTATTTTGGGTGTTTGTGTTTGTGTTTATGTTACAAAAATTAAGAGATTTGAATAACACTTAAATATATATTCCTATGCCGATACATGTCTTGCTTATTTGACCTTTCTTTAGTTTAATTTTATTTTAAAATGTTTAGTTTAGATTTACTTTCCATTACAAATTGTTCTATCTTGATGAATACATGTAGATGTTTTTGATAGACTATTGTGGTAGATAGAATTTCTGAACTATTTTTTTCCTGCTTATATTTTCTGTGCTGAATGCTATACATGTTCAAATTCAAGTTTACAGGTAGGAAAAAAAAGGTATTTTAAAGTTAATATACTTCCTTTAATTTTAAGATTATAACAAGAATGTTTTAGGCTAGATTTACTTTGCTCTGCAATCATTCAATCATGATTATGCATGTATCTAAATTTGATAGGATGTTCTAGTAGTTAGTAGATTTATCTTTTATTTTTCTTCCTTCGACATTTTACGAAATTAATTGCAAAATATTTTAAAATTCTAGTTTGGGGGGAATGAAAAACAATTTTCAAAAACATAAATTTTATTTGTCCTAAAAAATGCTATAAATAAATTTAATTTTTGATTGAAAAATAATTATGTGTATGAAGTTATATTAGGGAAATAAAAATTTTAATATAGTAACGAGTAAGAAAATTTTGTTAAAATTTATAGTAGTGATGAAAAATTTAAAGTTAAGTTTTTCTTGGTGAAGAAATGATAAATATTGTGTAACCATTTTTAGTAAGGAAAGTTGTATTTTTGGAAAAAATATAAGGATTAGACTTTTGTTTTCAATATTTAAATTTCTTTTATTGAAAAATAATTTTTAAAACGGTTATTATATTTCTAGGTAAAAGATATATATCTACCTTATGCTTTAGGAAAGTAAGGGTGGAATTCAAAATTATTAAAAGCCTATCCAGACATAGTAATCCTTGCCTTAAAAAAAAAAGAAAGAAAGAAAAGAAAAATATAGTATGTGAAAAAGGATGGAGAATCTTGAGGATTAAAGGGCCTAATAAAAAATTGGTTCCACACCTGAGCTTTTTAAAGTATAAGATTTGAGAAAATTCTAAGCTTAAAAATATAATATAGTTAGTATAATTATTTTTAATAAAGATTTTTAAGTAAAGAAAATAAAATGCCTAACCTCTATATTTTGAAAAATTTAGAAGCATTTCTGAATTAGATAGCAACACATATTTTCATACTCTTTCATCTAAGAGATTTCTAAACTTTAAATTGGTCTCATTTACTAAAATATTTTCTAAATTGGACTACTACATTTCTAGAACAAAATTTTAGAAACTTCTAAAGAAACTCATACACATGATTTGCTTATGTGGTTTTACATGATTATATTGTTACATGAGGACAGGTAACGTTTAAGTTTAGGGGAATTTTATGCACTTTAAAAATTACCTATTTTTAGTGTAGATTTCATGCTAACTTTATGCACATTTTTAATGATATTACTCTTTAAAGGAATGAATTTTGCATATTTTTGTCTTCAAGTATAAAAATATGATTTTAGAGAAAATCAAGCAAAAACTATGCAATTTTGAGCCAAAATAAGCAAGGAAGAAAATTCTAACTTAGCACATATTGATATGTCTTTTTATACATAATATCTTTTATATTTCTCACATATTTTTGAATGAAATTATACTATTGAGAAAAGTTGTTTTTATGTTTATCTTGTAGGTGAAGATGTTAGGAACGCAATGCAACTGAAATGGGTCGGAGTTGAAACGGAGCCAAACAGAGCAAAACAGTGGAGCTGCACACAGGGTGGCGCCTAGGCGCCAGTCACGATGAGAAAATAGCGCCTAAGCGCCAGAATCAAAACCTAGTCACCAAAATCATACAAAAACGGTTATTGGATGGATTTTTGACAAATTTGAGAGTTATTTTGACGGTGTTAAGTAGTTTCTAGACCTTCTAAAAGACTTGAAGTTACTCCTAATATATAGTACATGTGATACAATGTATCTGGACACATTGAAACGGTTTTAATCGAGACGAGGTGTGACCCTAAGTGAAGGGGTGCGAAGACTTGGTCACAGGAGTCTGGCGTTTAGGTGCTAGATCCTGGCGCTTAGGTGCCAGAGTCGGTTTGTAGAAGATTCAATGAATGTGGACTACTTTTGAAGAGGTTCCTTAAGCAACCCTTGACCATTTTTAGAGCTCTATAAATAGGAGATATTTCTATAGGAAAAAGGGCCTCTCTCGCCTCTCACTTGCCTCTCTCTCTCTCTCTCTCTCTCTCTCTCTCTCTCTCTCTCTCTCTCTCTCTCCCCCTCTCTTTCTTTCCCCTTAGTCATTTTAGTCATTTTAGAGTAATGAAGATGTAGATTTATACATCTTATGGAGAAATTGGTGAGGGATTTTGAGATATTTATGTAAGGGATGTACGAGCGGCGCATGGATCGATGGGAGACTTTAATGGAGAAATATTCTTCTTTCCTTCGGAGGGAAAAAACTAAGTATTATGTTCTTCATTCTCTTGTAATTGTTGTAAACACTTTCTACTGGATTTTCTTTGTTTTAAATCAAGTTTTTTGTCGTGATTTATCCATGCTTCGTAAGTGATTATCTTTACTCTTTCTTTTAATCTAAAGAAATGGCATGTGTAGGAAAATCTTTTTTATAATATAATTATCTATTAAATGCTTCTAGGTGATAGATAGTTTCATAAATATAATAGAATATTAATGAAATAAGTTCCTTGTTGGCACTTAATTCATTACATAATTCTATCAATTCTTTTACTTCTTATGTCATTATTTTCATTTACTTTTGTTTTGCAATGAAATAGATGCATGTTTAGGAATTGAGATTTGCTTAGATATTCTCTTATTAAAATATGGTGATGATATTTATACTGGATCTTCATTTACTTTACAAATTGATCACTTGAATTGTTAAAACCTGATGAAGAATTCTGACACCTATCCAGAGATGAGTTCTTAACTAGTAGATCTCACATAAATTCTTGGGTAATCAAAGGCTACATGTGGGTTATTCATGGTGAAGTGAAAATAAATAGGGAGATATTGCTTATTAGGAATAGAATTGATTAGTTTTTAGAGTGACAGACTAAATTCTAATAATTTGGTCTATAGATAGGGAACGGGTCACTGGTAGGGCCGACCATAGTCACCCTTGGACATCTAGAAGTGTGAGCCAAGATTAACCCATTCTACTAATAAAACATCCTGAACCGATCTATAGATTAGCCAATATTCTTAATGACTGGACCAAAGGGTACAAAATAGGAATGCTTCTATTTGGCACTACTACATAAAATTCTAAGCATCTCTTTCCTACACATTATCTATGTAATTGCAAGAGAAAGGTGGTCTTTAACATCTCAAAATTCTCCAAACCAATTTATCCATAAGTTATCTTTTATTTAAGAACTTTATCTAGGATTAGTTATTAAAAAAAACCATTTTAATCAAAATTCCAAATTTAGGCCTTATAGAAATAGACTGGAATTAGCCTAAAGGATTGCTTACATCGCTTCTCTGTGGGATCGATACCGGGGTTCTAAAAGAAAACCCTATATTATTTAAACGATATGTATACTTGGGTAGTACCCCTAGTGTGTAAAATATTTTCTAAAATTTTTCAACATTTTGATTTTATACACTAGCCGCTATTTAAAAATTGGGTCAAGTTTTTGGCCATCTTTTGGAAGCAAAAATTACTGCGTTCTTGCGGGTCGGGTTAGGCTTTAATATATTTCTTGGTGGGATCGATAACCAGGTCTCCACTATAGCCCTGTATTACTTGAGCAATACATATACTTTCATTTAAAGGTAACTCAACGATTAAAAGATTATAATATTTTAATGTTACTAAAATTAAAATTACGCTACAAGACAAGTTTTTTGCGCTGTTGCTAAGAGTTTATATGTTTTAGTAGTGGTGTCAAATTCTTATATTTATAAGTATATTTAAAATCACAGGATCAAATTTTTTGCGTCGTTGCTAAGAATTTATATCTTTAGTAATGGTGTTGAATTCTTATATTTATAAGTATATTTAAAATCGCGTGATCAGCGCCCAACTCTAAGGATTGACTCTCCTAAATTCTAATACAAATTATGATAAAGTAAAGTAGAATAGTAAAGAAAATCTGACGAGAAGAAGACTCTCTTTCTTCCTCATTCCCTAGAACTACTTCAAATTTTTCTCCAACTTCTCCCACCAAAATTTTTCTTCAAAGCTCTTCTCTTGGGTGTGGCACCACTTTCTGATCTTTTACTCTTCAATTTAATAATTTTCTAAAAGGTGCTTTGGTGTCCCTTCAAATTTAGTCCAAATTCAATGAATCTAGCAAGAGATGCATCCATCCATTTAAATTTTAAATGAATTTTGGAGCTAATGGGAAGTTAATGAAGTTTAAACCAAAGTTTGCTTTAAAAACCCCTTCAAATTTGCACCAAAATTAATATAAACTTGTCACTTTAACTGTGGCACCAGAGGCCAAATTTGCAGACCTTCCAATATTTGCTCCAAATTTGATCCTTTTTTTCTCCTTTTATCACAATCACTCATTTTCATCATACCTGCAAGAAAAACATAAAAATACGTTCCATTAAAGTACAATACCATCAAATATAGGTATATCAATGTGCTTAAAAACACTATATATTTTAGGTGTAACAAAATCCCCCAAACTTAAAATGTTACTTATCCTCAAGTGACACTATAACCATATGAAAATCAAGCTTGCAAATTATGTAAATGAGTTTCTTTAGAAAGGTTTCAAAATTTTGTTCTAGAAATGAAATAGTTCAATTTAGAAAAAATTATAGAAATTGAGGCCAACTTATAGTTTAGAAAGTTCTTAAGTAAAGGATCGTGAATAACATAAGTTTCTATCTAATTCAGAAATACTTGTAGATTTTTCAAAATATAGGATTTCAACATTTTACTTTCCTCAATTAAAAACTTTTATGTGAAAATAATTTTACTCACTATATTACAATCTTAAGCTTTAGATTTTCTCAAAACTTATATTTTAAACTTTAGGTATGGAACCAATTTTTTATTAGACCCTTAAATCCTAAAGTTTCTCCTCCCTTTTCTATTTTTATTTTTTTAATTTTTTATTTTTTTTTAATATGGTAAGGATTACTATACTTGGATAGGCCTTTAAAATTTTGAATTCCACCCTTCCATTTAAAATAAACGTTTGATATATGTTTTTCACTTAAAAGCTATAATAATAGTGTTGAAAATTATTTTTCATTAAAAGAAATTTATGTTTTGAAAAATAAATGTCAAATATTCTATTTTTCCAAAAATATAACATTTCTTACTAAAGACAGTTGAACAATATTTAACATTTATTTACTAAGAAAATTTTAACTTTAAATTTTCATCATTACTATAAACTTTAACTAAATTCTCTTACTCATTTATATATTCAAATTTTTGCTTCCCTAATATAACTTCATATACATAATTATTTTCAATAAAAAATCAATTTTTTTTTACAGTATTCTTGAGAAAAAATAATTTTTTTTTTGAAAATTTGTTTTTAAAATTCCCCCAAACATTAAATATTTAATTAGGATAAAACATTTAAGCTTAAGAAATGATACATGAGTAAGAATTAAAAACTAAAATAACGTGATAGTAGGAATTTTCATAACCAAAGCATGAAAGTATAACAATTTAAAATCCGGAGTAAAAAAGAAATCAAATTCAGTTTTTGAGTATTTTCTTTTATAAAAATTTCAAATGACTTCTACAGTAGTGGAGGTTTTCAAAGCAAATACACACCAACTTAACATAAGTAAAATCACAACAATACTAGATAATATATATTTTAGAAGATTTTGAAAAGTTTAAACATGCAATTTAAATAGTGGTTTCTATTAGTGCTACAAATTTTCCTAATAGTTTTTGGAATTATATGGTACACTACTAAAAACTCAAACACTAGATCACATTAAAGCATTTGCTACCACGAACATATCACAAAATGCAACATGAAACATCAATTCATCAGAGAAACATCTAAATGTGCATAACAGAAAAAATCCAACTACAGTCTACACAATATCAGAGTTCACAGCAAAATATAACAACAAATAAAATCCAGACATCATACAACACAAATACAAACATCACAAACTCAACAACACATAAAAATAAATCCTACTCATCATCTTCATCATCATCTCTCGCATTCGAATCTCTAGATCGAACATAAGGTATAATAATAGGATGACGAGGCATCTCAGTACTGTGATCACCTCTAATTAGTTTATCCATATACTACTGATGGTTCTCTTCAAACTCATCAAGTTTCACAATATATCACTCAATATTTTATACCTTTCCTTCAATATCCTTAATATGTTCTCTGGTTAGACTTACCTTCTTCAAAATCTTCTGTGACAAACTAGTCTGTGAACCAGAAAACACATCTCTAGAGGAAGATGCATGTGAAGTAGAGGCACGAGAAGTTGAAGCAACAGAACTAGGAGCTTTAATAGATCCTCCCTTCCAGCCAAATTCTGAATGTACAGTGTAAGTGTTCACATTTATACTGGTGATAAGCCTAAGTGGCTGAAGGACTTCTTCCCAAGTTTCAAACTTAACACCAGACTGCTCACAAAGAGAATGAATCAGGGAAGGAAATCCCATGCCTGCAGTAGTAGCAGCTCTGGCACTGTTCAAAACATAATAAAAAATGATAACTCCAACATTTAAAGGCTTTCCCTACTGAATACAATGATTCTGAATAGCTCTCTCTCTTGTAACTTCACAGACATGACTTAGAGGCAACAACTTTGATGACAAAAAGTAATGCCAAGCTTTGGAAGTGGCATTCAACTTAGAGGCTTGAAAATTTACTCTTCTTTCATTTGTTATCTTCCACAAAGCTCTTCCATTAGTAAGAAAAGACATTACCTCATCTAACTCTCCCTCAGAAGGATGATAATTGGCAAAAAAACAAAACATCTAATGAGGCAATCAGAAAAAATATTAATTACCTCAAGAGAAAAATCTACTTGTTGACCTCTAACCATCACCAAATTGTTTTCTATTGCTCGCAAGTTTGAATAAAACTCTCAAACTACAGAAACAACAGCAACAATGGAGAAGCAACAGTAATTTTCCCAATTTCTTCTAGCAATCATCTTCTCAATATGTCCTCCTGGCTTGCTAAACACATGTTCTGGACTCAATTTACATGACGATAGGGCGTCGACATATCGATCCTCTGCTATAGAACTGACAAATTTGTCGGAATCAAATCTCGCCTTCTCTCTCTCGAACGCTTTGACTTTGGAGCCATCTCTAAAATTCACCATAAATTCACCATAAATTCCAAAATCAAACTAAACTTGTTAAGTTAAATTCCAAAGGAAATTTTCACTAAATCCAAGCAATTTCTCATACTTGTCCTCAAATTTTCACAATGAATAGTGATGTTTTGATTTTTCTATAATGTACTCAAAATACATGGTGAAAATCTAAAATTTTGTTGAGGAGAAGTGCACATACCTTATGGAATTCAAATCCAACAAATTTTGTTGAAATCGTCTCTTAAATGAGCTAACTTAGTGATACTCTAGGCTCCTTTTTTCGTGAAATCCAGAGGTTGAAGTTGATGGGGGTTAGAAATGGCAAATTTTTGCTTTTTAACTCCAAAAAACTAGTTTTCACGAACTAGTGCTTATGCGCGGAGCATTCGGCGCATAGCCACGAGATTTGGTGCTTAAGCGCTGATGGTTTGGAGCTTAGCCACTAGTGCACAAATTTTGACAATTAATTTAATTGTGCTAAAACACTTAGTTAATCACCCTTATCACTTCAAATAATTATTTCACCCCCATAAACTCTTCTAATACTCCAAAATTACACTAAAATTTCCATCGATTCCAAACAAATTTCACACAAACACAAATTTATATTTCATTAATAACAAACAACATTTAATACAAGCTAAAAATTTCTATCCAAATACCTCAGATGAAATTCCCCAATACATTAGATCATTACTCAAATCATTAAACACAAATTTACATCATTAAAATGTAACAAACATCAAATTAAAGTGAAATAAAACACAAACATAAATCACAAACACAAAACACTAAACATAGAAAACCAAATCACAAGACTACACTTAATTTAATTTCAATCTCCAGTAAGTGGAATATATCCAGAATCACCATTGTTTCCATTTGAACCATCTAGAATAAAATTGTGATAAAACGGGCGATGATTAAAAACTTTGACATCTTCTTATTCTAACCATTTGTTCCTCAAATACATCGCTCCATTTGTTTCTTCCACATGACTTATATGACTGAATTGCATTTTGAGTTTCCATCCCATGTGTGCTAAATGTGCATTAGTTTCATTTACCTTTGCTTCAATTGATGATACGTCAGCCTAGATCTTCACATGCTTTTTTGCAATTCATTGAATACTAACGGCCAGAAATTTGTTGAATAATTCTTGCGCACTTTCGCTAATGAACTTCTTCTTGTTAGCTTCTTTCTTCTTAACTTTGCTCTCCCAGAAAGACATTTTTGCACTCAAAATAATCTTCCTTGGACTCAGGAATGAAAATAAGAACATGTCTGCTAAACGTCCAAATCTTCGTTCTGACTCCTCTAAGTCATCAAATAAGGTCCAAATAACACCACTATAACATATAATCTTCAAAATACTACCACATAATCTCAAATCAAACCAAAAAAAGCACACAAACAAAACGTAAATGAAAGCACACTGATAACTATGGTTTGCCTACCATAAAGCGCTTGTTTTAGTGTCTTCAGCCTGACATACCCAGAGCTTATTCTAAGTGACCCAACATCAGATTCTGATCAGGTATAAATTGATCGACTGAAAAATAAGGTTTAAGTCTATGTTTATTAACTTTAAATATTTTTCCAGTCTTCGAATCTTAAATATCCACAGCTCCGTAAGAATAAACTTTCATCACAATAAATGGGCCCATCCACCTGGAATTAAATTTTCCTGCAAATATTTTCAATTTAGCATTACACAGCAAAACATTTTGTCCTGGCTCAAGATTTTTAGTAAGAATCTTCCGATCATGCCATAACTTCATCTTTTCTTTATAAATCTTAGCATTTTCATAAGATTCATTCGTTATCTCTTCTTATCTCTTCAAGCTCATTCAATTGCAATAATCTCTTTTCTCCATCATCTTTCAAGTTATAATTGAACTCTTTAATAGCCCAATATGCTTTATTCTTAAGTTCAACTAGAAAATGACAAGCTTTTCTAAAAATTATCCCATATGGGGACATTCTTATAGGAATTTCGTAGGCAGTCCTATAAGCCTACAAAGCATAATCTAGTTTGATTGATGATCCCTGAATATTTACCCATAAATTTTAGATATGAAATTGTACTTTAATTTTTTATAATATGGGATTTTACGCAAGTATACATATCATTTATCAAGTAATATAGAACTTTCTAATTAAACCCCGAGATATCGAACCCATAGGGAAATGTCTAAAAATTTATAGAAATAAGAAAAATAATTTTTTAATTTTTAAAATGATCTTGTAAAGTATGTTTTCAGATATAAGTTTTTTCAAACATGTTTTTGAAATTTTCTCAAAAAAAAGTAAAGCAAATAACTAAAGTTAATACAATTATAAAATAGTAGGAAAGAAAATGAGAATAAAATATCTTTTCCCTCTTTCAATAAATCAGTAATAATTATGGAATTTTATTGTGGAAATATCTAAAATGTGTTGTGACAAATAGAAACAATTATATTCTTTACCCTTACTTGGTTCTATAAAGAATATTGGTTAATTTGATGATTTGAAATCTTGTAGATGGGTTAGGCAGGAAAGATACTAGCTCTCACTCTAAAGTTCCCTCGATTCGTGGGCTGACATCTCATAACAAAATTTTTCACATCAAACCAAATTAGGGGGCTTTAGCCTATAACTCTAAAGTTCTTTAATTTTACTCCCCATTATAAGCATATCATCTTTTTTATTTGCACCTAATCATATGGCCTACAATTTTCAACAACACAATAGCTTGTGATTCTTTCTAATTGTTGATTAAGACAATATCTCAATGGATCCTACAAAATCTCCCAACAAATTTTAACATTTTAATCGGCCAAATTAGGAAGTAAATGAAATGCAAGGTAGTGAATCGTCACAAATTCTTCCAACATTGAAATCCTATACTTCACACAACTTTCTTTCATAATTTAATTACTGAATCATTTAAATTGAAAAAGATAAAGAAAACTACTCTGAATCCATGGAGAAAACACAATCACAACTTGATTTGGAAGTAGAAATCATAGGTAAAATACAGTAAGTTTTACTTAAAAACTAAATGTAAAACAAAGATAAATAATTATCTGAAAATCCTCTCCACAAGACTCTTGAAGTTCCTTTGAAACTTTGCTTTCCCATTACAAGACACAATAAAGGTTGGTGCCCAACTCTGATGACTCCAAATCTCTATTGCACTCTTAATAAAAACTAGATACAATTGATAATAAAAGTGGTTAAGTGGAAAGGTGTACTCTTAATAGAACTCTAACATAAACTTGACGCTTAACACTAATCACACCTTCCAACAACAACCCTTTTTCTGATCTTCAAGTCTTCCTTTTAAAATTTTCCAAAAGGTGCGTTGGTGGCTCTTCAAAGTATGTCCAGATTAAATGTATCCATTAAGAATGCATCCATCCGTTAAAATTTTAAATGAGTTTTGGCGCTGATGGGAAGTTAGTGAAGTTTAAACCACAATATGCTTCAAAAACCCCTTCAAATTTTACGCCAAAATCAAATAAATTCGTCACTTTAACTATGGGGCCTATGCGCCAGGCAGCCGACGCTTAGGCGTCAGAGGCCAAATTTGCACATCTTTCAATTTTGCTCCAAATTTGATCCTTTATTGCTCCTTCCTTCATAATCACTCATTTTAATCAAACCTGCAAGAAAAATACAAAAATACCTTTCATTAAAGTGCAATATCATCAAAAATAGTTATAAAAAAGTGCTTAAAAATACTATATATTTTAGGTATATCAGAATCCCCTAAACTTAAAATGTTACTTGTCTTCAAGTGACACTTAATAACAAAAAAAATCTTAACATGAAAATTATGTAAATGAGTTTCTTTAGGAAGGTTTCAAAATTTTGTTCTAGAAATGAAATAGTCCAATTTAGAAAAAATTTTAGTAAATGAGACCAACTTAAAGTTTAAAAATTTCTCAAGTAAAGGATAATGAAAAATATTAATTCCAATCAAATTTAGAAATACTTGTAAATTTTTCAAAATATAGGATTCAAACAATTCTTCTTTCTCACTTAAAATTTTTAATTTGGAAATAATTTTACTTACTATATTATAACCTTAAGCTTTAGATTTTCTCAAAATTTATATTTTAAACTTTAGGTATAGAACCAATTTTTTATTAGGCCCTTAACTCCTTAAGCTTCTCCTTCCTTTTTACATACTATTTTTTTATTCTTTATAAGGTCAGAATTATTATATCTGGATAGACCTTTAACGATTTTGAATTCCACCCTGTCATTTACAATAAAGGTCTGATATATATCCTTCACTTAAAAATCCTAATAATAGAGTTGAAAATTAGTTCTCAATAAAAGAAATTTCAGCTTTGAAAAATAAATGGTCAAATCTTCTATTTATCCAAAAATACAACACTTCTTACTAAAGATAGTTTAAATATATTTAACATTTCTTTACAAAGAAAATTTTAACTTTAAATTTTTCATCATTACTATAAATTTTAACTAAATTCTCTTACTCATTTCTATATTCAAAATTTTTTTTCCCTAATATAACTTCATATATATAATTATTTTCAATAAAAAATAAAATTTTATTTAAGTATTGTCGTTGCTATTTTGGGTGTGGAGTTGCCCATTGGAAGTCGTCGATCACGTAAATTGGAATCCCGTCGCCCGCTTCGGAAGGAAGCTTATATATATATATATATATATATAAAAATATATATATAATAATAATAATAATAATAATAATAAGTTTAGAAAAATATGAAATCAAACCGACCCCATATTTTCCATAGTTTAAATGAAAGGGCACTATATCTCAAGACCTATATCTATCCTAAAAGATAAATACAAGACTCGAGAGTGAGGCTCGATCAAATAAACTAAGAAACATATGACGTTTGTTTGGTCTGCAAAACCATTTTTTATTTGCCGACAAATTTTTCTATTTAATACGAAGAATTAATTAGTGTTTATATTATGTTGAGTTCAGAAAAGTTTCTTATAAAGGCAAGACCCTATAGTTAATTACATATTAAATGACCGAGGTCACTTAAGAAAACTCTCGATTTAAATCAGGAAAGATATTTTTACGAATTGACTTCAAAAGGCTAAGGATTCTTCAATGAAATGTGATAATCGGAGTCCAATAGGTGAAAGGTTCAAATTTTGGAATAATTGTTGTAGGAATCCAAAGGAGGAAGAACTACGGGAGATCACAGATGCAAGAAGGAGGCTTGGTGACTTCCCAATCTATCCTATTATTTGGCTCAATTTAGGTAGAGAAGTTATTAAGTGTTTACTCCTATCATTTTTATTTAGTAGGGCTTACATTCACTTGATACCTATCAGGTGAAAAGCCTGGAAAATAGGAGGATTTACATCATATCAGAAGACAATCTCAGAAAATCTAAAAAATGTTAGGGCTTTTATTTCATTGCAGGGCTGCTTAAATGCCTAAAAGTTCAGGTGAGGTTTTATGCTATGCTAGACATGCGACCTCGAAGTCTTATGGCTTGTTATTTAATTCTAAGGAATGGTTCAGCTGAAGTAGACATGTTCTTCTTTTGAAGATGGCCGTGCTGCCCACAATGCATGCTCCATGCTCCTCATCATAGCAGATTTTGTTTAAGAAGGGATAATCGGAGGGGGGGGGGTGGGGGGTGAGAGAAGTGTCATGTTTTAGAAGGTTTAAAATCAAGGTGTCTTAGTGTTTGTCGGTGTTATTTTGGGTGCGGAGTTGCCCGTTGGAAGCTGTCACTAGCCGGAATTAAAATTCCGTCGCCCGCTTCAGAAGAACGTTTTAATATATATATATATATATATGTATATATATATATATATATATATATATATATATATATATATATATATATATATATGTATATAAGTTTTGAAAAATATGAAATCAATCTGACTCCATATTTTCCATAGTTTAAATGAAAGAGCACTATACCTCAAGACCTATATTTATCCCGAACGATAAACACAAGACTTGAAAGTGAGGCTCGATCAAATAAACTAAAAAATATATGACGTCCGTTTGGTCTGCGAAACCATTTTATTTGCCGACAAGTTCCCCTATTTAATACGAAGAATTAAATAGGGTTTATATTAAGCTATGTTCGGAAAAGCTTCCTATAAAGGCAAGCCCCTATAGTTAATTACATCCTAAATGATCGAAATCACTTAAGAAAACTCTCGATATAAATCAGGAAATGTTATCTTCAAAGACGTCAAAAGGATAGGATTTTTGAACGAAAATCGGACAAAGAGAGGTGAAAGGGGATTGGCTCAAATTTGGAACATTTATTGTAAAATCCAATGGAAGAAAAACTAAAAGGATGTCATAGATCCTGAGGAGAACCTCGGTGACTTCCCAAGCTATCTTATTTGTTTGGCTTGAATTTGAGAAGATGTTATTTACTGTTTCATCCTACCTGTTTTATTATTTAGGGCACACGATACCCGATCGTACGAACAACCTAAGAAGATAGGAGGTTTTACACTGTACCGCAAGGCAACCTTAGAATCGTAAAGTGAGTTAGGGCTTATATTGTTCAGCAGAGCTATATGAAAGGCCTAAAGAGATGTTGAGGATTTAGGTTGCATTAGGAAGACAACCACGAAATCTTATGGATTGTTGTTTAATTACTAAGGAATGGTTTAGCTGGTGAAGATATATTTTTTTGTTGAAGATGGTCGTACTGCCCGCTATGCATGCTTCAAGCTCCTCGTCGTAGCAGATTTAGTTTAAAGAAGTGGCAATTGAGGAGAAAAGAGAAGTATAAAGTTTCAGAAATATTAAAATTAAGATGTCATAATATTTTATTAGCGGAACATTAAAGTTGATTATAAAAACACCAGTTAAGATCCCACGATTCCATCATCCCGACACTATTAATTTCATCAAATTCACTTAGTCCAAATGAATTTACTAAACTCAACTTAATGAGTTCCATAATTTCATTTAGACTGTGGGAAAACCCTGTTAGCAATTACATCCTCTAAGGAATTCTTGATCATCCAACGAGACATTTTAATTTAGTTGAGATTGTAGTATTTGTTTTATTTGTGATTAAATTTTGAGTTGTTTTATACTTTGAATGTTGTGGCAGTGAATTTTATCTTATTGTGATTTTCAGATTAGTTTCAGTTTTGTTTTTGTGGCTATCCTAAAGGTTTTAGTTTTCATGCAGTGTGGCATTGTTGTTTTAACATGCAAGGTTACAAGAAAGGAAAGTATAGTATAGCGCAGGTAAGTAAATTACAATAAAATAAAAGCGTACATGGCGGGCCTTCTTGTCATTTCCAACTGCACTTAAAAAGCATGTTAGAGCATTTAAATATTTGAAAGAAAACACCTAGGTAAAGCTAAGGGAAGGTCCCGGTTGTCTACCAAATCCTAGTCCTATCACTAGTCAATTTATAAGGTGTGTTTGAGGATGATTTTCTTCATCAAAGAACAATGAAGTTCAATTGTTCTTCTGAGACATCTCATTGGATTGAGAAAGTTCTTAGGATGAGTCCTGAACATCTTTTCAATGCTTCTGGGATCATTTTGAGTCCAGATGAACTTCATTATTTGTATGAATTCATCATCCGGGGTTGAGTTAAGTTTTGATCCTTGCTCAGTGAACTTGGATGTTTGATTATCCCATGAGTAGGGTGACATTTCATTTGACATTTCATTTAAGAGGTATAATGATGAAAGCTTTCAGGGGCAAATTAGTTCTTAAGGACCTTAACCATTCTTAATTGAAGTTTAATTAGTGATCTAATTTAGTTATAAAGTTTTGCTTGATTTTAACATTTTTTAAATTGTTTTAATTTGGAACAGTGTTTAAGTCATTTCATTTAGTTAAGTTTTAATATTTTAAATTGTTTTAATTTCACATTTGAAATTATTTTTAATAGCTTAAATTGATTTAGTTTAATTATGAATTATAAGTTATTTCTAAAGTTAATCTTAATATTTTAAATTTTCTTTTTAATTATTTCAAATTAACTTAGTTTAATTTTGAATTATTTCAAATTGTTTTTGATTTAATTATGATGTTTTAATCAATTTTAATGTTTTAAATTATAATATCTTAATCATAAATTATTTTCAAATTAGTCTTAATATTTTAAAATTGTTTTAATTTAATTTTTGAATTATTTCAGATTAATTTTAAGGTTTTAATATTTTAAATTTATTTCAGTTTAATTATGAGATTTCAAATTTATTCTTCTTTAATTATTAATTTTAATTATCATTTTATGATTTCATTAGTAAGAGTTAGGTGATATTTGATTATTTTATTGGTTTTGGATTCAATTTTAAAGAATTAGAATCCTCCTATATCACATACCTAACCTTAACAATTTATGTTTTAATTAACTTCCAAAGCTTGATGACTTAGTTAATTGGAATTTCCTTATTAAAGGTGATTAATGGGTTTCTACCCCTTAGTTCCCTATGTTTCAATCGTCCAAGGGGTAACTTAAGATCAGATGTTAACCCTCCCCTTTGGTTCAGCCTAAATATTAGTTAAAGACTAAAATTCCTCAATTACCTTTATGCTCTTTTAAGCTTGTTCTTCTCATCATTCTCTAAATCAAGATCAAATAAATTTGAAATTTCTATATGACCTCACTCACATGTCAATTATAACATCAGAGGATAAAATGTGATTTTTCTATTTTTAATTTAATTTATATAATTATTTTAGTGGAAAATAGGGATTTTCAATGAAAATTCAAAAACTTGACAAATGTAAGACTTCTATCCTTAGAAAATTTATGGGACGTTCCTGCCGACAAGAGGACCACTTGCTCCAATTTTGGTGATTTTTTTAATTTAATTTATTTATTAGAGTTATTTTAAGTTTTTTAGTATTAATTAATTATAAAATAAAATTGAGGAGAAAAATTAGGTTTATATTTTTCATAAATCTCTCTAAACTCAAGGAACTTAGAGAAACAAACTTTGTATTTTTATGATTTTTCTTTGAATTATTAGAATTATTTTAGTGAAAGGCTTGAAAAATCCATTTTTTAATATTAAAAATTACCCTAAGCCTTTAAAATTCTATATCTTTACTTAGGGACTTAGGAATAATATTTTAATGGTTTACAAGTGATTGGGAGACCAAATATGATATTTTGGTGAATTTCAATATTTTTATGATTTTTATAATTTTTAATTATTTAAATATTCAAAAATAAGTTAATAATAAAAATTTTATGAAAATTCCAATTTTAATTTTCTTGGACTCATCTGATCTCAGAGAACTCCCAAAAATGATTAGGTGAATTTTTTAGTTATATTTTGGGTTTTATGAATTTTTTAATTTCAAATATGATTGTCACTTAGGTAATTCATTTAATAGGTTAAATTAACTCTAATTGACTTGAAATTTTTTTGTGGGGTTCTCCTAATCTTAAAGCATAATGGAGAATTGATTTCATGTTATTTTGATGTATGGTTACTCCAAATTAATTTAATTTCAGTTTTGAACATTTTGTCAAATTAGGGTTATTATTAGTGAATTAGATCTAACCATAATTTTCCCAGGGTCCTCTGGCCTAAGATAGTTCCCCTAAATTTTCTAGATTTTTATGATCAACATCCTAATTTTCATAATTAATCTTCAAGAAAATGTCCCTAAACTTAGAAAATAGATAACGCCTTCTAGACATAAGGCAGTGGAATGCAGAGTAGGAGGATGGTGGTGATCTTCTCATCTTAGCTGAAATTAGCTATGGGAGCAATTTTGTGGGAATACATAAAGAATATTTCAGCACTTCTCATTTGGTCGTGGAGGAGCCATTTTAGAGAGCTCGCCAGAGAGGGGAGCTCAGGGCCGGGCTTTGGGTGCTTTAGGCCTCTTAGGGTGAAGGCAGTGCAGGGCCATTGATCACTGAGGTGATCCCTCACTAACAAGGCTCAATTTTGGGTTTAAAGGAAGATGGGGGAACTTAGGCTGAGCTGTTCTGGTGGCTAGGGTGGCCGGGAAGGACCGGGCAGGCGGCAGGCAGGCTGAGGAGGAGTGGGGGAGTGGCTCCGTGCATTCAATTTGGCATGGAGTTTTCTTAAACAAGAGTTTTAGGATGGGACTTAAGCTTAACCAAAAGGCTAAACCCAATGGTCCAAAGTTGTGGACCATTGGTCCATGGCTTAAGAGGCCTGGGTTGGGTTAGGTCAAACCAGTCCTAGGAGGCCTAAGGTTGGCTACCATGAAGTTAGTTTGGTCAAATTGGTTTAATTGGGTTCAATTTAAGTGTCATTAGGTCATAAGTTCAATTTAGGTCACATTATTTTTGGGTTAGGCTAGATTAGGTTTGAGCTTGAGTTGGACCAAATTGATTGAGCAACATTGTGTATATGATTGTAAGGAAGATTTTTCATGAAGACTTGGAGTGGTTTTGAGTTCATTTGGGGGTTCAATTTTGTGGGTTTTTGGATTATGGTCAATTTAGGGCAAGTTGGGTCAACTTGGGTTTAGGTTGGGTTTGAGTGGGGTCTAGACCCAATTGAAGGTTCCAAATTGTTTAGGAGAATGTGGTGAAGATTCCCTAACATCAATTGGGTGGAAATTTTGGGAATAGAGCAATTAACTTAAGAAATTTTGGGCATGAGTTGAATTTGGGTTAAATTTAGTAGTTTTTGACTTTAAGTGGATAAGGGTGAGACTTGGGCTCAACTTGGGGACAATTGATGATTCAATTCAATTTAAGGGAGTGTCATGAAGGGTTTAGGATTGAAATTTGAGGGAATTGGTTGAAATTGGGTCAATTTGGGGATTTTGGATCATTTAGGCAAAATTGGGGGTCTTGGATTTCAATTAAAATTAAACTCAATTGTGGGTCAAATTGGGCTTAAATTTGGTTTAGATTGATATTATGGATATTGAATTAAAATTTAGAATTGAAATTGGGATTAATTGGGTAGATATTGTGTTTGAATTGGGCACTTTTGAGTTAAATGGGTTAAATTGGGGCTTTTGGTTAAATTGGGCTGAATTGACGAAATTGGGTCTTGTGGTAGTTACAGAATATGAAATTAGGAATATTTGGGACATTTTAGATTTTTTTGGGAATTTTTAGAATTTTTTGAATTTTGGGCCAAAAGCTTACTTTGGGTATATGGAGGTTATTTGGAGTGTATTGAGGTATTTTAGTAGATTTAAGAAGTGGGGTTTGTTTTGAAATAATTTTAAGAATTTTTGGGAATTTTCAGTAATCTAAATAGAGACTAGACCTCAACCAAAAGTAAGGTCAACAGTGTTTTAATCAAAACAAACGTTTAAGTTAACTATGGCGACACCGGTTAGGATCCCATGGTTCCCACGTTTCGGCACCACCATTTTCATCAGATTCACTTAGTCTGGATGAATTTACTAAACCCAACTTAATGAGTTCCATATTTTCATCCAGACCATCAGAAATCTCATTAGCAACACACATCTTACTTAGTCCGACGGATTCCCAGTCATCCAATGAGACGTCTTAATTTTAGTTACAATTGCAAGTCTTATTTTTGTTTGTTATTAAATTTTGAGTTGTTTAACATGTGGGGTTCAATCATTTTAACAATTTAAAAGTATGTGGGAAAAGCGAGAGAACTATGCTAAACAAGAGTTTACGATGTGGAAAGTAAAACAGTTAAACAACCAGGCACATATATGTGCCATGGAACGTAAAGCTTGTAAAAAACTAGGCATGTGTATGACAACCAAGCATGTATATGTATGTACTGATAAGTAAAGTAGGCGAACGACTCGTGCATGTATATATATATATATATATATATATATATACTAAAAAGAAAAGTAGGCAAACAACTCAGAGCTTGTATATATATGTACCGAAAAGTAAAGCAGGAAAACTAAACAAAACAAGTGTGTGTGTGTGTGAATGTTTGTGTGTAGGTGATGTTAATGTGTGACGTATATGTGATGCGAATGTGTATACGTATGTGATGTGAATGTGTATGTGGTTACTGAAAGGTGTACAAAAACTGAAAAATTCAAAAAGACGTCTCGTAGGAGATCCGAAAGTGAAACTGCGGAGAAAACTCGTAGAAAATCCATAGAAACAAATTTGTAATGAAAATACCTAAGAGATCCATAGAAAACATTATCCAAAAAATACGAGAAATAAAGGACTACGAATTTGGGAGGACCGTAAGCGTGATGGCGCAGAGGACTCAGAGTTGTGTAGTGTATCCCACCTTAAGTGCTAACTACCAGGCTGACACCCTATGGAAGGCAATCCTAATTCGACCCGAATAGTCAATCGTGGACCTTTGTAAATTTTTCACACATTACTGTTAGGATTTCATGCAAGTGAAAAATTAGGTATGTAGGCTATTTTGTTATGTAGGTAATTTTGTATTTTGAAAAACGTATATATATATTTTATGAAGTAATGTAATCCACAGGTTGACTACCCTAATCGAACTAGGACTACTAGCAACCTAAGGGTGACAATGAAAGATACCCCAAGGATGGGTGAATAGTATCGGCAAATTCCTTTATCTACTTACAGCTTTGTTTGATGGCCCCACATATAGCTAAAGGCTATACAAGCACACTCATGTGTCCTACATAAGCACGTGACTTAGGACAAGAAAAAGCAAAGGACAGGGAGTAAGGAAGAGAAAGAGGAGAAAATGAACTACCTAAAACAATGTCTTGAAGGAGGTGGGTCGTTCCTCAAAAACGAACGTCAAAGACATGTAAACTAGATCTCACCCAATGTGGTGCGAAGAGGTAGCTGTAAGTCATGTAAAACATGTAGGGTAAGCCCCTCCAACATGGTGCAAGGGGTAGCTGTGAAAGGCAACAAGAACAAGCCTATAAACGGCTAAGAACAAGGATGTAAAAGTCTTAAATCCTTTTATGTGCATAAATTCGTAAAGAGAAAGACGATGTCACAAATAAGGTAATGTAGTGAGTGAAGTGGTGTAGGGATATGATGTATAAAGTGATGTAGGAGGTGGGATAGTGTAAGACTTGAGGCAATGTGGCATGTAGGGTGATGTGGTGTAGGGATGTGAGATAATGTAGCATATGATGTAATATAGAGTAATGTAGTGTAAGTGGTAATATAGTGCAGGGATGTGAGATAATGTAGCATATAATGTGATGTAGGGTAATGTAGTATATGAGGTAGTATAGTATATGGATGTGAGATAATGTAGCATATGATGTGATGTAGGGTAATGTAATATAGGGTAATGTAGCATGTGGTGTGTAAAGCGATGTAGCATATGATGTATAAAGTGATATGAGAAGTGAAGCAATGTAGTATGTAAGATAATGTAGGATGTAGTGTAGAATGTGGGGTAGGGAATGTGGTGATCTAAGTGTAAGGAGTGAAGTAATGTGTGGTGTGTGGTAACGTAGCATGTGAAGTAATTTAGGATGTGATGTAAGATGTGGAGTAGTGTAGGAAGTGAAGCAATGTGACATGTGAGGTGGCGAGGTAGTGTATCATGTAGGGGTAATGTGGTGTAGGGAAATGTGGCGTAGTGATATCATGAGTATGATGATGTATGTTATGTAGGATAATGTAGTGTATAAGATGTGGGTTATGTAAGTGGTGTAGAAACGTAAGGCAAAAGAAGATGTATAAAATAAAAACCAATAAACAACGTAGGAAAACTGAATTAGATTGAGAAAAACCGGGCAACATAACATGATTAAAAATGAAATTTTTACACCTGTAATTTTCATAAAAGAAGTGCCACAAGCATGTATATATATATAACATTCAATATCGACTTTCCCACATTCGCAACAACATGATAGTGAAGTGACATGAGCATATGACACCATTCCAAGCATATTAAACAAGTAGGAGAGCATGTATAAGAATGTAAAGGCACTCAACATGAGTATGTGAGTCTAAGGCAAACTGAGCATGAATAGTTTATCCCAACTTTCTGCCTTTTTGAAAGGGTAAACATGCCATCTCTTTTTCTTTTCTTTTTCACACTTAAAAGCAATTTAAATGATGCTTAATAATGTAAATTTTAAGTGAGGGCAGCAAGGGAACATTTAAAATAAACTTGCATGGTTACCACCCATGCAATTCTCAAGATAGGGCCAACAAAAGAGCACTTAAGACCAACATACCACGAGCTAAATCAAGTATATTTTGCATAGGGATAGCAAGGAAGTAATCCAAATCAATTCAAAATAAGTGCAAAAGTGCAGATTTTCACTTAATGGTAGCATAGGAACAATGGTATTCTCTCATATGTATAATAGACATCACCAAAAGGGGCAATAGGCATCCATGTAGCAAAGGCTAACATTTCCAATAAAGTATTAGATGCTCATAGTAACTTCCACAAGAAACACATGCAAGCATTTGAAAAATAAAGTGAAGTAAAGGTGTAGTGTAATGTGAAAAGTACACTTCATGTATGTGATAGTAAACACCTCAAAGCTATGGGATGACTTGTATGAAAAAGAGAGCTTTGAATTTCTACAAGTAAAACATGATTTTTGTGCATAGAATAAGGTGAAACATATGTGGAATTATTGCTTTGATGTTGCATATGTGAATACATGTTGAAATAGATGAAAAACAAGTGGTCATGTTCAAATTTTGATCATTCATGAGTGAACATGTTTGAATTCAAAAATTGTATCTAACTTCAACAAATTTATTTTCATGTTAGCTAGCCATCACCAAGCAATAATAAGGCATGAAATTAGGTAGGAAGTGTGTGAAATTAAAGCATAAGTATTGTATATATGAATACCTACTGAATTAGGTGAGAAATGAACATATATAGCCTCTTTCCCAAGTGTTTCAAGTAGGGCCATTTTCAAATCCGAAAATTGCATATAATAAACCAATTCTCTCATGTTTCAAAAGGGTAAAGCCCCAAGCTCAAAGTATGCTAAACAACATAAAGCAAGAAAGCCATCCTTTTCAAATATTATGTATTGAAGCTTGGGAAGCATAGAGAAAGGAAGTACAACATAACACCTACAACTTCCAATTTTAAACCATATGAGAGTAACCTTAAGACACAGATATAAGTTCCAAATTTTAACATGTGGAAGAGGCTTAAAGCCTCAAATAGAATTCAAATTTTAAACATGTGCAAGGCAAGATCAAATGCTAAGCAAATTTCAAACTTCCTAGCATTGGAATGTGTCTCTCAAGCCATGAGTTTAGCTCACTAGAAGGTGTAAGAAAGAGCACCTAAACTTCATATGAGACAATGAAGATTTTAAACATCCAAAGCATACACTTAAACCAACCAAGAAAGAGCAAGAAGACTTCAAAAAAAAAATTCTCGTCAAATATGTATTTTCAGCCATTACAACGTAAGAAGGCTTCTAAATGCCTCATGAAACAACCACACTATAGACACCAACAACTAGCTTAATCTTTGACATGATGTATAAGCTCAAAATTCCAACCACTAAATCATAAATTCTCCATAAAAATTCTTAGCCCGCAAGCATTAGAAAATCAGCCATGGAACATACCATGAGGTAACCCAACTCCACACCTCTATGTGAAACACAAAGAAAAGCTCATGCCATTTAAGGTCCTAGCCCCCCGCATTTATCAAACATGTTTGGGGAACTAAATCGACTACTTTTAAAAAAAATCAGCAGCATTTCCCCTAGAAATCAGATTTTTACACATTTTCTCCAAGCACACCTACATGAGAAGAAGCATATAGGAAAACCAAGCAAACATGTAGGAACTTAGGCTAGCATGTAGGATGCTTAATCAAGCCTAAATAAAACCCAAGCAAGTATATAAGAGCTAATTAATGCAAAGCTAAGCCAACCAACTTCAAGTATTTCTTCTCTCTCTTTTTTTCTCTTCTCTTTTCTTTTTTTTTCAAAACTTTTTTTTAAGTAAAGCAACATAAATGAGAGAAAGCATATACGGAACATGTACGAAACTTCATTTTTCTCTCTCTTTTTTTTTTGCTAAGGAAACATAAAATTTTTGGCATGTGAAATAGCCCAAGACAAAATGTGAAACTAATATATATATATATATATATATATATATATATATATATATATATATATATATATATATATATATATATATGGAGAAAAGGAGCTACAATAGGCTCCCCACATGTTTATAAAGTAAAAATTCAGATTTTACAAGTCAGCCCAAACTAAAAAACAAAAACACCAGCTACATAACAAGTAACCCAATATCCCTAGTAAACCCCAAAAACTCATTCTCAATAACAAAATCTGAAAAACAACAAAATGCCCCACCAAAAACATCACAAAAACAATTCTTCAGGACCAAAGGGAGCCAAAAACCAAATATGCATAGCTGATAGAACCATTGGGTAGAGTAGAGAAGCATTATTAAAGAAGTCCTTAGATGTCCACCACTCGAAATGAGGAGCCTTCACTCGATCGGCTTCAATGAGATAAGTTAACTGAGGAGGGGGTCAGAGGAGATAAGAACTTGCTGGGAGGAAAGAGCCCTCTTGGCAAGCCAATTAGCTGGCCTGTTGCCTTCTCTATAAATAAAATTAAAATTTGTATTAATCTGCTGAGATAATTTCTTGATTCTAGTAATCGAGATGGCATGATGCCACGACGGGTGAAGGTTATTCTGCATGTACTGAATAAGGGAAGCCGAGTCACATTCAACAGCAACATCACACCAATGCCAAGAAGTGGCCAGGCTGAGAGCCCAAAAAACAGCAGTTAATTCTGATTCCAGGGCATCAGCAGCATCAATGGGAGTATGGAAGAAACAGACACACTTACCATCCCAGTCCCTGAAAACACCCCCACAACCAGAACCATGATCAGAGAAGGCCCCATCAGTGTTAACTTTAATAAATCGATGGGTTGGAGCTTTCCAGTAAATTAACATAACTTTAGGCTGCTTTGAGTAGTCTTACAGTGGAGTGTTGAGGATGTTATTAAACTTCTTCAATTGGATGAGCTTACTTAAGAATGACTAGCAATTTCCCACCACAGTTAGGACTTTACACCTTTTGTCTTCATATTTTAACTATATCTGTGCATCCATATAAACCAAGCAATGATAAAAGGAATATCCCCCACTTTAGCTTTATGCTAGGACAACCAGCAAGTAGATAACTCCTAACACTCAAGAAGAAGAGTGTTAATCTTAAAATGATTATGAACCTCCTTCCACACCTCCTGGGAGAAGCTGCAGTTAAAAAATAAGTGCTGAATAGTTTCAGCATTAGTCCCACATAAGTAGCACTTAGATGGCCCTCTAATCCCCTTAAGTTTGAGAATATCATCAGTTGGAAGGAGGTTGTGAAAAATCCTCCAAATAAAGAAGGACATAGAGGGTGTAAGATACTTGTTCCGATTTTCCTACCCAATTGAATGAAGGCCAGTTGAAGATATTCGAGTAGATATGCTTGGTGAGATCGTGGAGCTTACCCTTTTGCCAAACGATCCTATCCGGTTTAACACTGTCAAAAGGAATAGAGGCTACCTGATGAGCAGAAGACTCAGTGAGCAGCTCCCGAAGCTTAATGGGTGACCATTGCATATTATCCCAGCAGTTGGCTACTGGGAAAAGCCGTTTATTAATATTAGGGAGGGCATTCTTCATCTCGGGGGGCACCAGTTGTCTTGCCAAAACAGCACTTTCCCATTACCAAGTTCCCAGTAATAAAGATATTCAGCAAGGTCTCTATTCAGAAGCATATGTTTCCAGATCCTGGAGATTCCAGGTTTGATTTGTACCAAATTGGGGTGGCTGTCTTTATAATATTTTCCTTTCATAAAGATAGCCCACAAGGAATTTTGTTGTCTAAATTGAATCCATAGTTTACAAAAATTAACTTTCTGCAGGTGGTGTAATCCCTTGAATCCCAAACCACCTGCCTCAATAGGTTTAGCAAGTTTCTGCCAGCTTGCCCAGTGCATCTGCTTTCTTTGTCCAGACCATAAGAATCTGTTCGATGTTGTGAGTATACTATGAAGCAATGTGATTCTCCCACCAGAGGATAAGAAAGAGTTTGTCCAGTTAGATAACTGGGTATTGAGTTTTCCAATAATCTCCTAAAAGTGGAGCTGTTTGGATCTACCCTTAATAAGCAGCACCCCAAATATTTCAATGGAAGAGTAGCTTTAGAGAATCCAGTGTAGTTAGTAATCCAATGAGACAAATCTGCAGTAATATGCTTGGGAAAAATCAACTCACATTTAGCTTTGTTGAAATGAAGACCAGAGACCAGTTGGAATTGTTTAAGACAATTGATAACTTTTTTAACAGTAATCTTGGAAGCCCTTGAAAAAATCATTAGATCATCAGCATATAAAAGATGAGAAATAATCACATTGGACCTGTGATGAAATCTGGCATACTGGAAGGGGGAAACCTGAGCCTCAAGGAGCCTGGAGAGATAATCCATAACTATAATGAAAATGGAAGGGGATAGAGGATCTCCCTGTTTCAGACCTCTAGTGGCTTGGAACCCACCCCAACTCTGGCCATTAATCAGAATAGAATGGTTTTGTTAAATTTCGACCATCTCTTAATCGACGAAAGTGGAAATCAGCGAGAGAAACCCCTAACATGTAGCACCCTGGAGGATGAAATTCCAATCCAAAGTATCATAGGCTTTCTTAATATCAAGCTTATATATTAGGTTGCCACCCCTGCAGGTTTTATCTAAATCAAGAATTAATTCTTGAGCAAGAAGGACATTATCAGCAATGGATCTTCCTTTAACAAAAGCAGATTGGTGAGGACCGATAATATTATTAAGATGAGGTCGTAATCTCCCAACAATCACTTTGCTTAATAATCTTACCGATGACGGTGGTGAGGCTTATTGGTCTATAATGGTTCCAAGTTTTTGGTGCAAGTGGTTTTAGGGATAAGCACAAGTAGTAGAGGAATGGAAATACTCGTGGGAGATCAATACCTTTAAAAAAGCCTTGGATAGCAAGTTGAAACATCATTTTTACAGACTACCCGAGTTTTCTTATAAAAATGTGCATTAAACCCATCGGGGCCACAGACCTTAGAGTCGTCAATGGACTCGTAAAGCCACCCAAATTTCATCCTGCGAGGGGATATCGGTGAGCTTGAGAGTGTTGGTGTAGTGGTAGACATTATATATATATATATATATATATATATATATATATATATATATATATATATATATATATTAAAGAAAAGGGCGAAGAAGCCCCAACATGTTAAGTATGAAAGGATTTACAAAAGGAAGTAGAAAGGACTCCATACAAACAACAACTTGGTGGCAGCCCCTACCATGGGATAAGAAAACGAGAAAAATTACAAAGCCTCTATTACTCACCAAAACAAACAAAAACTGAAATATAATCATGCAGACAAGAAGGCACCCACAGAGCCATGGTAGTCAAGCACGTTGATTCTCTCCCGGGACGAGTAATAGTGAATCTTGTCAAGGAGGAGACCTGCAGATGTCCAACGGAGTGAACCATAGAGGTAGCAGCAAAACCACCGGGGCATTCTAAATCGAACCCTGTGGAACAAAATAGACTTAGAATGGAGATTTATATTCAATTCTGAGATGGGGGGAGCTCATCTTGTCTCTAGCAATTAAGAACTTAAGCTCATTGGGTGGCAGATTGGAAACCTCAGCTTTGGGGGAGAGAGCACCCTCCCGGGCAAGCCAATGGGCAGGTTTGTTACCCTCTCTGTAGTTAGAAGAAAATTTAGTATGAGGGGTTCTGAAGGCAAGAATGTGCTGCATCCAATATTTGTGGTTCCACTGTAGATGATGGATATGGTCAATGTTATTAATCAGATCTTGAGAGTCCACCTCAATCCATATATTTTGCCAACCGAGCAATGCGGGCAAGTCGAAGTGCCCAAAGAATAGCAATAAGTTCCGATTCAAAAGCACCTTGGGCGAGAACCGGGCAAGGAAATATAGGAGACAATTTCCCGAGATGATTCCTAAAAATGCCCCCTACACCAGCACCATCAATAGAAAAACTACAATCAGTTTTTATCTTGATGTAGTTACAAAGGGGAGCCTGCCAGCTAACAGTTTTGGCCTGGAAGGAGACCAGTGGGGGGAAGCCCTTATGAACAATGAGTTTGCTAATATAAGATTTACAGTTTCTGGCCACAGAGGTAGCAACACGAGTAAGGTCTTCAAATTTGGCTCGATTCCTAGCCATCCAAATAAACCAGAGGGCAATGAATTGGATAGTGTTGAACTTTGGGATTTCCCCATAGCACCAATGATGATGGAATAACTGCCAATGAAGGTTTATGCTATTATGTCTTAACTGGGAGTTTAATTCATTCCAAACATCCTGGGAGAAATTGCACTGGAAGAACAGATGGGGGATAGACTCTTCTTGCTGATGACAAAGAAAACAAATGGAAGGACCTCTTGTCGGCATATTTTTAAGTTGAGTGTTGTATTTTTTAAAAGGGGTCGCCTACAGAAGTTGTCGGCGAATTTTAAATTTAATTTAAATATATACATAATTTAGAAAGTAGTATTTGATTTTGAAAATAATTTTAAATTTGAAAATTTTAAGATATGAAATCAAGCCGATCTCACATCCCGAATAGTTTACATAAACGAGCATCGTACCACAAACCGTGTATCTATCCCTAAGGATAGACATACCGCTTGATGGTGGGGCTCGGTTAAATAAACTAGAAGATTTGTGACATCCGTTTGGTCCGCGAACCAATTTTATAAGCCGACAAATTCCCCTCGCTTAATATGAATAACATTAAACGGGGTTTATATTACTCGGGTTCTTTAAAATTCCCTATAAGGGCAAGCCCCTATAGTTAATTACATCTTAAGTGACGGGAATCACCTAAGAAAACTCTCGATAATAATCAATAATTCCGCTCTCAAGAATTTCAAAGTTTAAGTTTTCAAAGAATTGAATTTTGAAATCTCAATAGTGGAATGTATCAAGTTTGGAGCATTTTATTTTGGGAATTCAAAGGAAGAAAAGTAGGAGAAATTACGGATTCGAAGTGAACTTCGATAATTTCCCGACTACCCTATTGTTTGGCTTGGATTTAGGAAAGTCCTAATGTTTATTTAGAATTTTAATCTTGCCAATTTTAGTTAATTAGGGTTTATATTTATATGATAGAATCATACAAATAGCACTCGGAAGATGTGAGGGTTTATGTCGTATCGAACGACTACCTCGGAATCCTAAGACCGATTAGGGCTTAATTTGCAATGCAAAATGCCTAACGAAGAGTTGAGGATTTATGTTGCACTAGAGCAAACTACCTCGAAGTCCTATGTCTTTGTTGTTTAATTCTAGGAAAGTTTTGCTGAAGTAGGTTCAAGTTTTCGTCGACGACGATGGCCGTGCCGCCCACCATGCTCCGAGCTCCTTGTTGTTGCAGAGGTTTAGTTTTAGAAATCATAAATCGTGGGATGAGAAAAGCGTTTTGGTTTAGAGAAGTCTTAATTTCCAAGTGTTTTTTGTGTTTTAATTAAAACAAATCTTAAAGTTGATTATAACAACACCGGTTAAGATCCCACGGTTCCATCCTTCCAAGCATCATTATTTTTATCGGATTCACTTAGTCCGGATGAATTTGCTAAACTCAACCGAATGAGTTCCACACTTTCATTTAGACCGTGGGAAATCCCGTTAGCAACACGTAGGTTACATCATCCGAGGTATTCCCGATCATCCAACAAGACGTTTTAATTTAGTTGTAATTGTAGTTTTGTGTTCTGTTTGTGATTAAATTTTGAGTTGTCTTATATTTTGAAATGTTGTGGAGGTGAATTTTATCTTGTAGTGTCTTTTAATTTAGTTATGGGTTTCAGCTTTGGTTTCTGTCCTAAAGGTGTAGGTTTTCATGCAATCGTTGTTTATCATGCAAGAAAAGTAAGTGCGATGCAATTAAATAAATTGCCGTAAAGTAAATCGCAATAAAATAAAAGCGTACCCGGAGGGTCTTCCCGTCATCCCAAGCCGCACTTAAAACACAGCTTAGAATATTTAAGCAAGTTCCTAGGTAAAGCTAAGGGAAAGGGTTATGGTTTTCTACCAAATTCCTAATCCTATAGCTAGTCATTTCCTATGACGTCTAGGTTCTTCGTGTTTTTGGTTTGAAGACGATTTTCTTCATCAAAGAACAACTAAGTTCAATTGTTCTTATAAATATCCTATCATATTGAGGAAGTGCTTAAGAAGAATCTTAAACATCTTTTCAATATTCTTAGGATTGTTTTAAGTCCAAATGAATTTAATTGTGTAAGTGAATCGATCGTCCGAGGCTTTCAAGTTTTGTTAACTTGCTCAGGTGAACTAGGACATTCGAATATCCTATAAGTGAAGTAACATTTCATTTTATATTCTGTTTAGGAGTTATGATAACTAAAGCTCTTGAGGGTAAATTGGTGTTCAAATGGTTTGTGATTCAAATTTAAGTTCAAATTAATGATTTAAGTTTGGAATAGTGTTCAAGTTATCTTAGATTTATTTTTGAGTTCTTTATGTCTTAGGTGATGTTATTTAATTCAACTTAATTCAATTTAATTTAATTTAATTTAATTTAATTCAATTTAATTCAATTTAGTTTGATTTGATGTTACATTGAATTAATTTGATTTAATTTAATTTTTAATTTAATTTGATTTAATTTAATTTAATTTAATTTAATTTAATTTTTCAATTTAATTTAATCTTTCAATTTAATTTAATTTAATTTAATTCTTAATTTAATTTAATTTTTTAATTTAATTTTTAATTTGATTTAATTTTAATTTAATTTTTTATTTGGTTTAATTTAATTTAATTTAATTTTTTTAATTTAATTTAATTTAATTTTATTCATTTTAATTTTAATTAAAGAATTCAATTATTTAATTTTAGTTTAATGATTAAGTCTTTTAATGTTTTAAATTTGAATTATCATTTTGATTAAGAATTAAACATTAATGAAATGATTAATTTAGGGATTTTTAAATTAAAGAATAAATCTCTTCCTAATAATATCCCTATTTTAATAATTCCAATTTTATTATTCTTCCAAATTTAATCAATTATTTAATTAAAGTTTAATCATTTTAAATTGCTTAATGGGTTTCTACCCTTCAATTATTAAATTTCAATCATCCAAATCAGATTAGGATCAAATATTTTACTTGTTAATTTTTTTATTAAACCTAAAGTTTTAATTAAGGGTTAAAGTTTTAATTACCATTTTGCCCTTTAAGCTTAATAATTTCATAACTCACTAAATTGAACTCAAATGAACTTGAAATTTTTATGTGACTTCACTCATAAAGACATGAGAGGAGAAAATGTGATTTTTCTGTATTTAATTTATTTATATAATTATTTTTGGTAGAAAATAGAGATTTCCAAGGAAAATTTAATAACATGACCAAGGAAAAGTTTCTGTCCTTAAGAAAATTATGGGACATTCCTAATGACCAGAGGACCACTTGGACCAAATTTTGTGATTTTTTGAATTATATTTTATTTATTAGAATTATTTTAAGTTCTGGAGTATTAATTAAATTAAAAATAAAATAAATGTTGAAAAATGAATTTTATGCTTTTCAAAAATCTCTCTGATATCAAGGAAACTAGAGAAGCAAATTTTGCAATTTTCTGATTTTTCTATGATTTATTACAATTATTTTAGTGAAAATGCTAGAAAATACATTTTTTAATTTTTAAAATTACGCTAGGGCTTTAAAAATTAATATCTCACCAAATAGGCCTAAGAAAAATATGGGGTTTGTTCCTAAGTGATTAAAATTCAAAATGTGACATTTTGGTGAATTTTATTATTTTTGTGATTTTTATTATTTTTTAATTATTAAAAATATTAAAATAATATTAAAAATCAACTTTTTTAGAAAATTGAAATTTTAATTTTCTTAAATTCCCCTGATATCAGAGAGGCTCCAAAACCAATTTGGTGAATTTTTGAAAGATATTTTGAAAGTTATGAATTTTTAAAGTTTAAAATGACTAAATGGCTTAATCAACCCAATTAGTAGGGCTAACCAAGTCCAATTGACTTCAAACTTTTATGGTGGGTTCCTCTGATCCTAAAGGTCAGTGGAGAATTGATTTCAAGTCAATTTGATGTATGGTTAGCTCTAATTAATTAGAGACCTATTTTGAGTGTTTAAGCCAATTAGGATTGTCTAAAATGAACTAACTCAAAACCTATTTTTCCTAGGGTTCTCTGGTCATAAGGAACATCACCAAATTTTCCTAGAATTTATTTCACAACATGCTATTTATTGGAATTAAAATACTCAAAATAGTGACATGAACTTGAAAAATCAATAACTCTTCATAGGGATGGCCTCCGACTTTGGAAAATTCAGTGGAATGTTCCCAAATTCAGAGGCTTCAAAAGCCCTATGGTCTCATGCCATGGTGAATTGTATACATGTATCGAGAATTAAATGTATGCAGAGAGTAAATAAATTACTAAAAATAAAATACTTGATGAAATTAAATGATTTCTTTTCCACATTATTCTCCTCTGTTCACTGAGCAAGAGGGTATTTTTCTTTTATTTTTCCGATTTTCCTACACAAAGTTATGAATTTTCCAAGTTTAGGGAATTAAATAAATAGAAAAATACCCTATTTTTCTATTTATCCACGCGGCGCCGCCGCATCCTCGGCATCTCCGAACTCACACGCGTCGCGCTCCCATTCGACGCCGCCATCTGAGTCAGCAGCCCGGGCCCCGCGGTTCTCGTACCGTCTCCTGGTCCGACGCCATCTGAGCCGTCCGTCCGCGCGTGTATTAAATGGACGACATCCGTTCATCGTCCCCGAGCGTCCTCACCCGAGAGCCGTCCACACTAAATCCCTAAGATCTCACTCGATACTCAACGGATTTTTATGTTCTTATGCTCTATGGATTCGTCTCAAGAGACGAACACATCTATACGGTTATCATGCATTGAAATTAAGGCATTTGAAATGGAGAATCTCCGAAGCTCGGGATGAAGAATTAGTTCATACCTTTGCTCGGAGAAGTGTGGCTTCGATCCGAGAGTTGTTGCACCTTCGATTGGATCCCAGCAAGCTCCGGATGAAGTCTCCCGGTCCGGTGAATTGTCTAGATGTGATTTCGACCAAGCCCGATCACAAAGCTTGGAGGCCGGAGCAACCGGGTGGCCCGGAGATGGGGCTTTTGCCGGTGGACACCTTCCCTTGGTCCGGTAAAGGTGTAGAACCAATCAATTTGGGGATTGGCTCACCGTGGAGAAGTGTCCTGGTTTTGGGTGGAATTTCAACTCTGAAATTGAGCTCACAGAGAAGAAATGGCAGGGGGATCTCACTGGGGATCAAGTGCTCTGTGTATGGGGAGGAGTCTGGAACAATTTTGGCAGAGTTTCCTTAAGGTTTTGTTTTCAGCTCTACTCATGGCCGAGAGGGGTGGAGTTTAAATAGGAGAGGGTGGAGGGCCTCCCAGGGGGAGTTAGGGCTTGGGATCAGCTGCTCTGGTGAGGAGAAGAACAGCCATGGTGACCACTAGGCATGTGGGCAAGCTCAAGAAGGGAGAATTTCAATGTTGGCTCACATGTGAGCTCTCGGCCATGGTGTTTTCCGGCGGCTCGGTGGCCGACCGGCCGTGCATTGGTCACCATCTTGGTCGGGGAGGTCGTGGCCGGAGCTTAGTGCAATCAATTAGCATTGGCCATGTGTAAAGGGTTTGATTTAGATGGAATGGGGGCATGGCTAAATTTGGACCTAAATGGGTCAACCCACCCATTTGGGCTAGGTGCACCACCCAAGGCCTCGGTTTTGGCTGAGGGAAAAGTGATTTGGCTCAGCATAATCAGTAGGGTCAAGTCACCATCCAAGCACAATTAGGCATAAGCATGGTTAAGGGGAATCATGGGAGTGGTTAATCACCTTTAGGAATTAAGGAAAGAGTCTCCTCCTTTTGCCCAAAATGGCATGGTGACATGTAAAGAGGCTCTCATGGCTTGCATATGGCTTGTGCATGGCTCCATGGCTCCATTTGGCTTGGGAAAAGGTTGGGTCAATTTCATAAAAATGGGTTTTAAGAATTTTGGATATTTTGGTGAAAATTTGCATGAAGCTTGATTTGAAATGGTTTAATTGATGATTTTGAAACTTAGGGGAGATTTTGATTAAATGGATGATGAAAGGAAGTGTCATGTGGGCTTTGGATGAATTTGGGCTTTTGAATTTGAAGGGAGTGGGCTTTTAGGAAAGTTTAAGGGAAATGGGCTTTTTGATTTTAGGATGGGCATTTGGGTAAAGATTTTGTGAAAGGCCTTGTCAAATAAATGTCATAATTGGTTTATGGATGTTCTATGAAGGGCTTGGAATCAATTTGGTGTGATTTGGAGTTGAATTGGTTTGAATTTGGGTTTATTTGGTAAGTGGGCCTATATGGGTCCAAGTGGGCCAAGTTGGGCCAATGTTGGGCTAGGGTTGAAATTGATGTAAAATTAATGTTGAGAAATATTTATGGGAGTGTTTCAAAGAGGTTTTGACTTTGGTTGGGTTTTGATTTTGGGGTTTGGGCTCATTTGGGTTAGGTTTGGGTTTAGGTCAAAAATGGGCCTTTTAGCTTTGGGTTGAATTTGAGTGGGATTTGGGTCTAATTTTTGGGCAAATCATGTTAGTGTTTTGTTTGTGGGAATGTTAAGGAAGATTTAGAAAAGGTTTGGGGTTAATTGGAGTTGAATTGGGTGAGTTTGGGTTAAGTTTGGGTCATGGGTCCAAATTGGGCTTTAAGGCCAAAAGTGAAATTGGATCCAAATGTCAATCAAATTAGACTTGAATTTGATCTAGATTGGTGTTGGGAATGTTGAATTGAAGTTTAGAATTGAATTGGACCAGAATTTGGGTCAATTGGGTAGGTTTGGTTTGACATTGGGTTCACCTAGGGTTAAAATGAGTCAAATTGGGGGTTTTGACAAAAGTAGGGTAAATTGACAAAATTGGCCCATGGTGTAGTTGGACAAAATGAAATTGGGAATATTTGGGATTTTCTGGAATTTTCTGGGAATTTTATGAATTTTGGATTTTTGGGTCAAGAGGGGTATTTTGGGTATTTGGAGGGTATTGGGAGGTTTTCTTGGAATTTTTGGTATTTTTGGGTATGGATGATCAATTTGAGTGATGTGGAAATGTTTGGGATTGATTTTGGAGAATTTTGGGTAATTTGGAAATTTTTGAGAAATTTGGGTAGTTTCAAGGGTTTTGGGTAGGCTAAGCGGGTGTAGGGTCCCGGGGGTCAAAAATTGAAAATTTGGGAAATTGAAGATTGGGTGGATGTAAGTGGAATAAAATCATTTTTGTTGAGCCATGAAGCCATATCAAGCCCATATGAGCCATGAAGGGACTCATTTGAGGCATCCACTATGTTGTTCCTAACCCTCTTAGCCAAGGGCTTAGGGGTTAAGGACCATCCATGTGAATCACCTACATAAGTCAGGAGGTCAAGTTGGGTATGGGTGTAGTTTTAGGAGGTGTGTGGAAGTGTAGTGTGTAGGTGTAGTGTAAGTCAGCCCCTTCACCAGACCAGGCCACCCAGGGCAATCCTAAGGCCAAAAAGTCCTATAGGAACTTATCCTTTAAACTTCCACATTTGATTTCAACCCTCTAGATGATTAGGGGTCTACAGTCAAGTTTGTGGAGTTTGCAGGGAGTTTAGAAGTGGTTTGAATTTCTAAAAGGTGGGTCCCAATTCTAATCCTCTAAGATAGTCAAAGGAAAAGCCTAAGGCTAGATCCTAAGTACTAAAGAGAAGAAGAGAAGACCTCATCAAAAATGAGGTCAACACCTCTCAAGCCTTTTAATTTGAGAATGTCATCAGTGGGGATAATGCTGTGAAGGGCTCTCCAACAAAGAAAAGACATAGAGGGGGAAAGGTATTTACTCCATACAGACTTCCCCCACTTTACGATGAAGCCATTCGAAAGGAGGAGCTATATAGGTATTTAGTAATACTTTGATGTTTGGAGACCCCCAAGTTGATACTATCAGGTTTCCCCCAATGTATAGGAATAGTTGCAATCTTCTGTGCTGAATGGTCCAGCAGAATAGCTCTAAGATGTGGGATGGACCAAGTAGCACCATCCCAGAACTCAGCCACAGACTGAGAGAGATCAGTATTATCCTGTCTAGGGGTTAACCAATCTTTTGGACACCAGTTGTCCAACCGAAGTTGATCTCCCCTTACCTGCGATCCCAAATAAATTTATCTTCAGACTTCTCCGTCTAACTTTTAGCAAATTGACCCAAATCTTAAATCCCCCGATCTTCTAACGAAAAGGGAGGGGTGGACATGCCTGCAGTACTTGCCTTTCAGAAATTTGGCCCATAAGGAGGTCTGTGCTCTAAAGTGGATCCACAGCTTTAGGAAGTTTATATGTTGCAGGTGGAGAAGACCCCTAAAGCCTAGCCCACCAGCTAGGAGGGGTTTAGCAGTTTTAACCCAAGCTGTCCAATGAAGCTGGTGCCTCTGACCTGACCAAAGAATCTTTTGAAAGTTCTTTCCAGTATATATATATAAGCAGGATGGTGGCGGTTGTAGAGAGAGAAGCTCTTCTAGGGTTTGTTCTTGGTGGCTGGGCCTATGGCAGGTGTTGGTAGGTGCACTCACTGTTTCTGCTCTAGGATTTGGCTCTACCTCTGGTGTGCTTGCTGGAATTCTGATTTTCAGGTTTCCCGGGCTTTCTTTTTTCAAAGTTTTACTGTTCCATTGCCCAATCCTTTGGAGCTGGGCTGTGGTTTGGTAATTCGTTGGCCTCTGGTTTCACTGGTTTTTACTCTCTGGAGTGATTTTCTTTGTGGTTAATCTTCTTGGATTGGTGCTTTTTTGGTTCTGGTCTCCCTGGTTTTTCTTTCTGGGTGGTTTCTCTCTCTTATTCTGTAAGGATCTTTTGCTTGGTGGCTGGGACCATGGCTAACCAAACTAGACCTTACCCCATTGACATTAATACCAATGCAATGTGGGCTAAAGCCACATATGCAGGGGTGGTAGGGAAGGGGCAAGCAGCTCATAAATCTTTTGATCACTTAGTTTTTTTCCCAAGCTATGCATGATACTGCTGCTGGAAGGGACAACTGCCCCTTTATAAATCCAGTAAGTAGCAAGGAGGGTTTGCCTGCTGTATTGTTTTCTAAAAAGGATATGAAGTGCTTGAATGATGTTGTAAAATATTGTTTGATTGGAAAATTCTGGATGGGACACCCAAAAATAGAATATGTAAGGAAATGCTTTGAGGATTTAAATTTAACTGGCAACTGGAAACTTGGCTTGCCGGATGGGAGGCATTTGCTTATTAGACTTTCAAATGAGGAGGACTATGCCAGGATTTTTGGCAAGCAGTCCATTTTGATTGCTGGTACATTTATGAAACTGTTAAAATTGACACCAGACTTTGATCCTTTAAAGGAGACACCAATAATCCCTATGTGGTTCAAATTTCCTAACCTTCCAATTCAATTATATGACCAAAATGCTCTTTATAATATAAGTCAAATCCTGGGAACTCCATTAAAGACTGATACACATACATTTGATTTAGCTAGGCCAGCTGTGGCCAGAGTCTTGGTAGAAAGGGATATCACACTCGCAGACATACAAAAAGTGTGGGTTAGAATTGATGAAGATGTACCTGAAGAAGGTTTATGGCAGGAGGTCGAACTGGAACTTAAACCTCGTTATTGCCAGCATTGCAGAATGTTTGGTCATGTGATGGAGAATTGTTACAGGCTACATCCACCAATGAGAAAGAAAACTGCTGGGGCAGGTATGGCTGTGAATCAGGAAACAACTACTACCTCAAATGAAGTACGGGTAGCCTTTAATTTGGAGCCTTTACCTAGGGAGGTATTGAATCTGAACCCCCCGGATGATGAGGGAGGCAAGAATATTGCAGAAGACAGTGTGTTGGAGGCTACAATTGTAACTACTCCTCATGCTATTTCTGAACCTGAACCTGAAGTTGTTCCCATCCCAATGGGGTGCAGAATGGACCTGTCAGGGGGGAAGATCCAGGTGGTGGTAGATGAAATGCAAACTGGATGGCAGACTCAGAAGAACAGTAAAAGGAAGAAAAGTAAAATTGAATTACAAGGGTTACTGGAATCCCATAATTTAGGAGATCCTCCTGAAAGCCCCTCTTCTACCCCTAGGACTAGGGGAAGGGGAAAAATCAATCTTTATGATCAATTTTATGTGTTGGAATATAAGGGGGGCTGCTCACCCTTCTTCCCTGAGTAGATTTAAATATCCGGTTAAATTTTATAAACTATGGTGTTTTGCCCTGCTTGAACCATGGTTAATAAGAATATAAATAACATCATTAAGAAGTTTCCTAACTTCCACTGTTTTATTAATTTGAGTAACAAGATTTGGGTTTTCACTAGAAGAGATATGCAATGGTCTATTCTGGGGGATCATTATCAGTTTATGCACTTACAAGTGTCCATTGGGGATCAAATGGGATTTGTTACTTTCATTTATGCTAGATGTATTCCTGCTCATCAACAGGTCTTATGGAATGCATTGGTGACTATCAAACAAAGTATTAATTCATTTTGGACTGTTGGGGGAGATTTCAATTGCTTAGCTTCTATTACTGAGGAGAAAGGTGGTGTTGTTCCTAGCCAGTCATCTTTGGCTAGGTATAATCAATTATTTGCAGATGCTGAACTTTTTGATTTGGGTTTCACTGGCCCCTCCTTCACATGGAGAAGAGGTAAGACTTGGGAAAGACTTGACAGAATACTGGTGAATTCTATTTGGCTCCAGAAATTTCCATACTCTTTTGTTACTCATCTACCTATGGCTGGATCTGATCATAGACCCCTGCTCATCTCCATCAAGAATTCTGATTATAGTTATGGTGGCATGTTCAGATTTCAAAATATGTGGACCCATCACCCTGATTTTCTCGAAGAATTGAGGAAGGTATGGGTTCCATTAATGGGCAGTACACCTTGGGGAAATCTTTAGGCTTTACATAAACAGGTTGCCAAGCACTTTAAAAGTTGGAACTGGGCAGTTTTTGGTAATATCCAGGAGAACATTAAGAAGGTCGAAGCTACGTGGCTCATCGTAGGCCGGGTTTATTAATGGGGAATGTGATGAAGAGGCTTTGTACTTTGCAAATGAACATTTACTAGCAGAGATCAAATGTCGGGAGGAATTTTATAGACAGAAGGCTGCTATTGTCAAATTTATTGATGGTGACAGAAATACTAGTTATTATCATGCTTACATAAACTTCAAAAGAAAATGTAACATGATTCTCTCCATTACTAATGATGCAGGGATTAATCTAACTAGTGCTGATGATATTGCTATGGATGCTGTTAACCATTTCACCAAATTATTCTCCCAGGTTCCCAGAAGTGCCACCCACTTTCATAACAGCCTCTTTCAGGAAAATCTGCTATATGTTCAGAATCTGAATCTTACTGACACTCCGGAAGAAACTGAAATAAAAAATGCATTAGAATCCATTGATGGTGCAAAAGCTGCAGGTCCTGATGGCTTCTCTTCCACTTTCTACAAGGCTAGCTAGTCTATCATTGGCAAGGATGTACTTCAGGCTGTGGATGCCTTTTTTCAGGGTATGGACCCCCCAAAGTATTTTTCATCTTCCACTATTGTGTTGATCCCCAAAAATAAATTGAGACAAAATTGGGGTGATTTTAGACCTATTAGCCTTACCTCTGTTATGTCCAAAATTCTGAGTAGAATTATTATGACTAGATTACAACCACACTTGAACAAGCTGGTAAAAACTAAACAGACTGCCTTTGTGAAAGGGAGAAATATTTCCGATAATATTCTGCTGGCACAAGAATTATTATTAGATTTAGATAAGAAGTGTAGAGGTAATAATGTCATATGTAAGCTTGACATTAAGAAGGCTTATGATACAATCAGTTGGGATTTTACTCTAAACACTTTAGTAGCAAGAGGTTTCCAGCCCAACTTTATTCAGCTCATCAAGAGGTGGTTAAGTATCAATGCCCACTCTGTTATGGTTAATGGAAGATGCCACGGGTCCTTTTGTGCATCAAGAGTTATCAGGCAAGGGGACCCTCTTTCGCCTACCATTTTTATCCTTGCTTTTGACTATCTATCCAGAATTCTAGATCTTGCCTTTACTCAAGCACCCAAGTTAGCTTATCACCACAGATCCAATATTATTATCAGTCACTTATCCTATGCAGATGAAATAATTATTTTCTCTAAGGCTTCTAAGGCTGCAGTGAAGATATTGCATAAGACTCTTGAGCATTTCAAGGAAGTCTCTGGGCTGGAACTCAATTTACAGAAATGTCAATTTTTTCCTAGCAAGAATGTTAGCCTTTTGCTGAAAAATTGGATTGCTGCTTACACTGGATTTCATTTTGCAGTTCTTCCTATCAATTATCTTGGTGTTCAACTGACTAAGGGAAGAGTTAAGCAAACACAACTTCAGGAAGTTATAGACAAGATAAAGTTGCAGATTTCTTGTTGGTCCAATTCTTTTCTATCTAATGGTGGAAGGTTAACCTTGCTAAAAAACATTTTATCTGCACTCCCCTCTTATGCCTTACAGATGTTCACCATGAAAAGGAGCACCCAAGTACTTATTGGAAGAATTTTCAACAAATTCTTGTGGGCTGGACAACATAAACAGACTCATTGGCTACCTTGGCAACAGATCAGTAAACCACTACAGGCCCTATAGGCTGGGGGATTGGGTTTTAAAAGTTTTGGACATATGAGTTTCATTAATCTGTGCAAGCTGTGGGTTAGATTTAGAGCTAATAATACTCTTTGGGTTCACTTTCTGCATGGCAGGTACTGCAAATATGACCATCCTTCTATGGTGTTACCCAAATTGGGGGACTCAAGGCTTTGGAGAGCAATGCAAAAAATTAAGGATCAAGCTGAGCAAATTTTCATTTGGGAGCTAGGGGAAGGCCAAATTAATTTCTGGCTAGATAATTAGGCTTGGGGAGGGGAGAAACTTTCTTCTCCACAGAATAATGTCCCTACTAACAGCTGTGTTAATGAGTTCTGGTCTGAAAACCAGTGGAACTGCAGAATTCTGAGCAATATTTTAACACCTGTCCAGATGCAATAGGTTTTATTGACTACTTTTCATCCAGGTCAGAGAGATAGGCTGGTCACTATGAACAAGCATTCCCAAAAGTTGTCTTCATTTATCTATCAAAAGTTTTATTCATGGGATATGATTCTTTGGGGGCCTGAGCTATGGAGTAAGTTTCTGTCCCCATCAATGTCTTTTTTTTGTTGGAGAGCAAGACACATGCTGTTACCCACTGATGATATACTTAAGTTAAAGGGACTTAGAAGGCCTTCCTGTTGCTCTTTGTGTCAGCAAGCTGAGGAATCTTGGTCCCACTTATTTTTCAGTTGTTCATTTTCTCAGGAAGTGTGGAAGAACCTCATCAACAGGCTCAGTATTGACACACTGAATTTAAGCTGGCTGGATCTTAGGCAGTGCTGGGTCGACTGGAATGAGGTGGGTCTCCTAGTGGTTCCCTGTGTGGTGGCTTGGTTTATTTTGATGTGTAGAAATAAGGTAAAATTTGAGGGATGCTCCCCCTCAGCCATACTGGTTGCTGCACATTGTTTGATCTATATTTAGAAACTCATTAAATATCATAAGTTCAGGGACATATGTCAGGGGGGCTATGGGGGGTTAACTTCTTGCTCACAGCCTTTGGTATTTGGCTGGTCCCCTCCCACTGCTGGTTGGATTAAGGTGAACACTGATGGAAGCTTTTCTAATCTGCAGGCTGGGATTAGGGGCATATTCAGAAATGCTCTTGGGCAGTGCTTAGTGTTCTTTCATTCACCTACTGATGCTTGTGATGCTTTGGAGGCTGAGATGATTGCCATATTTTGGGCTATCAGGATTACTAGTTTATGTGAGGTGGAGTTTATTATGGTGGAATCTGACTCTTGTAACTGTATCAACTTCCTTCAACATTCCGAGCCTGCTCCTTGGTATATTAAGAGATGGTTGAATAGAATGAGTAATTTGACAGAACACATGGTTGTGAAGTTCTGTTATATACTTAGAGAGGGAAATGCTCCTGCACATTGGCTGGCTTCCCAGGGATATAGTAAAGATGTTATTAATGTAGGGGTCACCCCCCCACCTCCTATGGGAGTCTTGATACATGGGGATAGTTTGGGTCTTCCTTTTGTAAGAAGAGAATTATAATGTTTACATATTTTAATATATTACTTGCCTTTTAGGCAAGTCTTTTATAATATATATATATATATATATATATATATATATATATATATATATATATATATATATATATATATATATATATTTTGAGAGAAAGGAGCAAAATGACTCCCTACATGTTAATCAAAAAAGTTACATCCAAAAGTCAGGGTTGAGGGGGCCCCCAACATAGGTCCCAAACTCAAAACCCCAAAACAAAGAAACTATGACCATTGGTCTACAGAAGTGCAATAGTTACATGTAAGACTCCTATACCCAAACAAAAAAATGTGGTGTAGTCCAAATCCAACGAACTAAATCCAAAACAAGGTTGAAACACCTGAAAATGTGCAAAAACAGTGCAGAAAACAGATGGCAGGAGGTGCATCATCAAAACAGTGATCAGAGAAACCAGTGAAATCTAATCCACAATTCGAAAATGTGGGGCCTGGAAAACATCTGCTTCCAGTAGAAACTGTAATTGGGGAGGAGGCTTTGTGGAGACCATGATGTTTTGGTTCAGGATTGCATTCCTTGCTAACCGGCTAGCTTGGTCTCGTTTCCCTCCCTATGGATGAATGTAAAAGTTATAGAGTGGTTCTGGGTCAGCTCTTTGATTCTTTGATTCCAAACTAGATGGTGCCAAGGAGCTGGGGACACCTCATGCATGTAATTTATGAGCATGCTGGAATCCCCCTCCACTATAAGATAGTTCCAGTTGTTGAGGGCAGCAAAGAACACAGCCCAATATACAGCAGTTAGCTCAGCCTCCAGAGGGTCTGCAACATGGGTGGGAGAAAGGAAGTAGCACACACACTTGCCCAAGTGGTTCCTGAAAACCCCACCAAAGCCGACCCTCGACAGAGAAAGCACCATCTGTGTTGACCTTGATATAAGGATAAGTAGGGGTATTCCAATGTATTTTGAGAATCCTGAAATTTTTGATTGATTCTTGGGGGGGAAATTTGAGGATGCTGGGGAACTTCTGAAATCTGATCAGCTTAGAAATATATGAAAGGCAGTTTCCCAGAACAGTGGTTACTTTGCAAGGAAGATCATTAAATCTCACCCCATTCCTATGCATCCAAATAAACCAAGCTACAATATAAGGGATGACACCCAGTTTAAGCTGCCAGATCGGCCTAGCAGTCGAAGAAATTCGCCGATCCAAAGTAATAGTGTTGATGTTCAACATATCAGCCAATAGAGTCCATACCTACTGGGAGAAAGGACACATGAAGAATAGATGTGTAAGTGATTCAGCTTGCTTTCCACAAAGAGAACATTTAGAAGGTCCTCTAATCCCTTTAAGTTTAAGGATATCATCAGTTGGGAGGCAATGGTGGAAGATCCTCCAGTTCAGAAAGGACATAGATGGGGTGAGAAATTTGTTCCACAACTTAGATCCCCAGCCAGTAGAACACCAGTTGTTAATTTTCAGATAGAGGGTTTTGGTTAGGCTGTACAGCTTCCCATCTTGCCATATAATTTTATCAGGCTTTGTTCTGTCAAATGGAATATTGATAATTTGTTGAACTGAGTAATCCCTGGAGAAAAAGCTTAAGAGCAGGAGAATCCCATTGATCCTCATTCCAGCAGTCAGACACAGGGAACTGATTTTTGTTTGTGTTAGGTAAGCCGATGAGCATATCTTGAGGGCACCAATGATCCCGCCGAATAAAATATCCCTCTACCCAACTCCCAATGATACATAGTGTCAGCTAGCTCTCTATTCTTGATCATGTGCTTCTAGATTCTTGAAGCCCCAGGTTTGATCTGTACTAGAGTCGGGGGAGTGCCTTTACAATATTTCCCAAGCATATACTTAGCCCAAAGGGAATTCTGTTGCCTGAAGTTGATCCAAAGTTTGCAAAAGTTCACCTGCTGAAGCTGTTTCAGCCCTTTGAAACCCAGGCCCCAAGCCTCAAAAGGTTTAGCAACCTTTTGCCGCCTAGCCCAAGACATACCGTTTCCTGTTCCTGCACCATAGTGAATCTATCGAAAATTCTTTCAATTTGTATTCCGGTACTTTTCTTCATACAAGACATTCGAAGGATGTAGGAAGGGAAGGATGTTAGAATGCCGTTGAGAACAGTGATCCTCCCACCATTGGATAAAAAAGAGTGAGCCCGACCTGAGAGCTTGGTGTGAATCTTACCAATGATCTCATCAAAATGGACACTGTTTGGTTCTACCTCTTATCGGAGGTACCCCCAAATACTTCATGGGAAGGTCCGCCTTGGAGAAGCCTCGTAGTCCGAACTATCCAAAGGAGATACATTAGAAGCAATGTGGTTAGGAAACACAATCTCACATTTAGCATGGTTGAATTGTAGGCCCGAGATGTTCCGGAAATGATGAATGCAAGTAAGGACTTTTCTCGACCGCAGTGTTTATTAGCCCCGGAAAATAATATAATGTCATCTCGCATACATCAAATGAGAGATGGTGATGTTAGATCTATGATGGTAGTTGGCATAATGATAAGGTGAAACATGAGCTTCCAACATTTTAGAAAAATAATCCATAGTAAGGATGAAGATAGTAGGAGATAAGGGGTCTCCTTGTTTGAGACCCCCGGTTGCTCGAAAACCCCCCAACAGTACCATTGATGAGAAGAGAGTGGTGGTTTTGGTGAAGCCATCTCGCTAATAAGTCGACAAAATTTCGGGAAAAACCTCTAGCCTTCAAGCACCTCCAATACAAAATTCCAACTCAATCGTGTCATATTCTTTCTTAATGTCTAACTTGTAGATAAGGTTGCCACCCCTGCAAGGTCTATCAAGATCCAGCAGCAGCTCCTGGGCAAGCAAGACATTGTCAGCTATAGATCTGCCTTTCACAAAAGCAGACTGGTTTGGGTTAATGATCTTGTCCAGATGGGGTTGTAGCCTTCCCACCAAAATTTTGCTAATGATCTTACTGATGACAGAAGTGAGGCTGATGGGTCTGAAGTGGTTCCAGTCCTTGGTAGCTGAAATCTTGGGGATTAGGATCATAGTAGATGCATGGAAATAAAGAGGCATATCAACTCCCTGAAAGTAGCTTTGGATGGCATTAGTAACCTCAGCTTTGCAAATATTCCAGGTTTTCTTATAGAAATCAGCAGAAAACCATCGTGGCCCGTCGCTTAGAGCTATCAATGGAACTTAGAGCCACCCAAATCTCTTCCCGAGAGGGAATTTCATCCGTAATGAGGGACTCGGGTGTAAGCAAAGTCCTTACCGAAGAGTCGAGGATCAATGGATGTTCCGTCGGAGTGTTTTGTGTGAGAAGGTGCCCGTAAAACTTGACAAGATCCATAGCAATATCAACTTCATCTCTAAGCAAGTAGCCCTTCTTCATTCACAATAGAATGAATAGCATTACATTTCCTCCTGTAATTGATGAAAGCATGGTAGAATCTTGTATTCCTATCCCCCTCTCTGAACTTGCTAATGGCAGCTTTCTGCCTGAGTAGCTGATCCTGCCAGTCAATAAGGGTAAGGAGTTTGTCCCGGCGTACACAAAATCCCCACAACAAGATTCATCAGCAGCAGCAACAGTCTCAAGTTCAGCCACCACCTTTTCAGCTTGGGCAACTTCCTGAAAGATGTTGCCAATGGTGTTTCAGCTCCAAGACCTAAGCCTCCTTCCCACTTGTAATTGCAAATGCTGGAGAGTATTAAAAGGATTGTCATGGGTCCCGTGGATCCAAAGTTCGGACACCAAGGTCGTGAAATTGGGATGAGATGACCAAAAATTAAGATATCCGAAAGGGGGGTGTGTTGGCAGTGCCTTCGAGGAAGCAATGATGGTAATAAGGAGTGGTCTATGATCGGACCCCGCAAAGTTTAAATGGGATATGATAGTGTGGAGGAAGTTTTGATGCCAATTGTTATTGGCCGAAATCTATCAAGCCTTTCCTGCATTTTACCTCTTCTCCATGTAAACCGATTCCCATGGAAACCCAAGTCAAAAAGCCCAGCTCTTTGAATATTGTCATTGAACTCGCTAGTTTAGTGAGTTGAGGGGTCCTCCCCCAACTTTTTCAGCAGATAGTCGCAATGCAATTAAAGTCTCCCCAATAAGCCAACTAGAGTTATCACCAATGCCGATCCTATGGATTTCGACCACAGCTCTCGCCTTGCACTCTTAGTGCACCCGAAGCATACACAAAAGTGACCTCAATCTCAAAACCATTCGAGCCGAGGTGGAGATGAACAAATTGTGAATGATCAATCCTCACATTCCACCGGATCTCCTTCCCGCAAATAATCCGGATTTTATTAGAGGTGTTAGTGAAAAGGAGCACCTGTGGAACCCGGATAGCCATCTCTTCGAGTTATTCCGAACCATGGGTTCAAGTAAGGCAATACACCAAAGCTGGTGTTTCTTGTAAAGGTGAATCAATCTTTTGTAAGAGAGGGGGTGAGAAGCCCCTCTAATGTTCCAACGAAAGGAAATTAAACATCTAAAGATTTTTGGGGTGGTGGGGAGTGGTAGAGGTGGGATTGGGATCTTGTCCCGCCCCTACCGGTACTCGGGGGAGCCTCGTCGAGCATAGAAATCATTGCTTGGATGTGGTCGGGGTGCTAATTTGATGAGTTCTGATGTAAGTTTTTTCTTCTTTTTAACCTTTGTGTCCGCCAAACACCTTCCAAATTATTCTCGCTTATTGTTGATTGTGTCCCGAGCAGTGTCCCGGCTCCTCGCTCCTGTGTTGGTATTTCTTCCTCAGTTTCTTCTATATCATCCTTCTCAATTGTAGTTACCTGGTGGGTGACCTCCTTGCCTTTTTTGTTGATATTACCATTGTGTGGGAGTTCTACAGGTGCAGCCCCTGGGACAGATTCTCCCCCTAAGCTTTCCCCAGCAAAATGCTGAAGAACAGCCCCAG